>OU744316.1:28170493-28372270 GCA_916610145.1 Eristalis arbustorum
CTCTATGGCGCAGAGGCATTGTCGCTATTGAAAGCGTATGAAGAAGCTCTTGGTTGTTTTGAGAGAAAAGTTCTGCGTACGATCTTTGGTCCTGTTTGCGTTGATGGCGTTTGAAGGAGGACTAGACGGGCTGTACAGCGGCATGCACCTAGTTAAGCGTCTTCGGATCCAACGCTTAAGATGGCTAGGTCATGTAGAGGGGATGGACACCACAGCTCCGGCCCGAAGAGGCTTCGACACCGAGCCATTGGGACAGCGCAACAGAGAACGTCCTCGCACTAGATGGCGCACACAAGTGGAAAAGGACCTCAACCAACTTGGTGTGCGCAACTGGAGGCAGCTGGCGAAAGATCGTGCTAGCTGCAGAGGCATGTTGGTTGAGGCCCAGGTCCACCCCGAACTGTAACGCCAATCAAAGAAGAAGAAGAAGATTTATTAGGTCTATACTGAATTCGTGCGGTTTGCCAAGAGATGGCGTAACTTGTATTATTCCATTGAAACATGCGTTGGAAAGCTGACGTCATTGTAAAAAACTGTCATTGAAAATTTCATAGGTTCAGATGTTTTGTGCATATTTGTATACAATACCTTGTGGGAATGCAGTTTCTGAGGTTCAAAGATGGAAGACGTCTATCATCGTTTCTCTTTTAAATTCGATTAAGAAGAAATCACCAGCTTTAGCGAAACACCTCTTCCTGAGCCCGTATAGAATATTAGCTACAACTCCGACTAGGTGCTTTTTTTTGACAAGCGTACCACAGACTCTAAGAGGAGAAACTTAAAACATAAACTCCAAGAGCTTGATAGCGGTAAGTGTACAGAGTTTCAGCAAGTATGAGTTGTCAATTGGCATCACTTGTTAAATTCAAGTCCTAACTTTATCTCGAAGATGTGACTCTTTTGGCGAAGTTCAAGACATTTGAACCATTGGCAGTCCTTCACATCTATATCAAACTGTCTCCAAATCTGTGGACTGTCAAGCTTCTCCTCTCGTTGACTGAAAACACCGTGCACCGCAAAAATTCTGCAAGGCCGAGCATACAACAGCACTCTCAAGATTTCAAATGTCGCCATCTCGTGTAGATCCTGCCGCACCGGCCTATAGTCCTTGCTTACATTATCTGTAAAAGAAATAACTCCTGTTACAATAGTGCACCCACACACACAGGCGCGGGTACCTACAGATGCACCAAAACCCCCAGCACAGGTCTCACACACCGGATTCTCAGTTATGATGATAACAAAATTACACTGAAATGGTTCAGCAAAATGAAACAAAAACGAACCATGCCAACAAAAATAAAACAGAAACAAATCTGCAGCAAGGACTAGTCCAGGACAAAATCGAAAAAAAAAAGCAAAACAACAAAAAAAGAATCCTATGCTTAGTAGGATGCTGCGTCGACGGCAATTGCGTGCAACAACGGCAGCGGCAGCAGCAGTCATCGTCATTGATTCGCCTTAATCAGAGAAGCCTGCCCCAGTCTCACTCGCAATCCCAGTGCCAGTCCTTGTTTAGCTTGGTCCTGGAGTCAGCCCTACTCCCTGCGTCATTGTGATTTCATGAACATTCTTTTTTTACTTATTCCTTGTTTTGTCTTTTTTTTTTTAATTCCTTTCAATTCGCACTGCGTGCGTTCGCTGCGAATGTAGTCCAATGAATTTGCTTTTCGGCTTCGGTTTTATTTTTCTGTTCTTCTTTTTTGTTTGAATTTATTTTAATTAAAAGGAATAAAAAAAAATGCCGGTATGGTCGGTCGACGGCGGGCGGAGGTTAGACGGGTGGGGTTAGGATGCGTTGCATAACAATAGCCGCCGAGGGGATGGACGGATTGCTCTCATCTGTGTCGAGGTACGACTGTCAGTTGGATTGTTCCATTTTTCATAGCCGACGTCGCCGATCCGGGATCTACTTTGGCCTGTCACTACCACTACCGCTGCCGCTGCCAATATTGCTCGCTGCTTGCCGCCGTCATCGCCGCTTCCACTGCCACTGCCAATATAATTGCGGTGGAACAGAGAAACAATTCACGATGAATCCTGGCTGTTGAGTGCTTTTCAAATAAAAGGAGGAAACGGTTCACGCATGGTGGGAGTTTTTCTTTCTCTATTGGATCCTTTTTTTTTCATTTTTTTCTTTATCAAATTGAGTAAACGAATGTGCGAGCTACGCATTTCAGTTTTGTGCAAACAGTCTCTTAATCAGGAAAAGTTGGAGGAATTCGTCGGGACGGCCGGCGTTGATTGTCGTCTCGCTGGTGTGGTGCGGTTCCGAGGGGTGGGGGCGGCGTGCAGCAACGCGGTTTGGAATAAATATCCTTTCTGCTATATAAGTATGTATTCTCTCTTTTTTTGTGTTAATTCTTTATTTTCTCTTTTTTGCGAACGATATGCGTTGACGTTTCATGTTTTATGAGATTTTTCGACGTTTACCTATTCGGCTTTTGTGTCCTGTCATCGTATTTGCATCGGAGAATGATGACGTGCTGATGGGTTTCGTGTATGTAAATTTTTTAAAATGCAAAGTGTACTGTGCGAATTAGAACTGCCTGGTCGGGTGGCGGTGGCGACGGCGGGGTATCACATGCAGAATGGATTTCTTTACTTTGCTCTGAAATGAGAGTACATTACAAGCAAAAAAAAAAAGCGAAGAGGAGGATGGTGGTGAAGATACTACAATGGAAATGAAAATCAGAACGCATGGACTGAATTTTAATTTCCTTTGTGTGCGATTCCTTTCGATCCATTGCGGGACATAATGTGAATAACCTCACGAGTGGAGGAATATGAATGAGGCGAATCTGAGCCATTATTGGGTGGATAGACGAATGACTGCGAATGGACTTACGAATGATTTCATAAAACGGTTATTACATTACCTGTGAGGAAGTGGGGTGGCGATGGGGTGCAAGTCAATATTCGAGGGTTAGCACACGCATTCACAAATGCATGAATGTGCGTTCATTGGTGGATTGTGTCAAGAGTGTAACCTTAATTTAGAAAATATGCACGCAACTAAGTCAGAGTTTGTTGCTCTTATTGATTTCAAAAAGGCAATCTGATTGTTTTAGAGAAGGCGACGCGCTGTCATGTGATTTCTTTAACATCGTCCTGAAGAAGATCGTGCGAAACTCACACGCCAACACTGGAGGCACGATCTTCCAGAAGTCCGTGCAATTGTTAGCATACGCCGATGACATTGACGTCATTGGCAGAACTCAGCGAGCCGTCAGTGAGGCTTTTGCTAACATTGAGACGGAAGCGGCTAAAATGGATCTGGCGGTGAATGAGGGCAAAACGAAGTATATGCTGTCCTCACAAAAGGACATACAACATCAACGTCTTGGACAGAGCGTCACAATGGGCAGCTATAACTTCAAGGTAGTTAAGGACTTCACTTACCTCGGCTCCAGAGTAAACTGTACAAATAACATCAGAACCGAGATCAAGCGTAGGACAACTCTTGCCAACCGCTGTTTCTTCGGGCTCAAGAGGCAATTGAGTAATAGAGCCCTCTTTTGAAGAACCAAGTTGACTCTATATAAGACCCGGATCATCCCTATACAGCGCGGAGGCATGGACAATCTCGAAAGCGGATGAAGAAGTCCTTGGTCTCTTTGAGAGAAAAGTTCTACGTACGATCTTTGGTCCTGTTTGTATTGACGGGCTCTGGAGGAGAAGATTCAATCACGAACTGTCCGGGCTGTACAGCGACATGAGCCTAGTTAGGCGTCTACGGATCCAACGCCTACGGTGGCTAGGTCATTTAGAGCGTATGGACACCACAGCTCCGGCCCGAAGAATCTTCGAATCCGAACCTGTCGGGCAACGCAACAGAGGACGCCCGCGTTTAAGGTGGCGCACCCAAGTGGAGAAGGACCTCAACCAACTTGGTGTGCGAAACTGGAGACAGCTAGCCAGGGATCGCGCTAGTTGGAGAGGCATGTTGGTTGAGGCCCAGGTCCACCCCGGACTGTAGCGCCACACAAAGAAAAAGAAGAATCTGATTGGTACTGGTTATGGTTTATAGAATGCAACTTGAAACACAAGCTTTGACAATTCCTCCCGGGAGAGCCCCACACAATTTTATAAAACTATCTCTCTGATATGATAAATCTACAATCTACCAGGTAAAAAATGAGCGTTTTTTTTGAAAATAAAACACTAATTATTTATGGAAAAGTAAAAACATTTTATTCAAAGTATTGGCCATTGTTTTCTACACATTTTGACCACCTTTCTGACAATTTGTGACAATGGTAGTCGGAAGGAGCCAAGTCTGGTGAATACGGCGGGTGGGGTAGCTGCTCCCAGCCAAGTATTTTGATTGTGTCCTGAACCGGTTTTGCTTTGTGTGCAGGTCCATTGTCATGACCTTGCCGTGTCTTCTGACCAATTCTGGTCGTTTTTCGATCAATGCATGGTTCAAATTGATCATTTGTTGTCGGTAGCGATCAGTATTAACGGTTTCACCAGGTTTTAGGAGCTCGTGGTACACCACCCCTTCTGGTCCCACCAAACACACAGCATTGTCTTCTTGCCGAATCGATCTGGTTTTGCAGTCGATGTTGATGGGGTTGTCCCGGATTAAACCATGATTTTGTCCGTTTAGCATTCTTAAAATAAATCCATTTTTCATCGCCAGTAACAATCCGATGCAAAACCGATTTTCTTACGTGTCTTTGAAGCAACATTTCACAGGTGTTTTTTCGGTTTTCCATCTGCCTTTCATTCAATTCATGTGGCACCCATTTTCCACACTTTTGGATCTTTCCCACGGCTTTTAAACGGTCAGAAATTGTCTGTTGTGCAACAATTAACATTGCTGCCATTTGCTTTTGACTCAAAGTGTCATATCCATCCAATATCGTTTGAAATTTGGCGTCTTCAAACTTTTTTGGTGGTCTTCCACGTTCTTCATTTCTCACATCAAAGTCATTATTTCTGAACCGTTGAAACCATCTTTTGCATGTTGCTTCTGATAGAGCATGATCAACATATGCCTCGACAAGCATTCGATGCATCTCTGCAGCATTTTTCTTCAAATGAAAACAAAAAAATTATGGCAATGCTTTCCGCAAATCATCACTTTCTGGGACAAAATTCGACATTTTTAACACGATGAAAAAATATGATTTTGTCTGTTCAATGACTTGATGTATACTAAATATTTTTCACAGATGTCATAGCAAACAAAAAAAATAAGGGTATCTTGACTCTCACTTCATACCGGTATACCTGGTATTTGAACCTATAGTAGTTGGAGTACCGCAAGGAAGTGGTCCTAGTCTTATTCTTTAGTTGCTTCATAGTAGCGTACTATGCACATCCGGCGACGATACCGCCATTTTGGTGACTGCCAAACGGTCGACAAGTCAGCTAGAAAATAGCAACCCTCTTTGTGGGTCATGCATAGCTTCTGCCAAGTCTGGTTCATGTGGGTATTGTGGCTTTCTTAGTAACAGCAAACGTCGCTATTATATGGGTTCATATTCAGTAACAACAAATTTGGTTGACATAACTGTTGGTTGTTTCTACCTCATTTTCTACCTCGGCCACATTCACGACAAGCATTTCGTTATAAACATGCATTGATTTACAAAAATGTATTACATTTTCTTGTATTTTTTATTTTTACATTACATTATTTAAGCTGTCATTGTTTAGAGCTGGATTCAATTTAACGGATTTCGAAGCGTTGACAAGCGACTTATGCAGGCACAGGCGTCTGCACTTAGCCTCTGTCAATGAACTCCTACTCTCACCTCCCCGTCGTGAAATCCGGGAGCCGAGCACCTTCGACTGAGGATGGGGTACCCAACCCCCGTGGGATGTCATTGGCGGCTGCAACCGAGAGAGGGGGAGAGTTGATGAGTCGGTATCAGGTCTCATCTTCTTTACGGATGGCGGCGGAGGAGCTTATCATCAGATTAGCCAACAGCGACATCCAGAGCTACCTGGTACACCCCCTTTTCGAGCTACTCTGACATATTCGGAACTCAGATCTAAAAGGTTGCCTTCAAGGTCATATCGGGATTTTGGAGTAGGGTTGGCGGCGAAGGAACCCTATAATGTAGGTCAATTTAACAATTCGCACTAGGCACTCGCATTCTAGGCGCGTTCTACTTTTCTTCAAAAATAAAAAACACAGTTTTGAGTTCATACTGTTGTTACTCACATATATCCAAATTAAGATTTTAGTATACTGGTGCCCACAGAAAAAGATGATACACAATGACAGTGCCCCTGCCAGTGATCCATATTAAAAATTGTAAAAACACACAGTATTTGTGTCTCTTGCCAGTAAACCAGAAGACTTCAAAATAATTTGACTTATCGAAAGTGATACTAAATAATTCCTTAAGGTTTCAAGATATTCGAGTTATCGAAGTTCGAGTTATTGAAGAAAATTAGATGACGGCGCTTTTGCCAACCATTTGCTTTCAACTTTCTGTGTTGGCGCTGTTGCTTTCGAGTAATCAAATATCCGAGCTATCGAGGTTCGACTTATCAAAGTTTGATTGCACTTTCAAACGTTGTTCAATCATAACGCGACTCATTCCTGTCCTGTATTATTTTTCGTATTGTTCACTGCATGTGCAGCCATTTTCAGTACGTGTGATTCTTTCCTGTTTGTTGGACCGGGAATCGCAAGACTCGACGCCCAGACCCAAAATCCCACTACCGCGAAAACGGATATACATGGAACGCCTATCTTTGTTCTGCCCACTGATTGCCCCTGGCACTCAATTTCCTTGCTTCATGTTTTGAAATTTGCCCAACTTCGTTGTTCATATGAATGTACTTAACTTAGAAAGTGGTGGCCAGTGGCGTTGTGGGTATGTGCGTCGACCCCAAACTCGACGTCGTAGGTTCGATTCCTGCTCTGTGAGACTAAAACAATTTTCACGACGCCACTGAATGCTCAAAGAGTACTTTCCTGTCTAAAAAAAGCCTTTCAAATATAAAACTGTAGATCCCTTCCACTCGTGAGAGAACAATAGCACGCACAACACGAGTGGTTGCTGAAAAGCTATGCCCTGGCCCCCTACATTTGTGCTGTAGCCACCCATATTATTGTATATATAACTTAGAAAATCGTCTGATCAACTGAAGTGTCCGGATTGGCGATCCTGTGCTGTAATAGTAAATTAAGATCTTTATTCGGACACAAGATTGATTTGTACATGTTTACTTCCTTATTGACATATGCGACGTAGATCGAGATGAGAGCGGTTGAAATTGCCATCTGTTTGCATACAATTAGCGGAAAGGAAGATTCATTCATTCGTTACTTGTTTGTAAAGTTAGCAAATTGATTGATTTTTGCAGAAGCTGCATGGATGAAGAGGAGGAAGAAAATACTCATCATCTTCTCTGCTCCTGCAATGCTCTTGCCAGTCGTAGGTTCCTGTACCTAGGAGCCTACTACTTCAGCAGCCGTAATGAGTTAAAAAGTGCTAGCATTGGCAAATTAAATAAGTTCATCAGCAGCACCAACTGGTCCCAGCGTTAGGAGAAGTCAATCCGCGTGGTATCGCAATGGGCCTACTCTGGCCAAAGTGTGACTGCTCTGCAGCAATCAGCCACTACAATCTAACCTAATCTAACCTAGCAAATTGTTCTCTTTCAAATGGCTCCCATTTTCGTGAAAATAAATTGAAATGGCTATCCACCCAATTATTAAATATATTATCTAAAAGCGTGGTCTTGTATGCATCGCTCTTGATTCTGATCCATTCTGGGAAACTTCAGACGTTTTTTTTACCAGATTGCTGACTTCTCGAAATATTTTTATTCAGTAAGTACTTATTTTTAATTTTATTAAATTCACATATATAACAAATGTTGATATTTTTTTTGTTATTTGTCTATCTTATCTATGTTATTATGTTAGATCCGTTGTAGTGTGTTTTTTCGTCGCTACATTCCGGGGTGGACCTGGGCCTCAACCAACAAGCCTCTCCAGCCAGCACGATCTTTCTCCAGCTGTCTTCACTTGCTCACACCAAGTTGATTGAGGTCCTTCCCCACATTATCTAGTTCGATGACGCCCTCTGTTGCATTGTCGCAATGGGTCAGCTTCAAAGACTCTTCGGGCCGGAGCTGTGGCGCCCATCCGCTCTACATGACATAGCCATCTTAAGCGTTGGATCCGAAGACGCTTAACTAGATGCATGCCCCCCTACAGTTTGTGGCTTAATCTTTTCTTTCAGACGCCATCATCACAAACCAAGGATCAAAAACTTTGTGCGATCTTTTCTCTCAAGCCTACCACGAGTTTCTTCAAACAGCGTCTATGTCCCCGTGCACTAGAGCTTGACCGGGGTGATCAGAGCGAAATATAAAGTCAGTGTTTCCAAAAATATCCCTATTATTGGCATTGCTTATTGCTTTAAACTTCAACAACAGACACACCTATCGGGTCCACACATTGTTTTTTCCGCAGAAGGTGTCGTTGTTCGTTAGGTTCTTGAAACAATTTACGCAAGGACAAGTCTTTACTCAAAAGCGAAACAAACTCATATTGGATCAGTTGTTTCATAGGAATATTATTCACAGAGTCGAATGTGTGCCGAGTCGCATTGGTAACTGAAATAACCCACATGAGATTATACAAACCCCAAAACATCCTCACAACTACATCTGAATGCGATCTTTTTAGCGAGTAGGTAAAGTTCTACAGTTCTAACCTGACTCGATCGCATTGTCATCTTGGGTGCTTGTACACCCACTAATTTTGACAGCATGATGTCACCTCCCTTGTCAACAACATGGAAAAGATTGCTGTCAAAATTAGTGTGTTTAAAGGCAACCTCGAGAATCACATTTCAATCGCCCTTGTCTCGACAAAAGAAACATATTACCCGCAAAAAAGAAGACGCCATCTCCTTTCCACTGACTGCATCACGATTATCCAAAACCTTATACATTGACTTAGGTCGGAAACGAAGTGCCACCGTGACGGACTGTCTCCCCGCCCAAATCAGCAAACATCAAACAAGAGGCCCACAAAAACAAGAACAAAAAAAAACGCAGACTACAGTCCCGTCCGAGCACATTTTTCTGTCCACACTGTCAGCATCGTCTTTCGCTGTGTCTTTTTTGTGCTGCGGTGCGTCCGTTCCGTATGCGGTTCTCAGTTCTCACACGCTTTGACAGACGTCAACGCGTCGCGGCGGGTAGTCCAGTAGCGGCAGTAAAAACCAGCCCAAGCAAACAGAGCTCATTCCAAATGTTATTGTCGCAGGTTATGGCTTCTCTGGTTATTGACTTCAAAATATAATAATAAAGCGAAAACAAAATAAGCACACAACACTCACACTGACAGCAGGCGGTGTGGCGGTGTTCGCAGTTCTGTGTACATGTGTGCGATTGGTGTTTTGTCGCTGCTCCGTCAAGTGCGTTGATGGGTTTCTTTCGGTTGGTTTCGGTTTTCAAAAGAAAAGCAAGACACAAAAACTGAAGAAAAAAAAACGCAGCCAGCACAAAGCGATACGAATTGATTGGATAGACGAAAAAAAAACGAAAAGAAATGCAAACTCAAAGGGGAGCAAAAAAATTATGTTTTTTGTTTGTCCCCCTTGAAAGCTAGGGCATGGAACTCGAAGGCAAATAATGAAATGCTTTCAGCGGACAAGTTTGGAATTTTTTTGAACACAAATACGGACGTACGCACATACTTATTTCGCGAGAAATCGGAACATATCTGACGGCAGATCTTAAGTGGTTGTATTTTATTTTCTGTAAATATGCGCGTTGGATAGTTTCGGGTCAACACTCTTTTGATGGGGAAGTGGAAGCACATCTGTTGCGTCTAGCGCCTCTAGAGTTCAAGCCCCCATTTCTTTTCCTAAATCAAGAATCTTGTATACAAGATTGTGGTCAATGAAAATCCGCCATGGTTTTGGGGACGGATAACGAGATTAGATTAGACAATGATTTTCGGTTCGTGAGGTCCCTGAACAGACCACGTGCAGCCGATGAACTCGCGAAGGCCCTGGACTGCTACAAAGCAGATGTCACCGCCATCCAGGAGATGCGATGGGATGGCCCGGGCAAAAGGAAGATGAGAAACTGCGACATCTACTACGGTGATTGCTACAAAGAGGGAAGGCAGCGCATATTTGGATGCGGATTCGTTGTTCGAGGCAGACTTAGGCAAAAATTCTTAAGCTTTGATTATATCAGCGAGCGCCTCATAACAATCCGCATCAAGGCTAAATTTGGGAACATCAGCCCGATTTGCGCACACGCCCCGACGGAGGAGAAGGATGAGGATAGCAAGGATGACTTCAATGATCTCCTAGAACGAACATACGATCGATGCCCCAGCTATGAAACCAAGATCGTTCTAGGAGATTTCAACGCACAGCTGGGCAAGGAAGAAATCTTTGCTAGAGTCATCGGAAAACACAGCCTGCACGACAACACATCCGGAAACGGACTAAGGCTGGTAGATTTCACCTCGGAGCGTAACCTCTCTGTGATGAGCACGCCGTTCCCACACCTCGTCCTGAGGCGGTCTCCTGATCAATCAACCATCAACCAAATTGATCACATTGCGATCGACGTCAGACACTCCTCCAATATTCTCGATGTCCAAACGTTCCGAGAAGCCAACATCGACTCGGACCATTTCCTTGTTGTAGCCAAGGTAAGGATGAAGATATCGAGAGAAGTACGGAGTCGAGAAAGAACACTACGGTTTGACGTCGGAAAGCTACAATCGCAATCGACCGCTATGAACTTTGCCGACCGAGTCTCCCTGAAACTCTTCGAAAGTTCGACGCTGCCTGCACATTCAATAGAAGAAGAATGGAAACGTTGTCAAAAAGCCATCAAAGAAGCTGCCACTGATGTGCTGGGTTTCATGACACCACCCAGAAAGAGCCCATGGTTTGACGACGAGTGCAGGCAGATACATGCAGCCAAGCAGGAGGCATACAAGGCAACGCTGCATCGAACAACGAGAGCTGTTCGTGAGCTCTACGAACAGAAGAGAAGGGAAGAGCACCGGCTTTTCAGAAAGAAAAAAGGTAAAACAAGTATCAGGAAGATACAGACCTCGGACCGAAGCCTGCAGGGACGAAAATGGACAACTAGTAGTAGAATAGCAGTCGATGCTGAGAATTTGGAAAATTAATTTCTGTAGACTGTTATGATGATGCAAATTCCGCTGTCAGGCAGAATGTTTCACTCAATTTGGACGATGATGAACACGAATTCCGTTCCCCCGAGCTAGACGAAGTCAAGATGGCGATATCTAGACTGAAGTCGAACAAAGCTGCTGGAGCGGACGGGTTGTCCGCGGAACTGTTTAAAGCAGCTGGAGATGAGTTGGTTGGGCGCATGCACCAGCTCATCTGTAAGATATGGTCGGAGGAAAGCATGCCCGATGAGTGGAATCTCAGCGTCGTTTGTCCGGTCCACAAGAAAGGAGATCCTTTTGACTGCGCCAACTATCGAGGGATCAGCCTCCTTAACATCGCTTACACGATACTCTCTGCCGTTCTGTGTGAACGCCTGAAGCCCTTTGTCAACAACCTGATAGGTCCTTATCAGTGCGGTTTCAGGCCAGGCAAGTCCACAATAGATGAAATATTTACACTTCGGCAGATCCTGGAAGAGACTCAAGAGATGCAGATCGACACCCACCACCTATTTGTCGATTTCAAGGCCGCATATGACAGCGTGCATAGAGACGAGCTATACAGCGCCATGTCTAGTTTTGACATTCCTGCCAAACTCGTCAGGCTGTGCAGGATGACGATGGAGAACTCTCGCTGCTCCATCAAGGTCGGTAACGAACTCACCGAGACCTTCAACGTCAAAAAAGGTTTTAGACAAGGCGACGCGCTGTCATGTGACTTTTTTAACATTCATAACAAGAGAACTATACGGGCTGTACAGCGGCATGCACCTAGTTAAGCGTCTTACGGTCCCAACGCTTAAGATGGCTAGGTCATGTAGAGCGGGTGGACACCACAGCTCCGGCCCGAAGAGTCTTCGACAACGAGTCATTGGGACAGCGCAACAAAGGACGTCCTCTCACTAGATGGCACACACAAGTGGAAAAGGACCTCAACCAACTTGGTGTGCGCAACTGGAGGCAGCTGGCGAAAGATCGTGCTGGCTGGAGAGGCATGTTGGTTGAGGCCCAGGTCCACCCCGGACTGTAGCGCCAATCAAAGAAGAAGAACGAAATTAGTGTCATAAATTTCAAGAAAATGAGGGCTATTTTCAATAAATCTTTGCAAACTTTACAAAAAAGTACAAGCCATAGTTATCTTTCGCGATTAGTATTTTTTTTTAAATGCTTAAGACTAGTTGGAAGAACAGTGCTTCTACTTCTAACGTATTGGCCCTAGGCGGGCACTCTAAGCTAAACCTAATCTGATTCTATGTCTTTCGACTTAAGCTAACAGAGGTTATTTTAATTCAAATGTATAAAATTGGAGGATTATAGAATAAGAAAAATTGGAAAAAACTTATTGACAGGACGTTTTTGCTTGAAATCTCCTAATTTATATACTACTTAATTTAAACATACATAAACAAATACGTGTGTATTTAGACGAATACAAATGTATTTACATATCTGTATACTATATACATTTGCATACACATCGGTACACACTAGTGTATAGACCCTACGCTGTGTGGGTCGGCCATAGGTTGTGAATGCATGCAACATAACTGCCGCAAGACAGTGACCGACAGCTTCCCGATTCGGGGATACGCACTGACCATTTTAAACCCGCCTCTAAAGGGTTCGAAGAGGGAGTTCCTTCACTCCTCAGCCACCAGCATTTTCGACGTTTCGACGACAACATCCCGCACATCGCGTCTTGAAACCGCCATACTGAAGCGGAGGTGTCCTTACTCAGCTCGTTGTGCGACAGAACGGTCGTGGTTGAGTCGCCCATCCACAGTTGACCTGGCGACGTGATATAAGATCGGTACCGCATTTTCATTTTGTATCAGACCGTGCTTGTCGTAATGGAGGAATGCTTCTGGGGGGACGAAGCCGTTATAACGTACCCTCTCGTGGCAGTGAGGGTTGGGGTAGTAAGCCCCAGAGATCAAGTTATTAACCGAGTTCATCGCTCTCGCAGTGTGGCCTCGAATCAACTTCACCAGGAAATTGTCCACTCGTATCAGGTTCGCCCTGTTGTATAAGACCTCGTTGGAATAGACTTTTGTTTACTGGGACTCTGGTGTTCTGTAAAGGCGAAGACAAGCCCTCTCAAACATCCGAATCTTTTCCATCAAGCTTGCACTCACGTTGAGCCACACGGGACAGCCATAGGTAAGCATTGGCCGTATGATGGCCATGTAGCAGACCTTGTAAAACAGTCTCTTTGTAAGGGCGAAAGTGCCTCGGGCCGTGGCTAGAGTAGCATCTACATGTTTGTTAAAATATAGATACTGATCTAGCCAGATCCCCAGGTATCTGACAACAATCCTTTGCGTCAGTGGTTGCCCGTGCCGTCCAAAAACTGAGAACTTTCGCCGATTCTTTTTTGTGTCCGCCGAAGCTTTATACAACGGCGTTCTGAACAGACTAACGCAATTAGTATGTAAAAGTAGGTATTTATATAATTAAAAAGTGAAGTAGTCTAATGAGATGGAAAGAAAGGAAAAATAGAGAAGAGGGTGGGGATTTATGAAAAGGATGAAAAGTAGGAAAGAACAGTAAGTTTAAAGCGTCTGGCGTTACTGATATTTAGTATCGTTAACGGTAGAGAGTTCCAAAGCTTGATAGCATGTATGTAAAAAAGGCGTGATGAATTTGTAAAGCGATGACGAGATGGTATTAGAGCATGTGTTCTGACAGATCGAGCAAAATTAATTTTCTTGAACAGATTGCCGGGAGTCTTATTTACTATAATATTATTCAAGAATATAAGGTTTCTAGCATCCATGTAGTAGACTAGAGAAGTTCCGAGTAAGCATTTTGTATATTGAGATACATGATCAAATTTGCGTAAGCCGTGAACATACCTGATAGCATCATTAAATGCTACCTGTAGCTTTCGTTGGGATAAAGAGTCAACCCTACTATACTTCAGCATAAGTAACTTGAGGTTAACCACAACTTCCGCAGGCATCCATAGATACGTCTGATAACATTATTAGTGTGGTCATATCCTGACAATTTGCTGTTAATAATATAACCTAGACTAGTCACCCTATTAACTATTTCAAGTTTTTCTCCAGAAAGTACGATATTCGGCAGGGAGTGGAAAGACATTGAGGAGTTTGAAATAGGAATTACCTGTGACTTCTTTGGATTTAAACTTAATCCATTGGTTGTAGCCCAACTATAGATATTGGTTAGCTCATGATTCATAAGATTTATCAAATCTCCTATATTGCTAGGCATTTTGGCGTACAGTTGAACCCCATCAGCATAAAGATGGACAGTGAAATACTTACACACAGAAGGAAGATCATTAATGAACATGGAGAACAGAATAGGGCCCAGAAGGTTAGCTCTGAAACCAGACTGAGCTTCGTAAAGCAGGTTGTTAAGACACAGGTGTTTTAGAAGCTGTTTCGCCATGATTTTCTCTAAGACTTTTGATAAACACGGAAGGATGCTGATAGGTCTAAAATCTGAAGGGGAAGTTGGATTTGATCGTTTTGCGACCGGTATAACACGGCCCACTTTCCATCGTCAAGGAAATGTAGATGTGGTAACACAATGGTTTATGATATGGGTTAGGTGAGATACTATGAAAGGTAAGATCTTGTATACATCATTCTTGTGCTTAAATCGTACAAAATCATGAGGTAACTGAAACAAGCTGTGACTACTTTTCTGAGAGCACCATGGTAACGGATAACGGCGGAAACTCAATACTGCGTTGCTGCTGGCATCCTCTTCCAAAACAAGCAGGTTAATCCAAACTACTGCATGGTGCTAAGTTTGTTAAAAAAAATGATAATTGAGAGAAACATATTTTTCTAATAATTTTGATATTTTAGAGAAAGATTGCGTTCGTCTTCACTTCTTTTACAGATTGAACATTTCTTGTATCTAGTCACATTTGAAATCTGAATGCTAGTTAGCTTAACAAACAAAGTTAGTTACTTAAAGTCAGCGGATGCAGTTGTGACACACATCTGGCATTCGAGAGATGAAAACACCTGATCACTTAGTTATGACAACAACGCAGATTAAGACACACTATCCACCGCTCACGTCACTCGACTTGTTCTGCTTATCCTGAAGAACTGTATTTTGGCCATAATGTAATGTCAATGTCTTAAGCCTTTTTCTTGCAAATGATGAACATTGTGTCGACATCAACATAGTATCCCTTTCCCCTGTTCCTCCTTCAGAATTGTATGCTTAATGCTTAGTTGTTCATAGAATCCAACGCACACAACGGTTTTTTTTTGTTTTTGCTGGATCTTAACTACCTTCTTTGTGAAGCTGTCGTTATACGCGTCGCATTCTGGTTGGCACTTCGATTTTGCTAAATGTATTCTATTTTTGCAACGGCACCTTTCTTGAGGTTAAGAGTAATGCTCAAGGTCTACCATGGAATCGAGGTTAGTCGAAGGCGATCACATCCAGTCTCGCCTGTTCGCGTAGTTTCCTGAAGGACTAAGAAGCCGTTGGCATTCATTTTGGGGACGTGTTTGACATAACCGATTTTAAAATTTTTCTTTTTCTAAATCTATGGCGATAAATCCGAGTCTAATCGAACATATAAGGTCCTTGGTGGCGTTTCTTATGGATTCCTTGTCTCTTCAATTTGTTGGGTCAATATCTGCGGAGTAGGGTACAGACCAAACTATTCGAGTGGGGGCACCCCAGAAGTCGGTATTGGGACCTCCTCTATTCTCCATTCTTAAAAATCATCCGGCTAATGTTGAAAACTGAGAAATCCAGATGTGGGTACGCGGATGATGTTATTACCGATTACATAACTTCTGTTAAATATCTTGGGTAAGCAGACCCTGCGTGTGGTGGCCCGTGGCGTTGTGGGTATGTGCGTTGACTCCAACCTCGACGTCGTAGGTTCGATTCCAGCTCTGAACGACAAGAATAATTTTCACGACCTTACCTCTTTCGAGTCACCGACAATGCTCAAAGAGTCCCAAACTTGGCCGTTCGGAGTCGGCATAAAACTGTAGGTCCCTTCCACTCGTGTGAGAACAATAGCACGCAGAACACGAGTGGTTGCTGAGAAGCTAGGCCCTGGCCCTATATGGGCTGTAGCGCCACCCATTATTATATTATAAGCAGACCCTGCAGATTGAGAAATTCAGCCGCTAATCTGAATTCCACTGTCAACCGAGATCGATCGCAGAATAACTCCTGTCCAGTGTTGGATGTTGGATTGCAGGAGGCTGTTACCAATTACAGAGTCCTGCCTGTTCTAGAGTAAGTGTGGTTGAGGCAGCTTTAGGAATGTACATCGATAGCGACGTAAGTCTAGATCTAACTTGGCTGGTCCATAAAAACCTACAAGGAACAAATTACAATGAATTGCAGTTGGGAGTCTGCAAAGGAGAACAGAGAGAAATTGTCACGAACTCAACTGTCTACAATCTACAAGTACAGTCGAATAAAATAACTATGCTACATAAACGAACATGAAATGCTTATATTTTGATGTTGCCGTTGCTAACGAAAAGTATTCTACATTAAGCGTTTTCTGATATTCTTCCCTCACTACTGTGCAATCACAAAAGTGTTACTTCCATACTCATGAATCAACCGACGTCAACCTGCCCAACAATGGCGCACAACGTGAGACCATGCCTAAGAGGTCGTAAAATTCGAAGAAAAGCTTCTAAAGAAATTAGTTAATGCAATGGGAGACCATCATTGGGGTAGTTAAGGTGCTATTTCTGGCTAAAAGAGATATGAAGCGAATGTTTGCTGCTCCTTGTTGTGGTAACCGTCTGCCAGCAAATTGTACTTTATCAAGGTGAAAGCAAAACAAAAGATAACGAATGCGGCTGTTCTCCTGCGTCCTAAATTTCGTCTTGGCTGCGAAGACGATGACTAGTCATTTGTTATTACGACCTCTACGATGTGAGGATAATGACATAGACCACATGGTCAGCAATGTGAGCTCTCCAATCGGCCTGTTCGAGAGAAAACACCCAAATACTGAAGAAGTGATTGCGTCAGTAAAGCTATTCGATCTTGACAACTGAAAGCAGTGAGTTTTAATGTTAGATACCACCCCTCGGCCAGATATAAGTCCTAGTCTAGCAAGTAAATACAAGAAGACACTGCAAAGCTAAACAGCGCCCAACGTCCTTCGAAACTTACGTCATACTTTGGAAGGTTGTTGCAAGACACTGTGACCTTGCGATGGCACTATGCATTGACTTCGTCGAAGTGTTTTGACTTTTCTCGCAATCATCACTTCAAGATTTATGGTCTCGACTGCAAAGTGCCTGCAAAGCGTAAGGTCTCACTGCTAATCTTTATCATTCATTTCAACTTCTCCTATCAGTTAAGTGTAGACGTTCGCATACACCTCGACGATAAGATAAGCAGCAGAAGCCCAAGACGGTGCGTGACTGATTAAGAAGAGCACCGAATGTCACCAGCAGACATCGGCTTTGCCAACTCATCACCTTGGGTGTTGGTCGCGGTTTGGAGGCATTCAAAACATGCAAGACCCCAAAGCATTCTTCACACAGCAAGATACCATCGATGGGAAACACTCAAAAGCTCCCCAAAAATAAAACAAGCACACATTCTCCTTGACACTGTCAGATGCACCGCGATATCCACAAAACAAGAAACCAAACGAAAGACCGAAAAATCGGAGCAGAAAAAAACAACAAAAATGCAAATTACGATCCAAAAACCCACTTACGATACTGCCCTGCACAAGAGCCGCCGCAGCTCTTGATGGATCGACCGGCACACAATCGACCGGCATGTTGTTCCTGTCCAAAACCAACTGCCAACAGCCGATCTTGGTCAACGACCGACCTCAAGGTCTTTCACGGCTCGTCTGTTTGCCCGTCGTCTTGCAGCACCGAATTCTCAAGAGATCGCAGCTCCTCAATGCCGCCACAATGCCCCGATCCGTAAGAGTCCTCGACCCCAGATCAACTCACTTTTCGTGTGCAATTTCGGCGAAGCGAATAAATTCAACGGGCTGACCAACACCACCACCACCGACCCAAGCGTGTGCAGTGTGTAGATGTGAGTTTAGAGATTAATAACAATTTACCCCAAATTGCGACGGGGGAACTGGTACGCAGTCGGACTCTCTCTACACTCGCATCTTCCTCGTGTCCAAGCGACACACAACGATACACGAAAATCCGACCGAGCCGAGCCAACTCCGGGCTCGTGAGCCCCTTTGTCAGGGCGCCGCCGAGACCCCTCGACAACAAAGCGACTGATGTACAGAAACTGAGTTGTTTTGTGCTGGTTCAGTTGCATCTGCTGCCGGTCGCGGTGGTTGGCAGAAAATTATTGAAATTTCGCAAAAAACCATTCCGAATAGGAACACGCCGTCAACGAACGGGCGACTAGGGCCCGCCGAAGTTCCACATTTAATGGTCCGTCGGAGAACAACGAATTGCCGGCACAGAGCACTGAACAGGCCAGCGCGGGCAGAGCAGCGAAAAGCAGATGAATTTAGTGACTGATGGCGCACCAGGATCTGGTCATGGTGGCGGCAGAGGGGATTCGATAAGAAATTTAGCGATGCGCAACAAACGCGAAGGCCCTGAGACAAATCTGTGTGACCAAAGCGAGAAGAAGACGTGCCACGCGGAGGGAGGTGAACGCTTCATCTGCGGCTTCAAAGAAGATTAATAAACTGCTGCGCTCGTGTACGCGCTATGCATGCATCATATTTGGTGGATAAATTGCGTGGATCTGGGGGCGATGGGCTAAGAACATTTTAGTTGTGGACTGGTGACCATCAACCGGTTGGCAAGTTTTAGTGTAGATATGTGAAAGTTCATAATTTATAGTTATTAACAGAATTAATGAACGGAGCGGTGGGGATTCCACAAATTTTCGACTTTTGATTCAATTAATTGACAATCTGAATCGTCATTGAGGGTGTCAGTCCAGGTCTTTTCAAGTAATTAATCATAGTGAAAGGGAGGTCCCTTTTTTAGCACTAATTTTGGTTAAAAAAATTAAAGTGGTCCCACTGCGCTAAGTCAGGTTAATTCGTCGCACAGTGGGGCATCATGTCGAAAAAGTGGAAAAAATCTATGTCTGAAACGGCAAGTTGGATTTAAAAAAATTGTTGGATATAAATGGTGAATGATCTTTTGGCAACTATTGACTTGAGCAACTTCTCGATTTTCGCAACACTAAAGTCGTCCGTCGTCATTTTAGTTCCTCTTTCCTGCCCTTATTTGACAGTTGATTTCCTTCATGGTAAAAGAATTGATGTAATCCGTTCCAAATAGAAATAGAAATACGTTAAGGTCCAAACAACATTTGGAATTCATGCATTTAAGTTGCACATTCAATAAGGAAGTGCCCTCCTTGTCAATTACACTTCCGGCATCCATATTGTTCGTCAAAATCTAAAGCGATAGGTCCCAGTCTAATGGAACATATAAGGTCCTTGGTGGCGTTTCTTATGCATTCCTTGACTTTTCAGTTTGTTGAGGCAATATCTGCGGAATAGGACACAGACGGCTATCACAGAACTTGGTAACTCCAAGCTATTCGAGCAAGGGTACCCTAGAAGTCGGTATTAGGACCTCCTCTATTCTCCATTTTTGAAAATGACAGTCAGGATATTGTTAAAAACTGCAAAATCCGCATATAGAAACGCAGATGATGTTTTTATTGATATTCGGTCAAAGCCCATTCATAAGAGCGTCGAACTGCGAACGCGAACTTTCAGAAACATCCTATTTTCAGCAAATGTAAGCAAAAAGTTAAACTTCTTGGTATGCAAAAAGATTGTAACTGAATTATCGAGTTTTTTTTTTTTCATAGACAAAAATCCCAATAAAAGTTAGTTTCAGTATCCTAATTAATGATTTGAAAGTTTTTCTCTGCGAATCAATCGTTCTCTCCGCGAACTGTCAAACTGAATTCGTGATACACAAACGCAATCCAATGACGAAAACGCGATCCACAAACTGACGAACAAAAATTCGCAGTGAAGTGTCAGTTTGCACCCGTAGTGCAATGAAACGTGAATGTTTGCGAAGTTCGCAATTCGCGGCGACCTCAGATGAATGGGACTTAAAATATCTTGGGTTCCATATTAACCTCTCGTACAGGTTGTGACGGAATTAAGGATTGCTTACGAAAATGTTGGGTTGCTGGAATCCGATATTACACGCCCTTTCTATATCAGAAGACTTAGTTTTTGTTGTTTTATTTCCACAGTTGGCTACAGTGTGGAAGTGTTTGGTAGTGCTATAAGCTTAAAGAAAAAGTCAAACTTCTGTAGTACCAAAGTTACATAGTCTTCTTTATCTCTCTACAATATTTTCTTACTGTCACATTGCGTCTGTCCCCGTAGACAAAATAAGCAATAAAAAAAAGTACAAAACAGGGAAAATCTCGAATTCGAAGACCCTCTTTGCTGGAGCGTAGTTGTCCATTCGCTCGATGTAGCCGAGCCAGTGTAGTCGACGGATTTTTGCCTTCCGGACTAGATCCACATCATTGTACAGCTCGTAGGGTTCGCGGTTGTGTCTTCTCCTACATTCGCCTTCCTCTGAGACCGGACCATATATCCGACGTAGAATTTTTCTTTCGAAGGCACCAAGAATCAGTTCTGCAGTTTCACTTAGCGTCTAGCTTTCGGCTCCATAAAGCAGGACTGGCAAGATAAGAGTTTTGTTGAGCATGATTTTCGTCCTTCGAGTCAGGAGCTTGGAGCCCAGTTGTTTTGACAAACCGAAGTAGCATCGGTTGCCCAGGGCGATTCTACGTCGATTCTACGTCGGATACAAGGTCAATTTGGTGTTTCGAGAGATGGCTCTGTTACTCAATTGCCTCTTCAGCCCAAAGAAACAGCGATTGGCAAAAGTAATTCTGCGCTTGATCTCGGTACTGGTGTTATTGTCCCTATTTACTCCGGAGCCTAGGTAGACGAAGTCCTTGATTACTCAAAGTTTCTGCTGCCCAATATGACGCTCTGTCCGAGACGTCGATGTTGTGCGTCCTTCCGTGATGACAGCATGTACTTTGTTTTGCCCTCATTCACCGCCAGACCCATTTTAGCCGCTTCCGCTTCAATGCCAGCAAAAAAAGACGAACCCCTTTACTACCTCGAAATTGTAGCTATCGATTGTGACGTTTTGGCCTAGGTGGTGTGCGTCTGAGATTCCTGAGACTCCCACTAATAAACATTTGTTCTGACACTTCTTCGGTAAGTCGTAGGTATACGCGTAGGTGATGCTGAATGATGCTGACGATGTTGTGAGTTAAACGAAATTGAATTATAGAGTGTGCTATTTTTTATCTCTTCTCGCAACAAAATCTGTAATCGGCGCTAACAACCAGAAAGGCCCTTTTCATTGTGGATTGTAGATCCACTAAGTTTAAGCCAACACTCAACACACATTTGTCCAGTCAAAGGTTGCCCATGGCAACGTATGTAGCAAAATCTATTGTTCCTTCTCAATCAAAAGGCACTCAATTTCCAATAGAAGAACTTCATTAATTTTATTATTATTAATTATGAATAAAATATTTGGATAGCATTACGAATGAATAACAATTAAAATAATTTAATTCAACTTTAAAAAAATTTAAGTCCTCTTTCGCCAATGCCTCGTGTTCCCGCAAATCCAATAGAAAAGAAAGAATTTCAAATACGTCAAAATAAAAACGGTAAATAATATTTTTTCATCTTTCGTCGCCGCAAGCCGTAAGGAATTGGTGTTGGCTGCACTGATGGTCTTTAAGGTGGCGACAACACAGTCCCCCCAGTAAGCCGATCTGAATCCTCTATTGCTTCGGCCTTACTCACTTCGTCGCCACTTAATGCCGGTGCTACGTCAAGAACGGCAAGTTTGACAGCTGGTCTTTCGAAGACCCCTCCACCTGTCTGTACCTTGGCTCGCCTCACTTGACCATCCGCAGCAACAACAGTGTCGACAACTATGCCTTTGGGCCAGCAATTTCTTGGCAAATTCTCATCCGCAATTATCACCACATCCCCCTTTTGAATTGGCCTCGCTTTATTGAACCATTTTGATCGGCGATTTATATTAGGTAAATACGCCTTTACCCACCTTTTCCAAAAGCAATCGGCTATCATGTGAGAGTACTTCCAGTTTTTTCTAAGATCGATGGCGTCTGGGTCACAAGGTGGCTTTTTACCATTTGAAGAACCGAGAAGGAAATGATTAGGCGTTAATGCTTCGTCGTCGCCTGACTCCAATGAAACAAATGTTAACGGTCTTGAATTAATAATATTTTCTACTTCCGTAAGTGCACAACGTAGAGTTTCCTCACCAACTTTACTACCCGGTAGAATCCGATAAAGCACATCTTTAATTGACCGCACGAGCCTTTCCCACGCACCGCCCATATGCGGAGCCGATGGTGGATTAAACTTCCAAGTTATCTCCGCAGGCAGAAATTCGTGTGCAATGCGTCGCATATTCAACCTTTTCATCTCGTCTCTTAACTCTTTTTCAGCTCCTTTAAAATTGGTACCATTGTCACAGTAGATTTCCAACGGAGTGCCCCGACGTGCCATGAAATTCTTCAAACACACAATACATGAATCTGCCGATAAGCTGTATGCGAGTTCTATATGCACGGCTCTCGTAGTAAGGCATGTAAATATTGCCCCCCATCTTTTCTCCTTTCTCCTTCCTATAATTACAAACATGGGACCAAAGTAATCTATGCCCGTAAAGGAAAAAGGCCTGCTAAATGCTGCCATTCGCGCTCGAGGTAAATTTGCCATCTCAGGAGCCTGTGAACGCACACATTTTGTTTTGCACAACTGACAGCTCCTTCTTACAAACTTCAAAAGCGTTCGTAAGTTGGAGATGTAATATTTTTGCCGAATTTCATTTATTGCAGTCTCGTGGTTACAATGATGGAACTTGCGATGATATGAATCCACAATTAAGAACGTGATTCGGTGTGTCCTCGGAAGGATGATCGGTGTTTTTGCGTTTATATCGGTGTACTCTGCGTAAAGTGTGCGACCGCTCATTCTCACTATATCGTCTTCGTCGAGGAATGGAGAAAGTTTGTACAATGGGCTGCTCCTTGACAACGGGGTGTATTTTGCCGTACTCCGATTTCCTTTCAACGTATCAATCTCTTCTGAATAGGCGAATATCTGAGCTTGTCGATAGAGTGCAGATTGTGACTTCTGAATAATCTCTAAATCGAGTTCGACGACGTCAGGTGGTTGCTTTCCCGATATAATTTCAATAAAGAGAAGAGCGTACGCCAGTGACCGATACATGCGTGACCATTTGCTGAAACGATTTTCATCAACAAGTCGATATGTCTTCTTAGCATTGATGTGTAATAAGTGCGGTCGGATCTCCTCAGACGTAGTGATGATTGCTGGTGTTTGTGGCCATTCCGACGATCCCTTGTACAAGAAAGCTGGACCCTTGAACCATTCACCCGTAGCTTCGTAGTCGAAAACCGGATTCCATTTAGTGGCTTTGTCGGCAACGTTGAGCTTTGAAGCGATCCATCTCCATTCGGATATATGTGAAGTTTCTAAAATTTCTCCGACTCGAAACATTACAAATTGTTGGAATTTTCGTGGGTCGCCCTTCAACCACGATAGAACCGTTTTCGAATCAGTCCAAAAAAACCTTTGGTGGATGAACAATTTATGGGAGCTACAGATGAAGGATGCCAATCGAGTTCCGAGCACAGCAGCTTGCAACTCCATTCGAGGAATTGATATAGGGCGTTGAGGAGCAACCTTCGCCTTGGCACTTACTAGTGCAATGTCAACTAGTCCGTGAGCTTCGATTCTGAAATATGACACAGCTGCATAAGCATTTTCGCTTGCGTCAACGAATGTGTGTAATTGTATGTTTGGAACAGGTTCTCTTAACAGTGTAGAGTAACATCTAGGGACGTTAACAGACGTTGCATTTTTCAAGATTGTTGTTAGCTGCCGCCACTTGTCGGCCATGTCCGTTGGCAACTCATCGTCCCACCCTATGGATGTCCGCCAGATTTGTTGGAGAAGAATTTTCAAGCCAATTAAGAAATGTGACAAGAACCCCATCGGATCGAAAACTGACATAAGAATTTTGAGTACTTCACGTTTCGTTGGACTCAGATTGCAGTTGAAGACATCTCTTTTGAGCCGTTGAAATTTTAACACGTAGGTGAAAGTGTCTGTTGTTGTGTTCCAGTATAGCCCGAGGATCTTTTCCGTTTCACAGGGAGCAGCATCTCCAAATGCTTTGTTGGAATTTTCAGTCTGCTCTAACGCTGCCAGGACATCATTTGAATTGGAAACCCAGTTTCTTATATGAAATCCTGCATTCCGATGGATGAATGCGACGTCTTTGGCAAGTTGGATGGCTTCCGATTCCGTGTCTACACTATCAATAAAATCGTCAACGTAATGATGTTCTAGAACTGCTTCAACGGCTCTTGGCATTCTGCTCGCAAAAGTCATGGCATTTTTGTTTTTAACGTAATGCGCGATGCATGGCGAGCATGCTGCACCGAATGTCATTACGTTCATTTCATAAACGCTGGGTTTCTGCATATGTGCATCATCACTCCACAAGAAGCGCTGTACGTGCCTGTCTTCTTCTCGCACCCGTATCTGGTGGAACATTTCTGCAATGTCTCCACAAATACCAATCTTACGGCAGCGAAAGCCATACAGAACGGATAACAAGGGTACCAGTTGATCAGGTCCTTTAAGAAGGAAGTCGTTCAGGGAAGTTCCCTGACATCTCGCTGCTGCGTCCCAGACCAATCGTATCTTCGCAGGCTTGTTTGGATTGCGCACGATGAATATCGGCAAATACCAAGTCCTTTCGTGGTTCACGCTAAGTTCCTCTGGCGACAGCTTCTTTGCGTATCCTTTCGTAACAAGGTTCGTTATTTGATGGCTTAATGCCTTGCGTAGGTCATTATTTTTTCCTATGACTCTTTGCAGATTCTCGTTACGGCGGTAGGCCATCTGTAGGCTATCTGGTAACGAAAACTTATCAAATTTCCATAAAAGACCGACTTCGAAATGTCCATCGACTTGTACACAGGTGCTGTCTAGGATGCTTGTTGCTCGTCTTTCTTCTTCATTAATGATTTGTTGTGTTGGTACGCGGATACCGACGTTTTCAATACTAAAGAAGCCGTTCACAAGTTGGTGAAGCTTCACGTCGTTTGTACATTCACACATGTGAAGATTGAAATGGCTACCCGCTTGACAATGTCCGTCAGGTCCGTGTACTGACCAGCCCAATCTGGTTTTAGTCGCGATTGGTTGGGACCAGTTGCCTTCAAAAACTTTGAGTGGTACACCCAACTTCCAGTTGTCCATGCCGATTAGAATTCTTGGCCGTGCTTGATTGTAGGATGGTAGGGGGAGTCCGGCTAGATGACGATATCGTTTAGCGAGAACCTGACTTCCGACCGATTGTATGGGCAGATCCAGACTGCGAATGGTGTGTACGTTTGTCAAATGAAATTTGGAGCTACCATGTTGACGACCCGCAATGCTTAACGAGACCACTCGTGAACCAGTTTCGACCCGCGTTGTATTGGAAGTCCACCTCAAGCAGAGTTCCTCTGGTCGGCCGGGCAGTTTCAATTCGTTTGCAATTTCTTCGTCCAATAAAGTGAGCGATGAGCCTCCGTCGAGAAAAGCGAAAGTGTTGACTGATTTGCCGTTTGCAAACAAGGTCACTGGAAGGACGTGAAACAATACCTTTGTATCATTATGCGTCTTGTGTGTCAGAATGCCAGTTGATACAGACGACACTTGGTTCGCATATTTATGCATAAGAGGATGATGCTTCGCCGAACATCCACCAACATTACAGGTCTTTGCTATTTTGCAACGAGAGTAGGTATGTTTGCCAAGACAAGATCGACATAAATTATTTTGACGGATCATCTGCCATCTCTCCGATAGACTTGCGCTTTTGAAGATACTGCAATTAAAGGTTGGATGGTCGGCTTGACAAACGCCACAACCTCTAGAGGCTTCAGTTGAAGTTGAAGGAATAGAACTCTTACGTACATCTGCGTGTGCAAGTATCTGGCCATCTTGTCGTCCTGATCGCTTGTCGTTGGATGAAATTCGTTTATCTACCGATACACAGCTCTGGGGCAACACCATTACACTACAGACCGCAGCCACAAGGTCCGTTAACCAATTATTGAAATCGGCTAGTGTGGGTGGATGCAAATCCCTGGCAACTTGCGCCCAGCTTATTATTAAATGCGCTGGAAGTTTATTGACGAACTCTCTAAGAAGTACCGAGTTGTTCAGGTACTCTACTGAATTAGTACTCTCGATGGTACCGTAAACGCTTTCAACAGCTAACGCGTAATCAACCAAGGTGGATAATTTTTCGGGTTTTGGAGGAGGAGTGTTTCTTGCACGCGCAATTAGAGACTCAATGACGTGGTCTGCGCGTCCAAAGAGCATGCGTAGTGTGTTAATAACACCTGTTACCATTGCAGGTTGAGTTAGCCTATGCCTAACCGCTTGCAACGCTGCTCCTTGGAGGCACTTTCTTAAACGGACAATGTTCTCCGCGTCAGAGAATCCCGCAAGTTCGGTGGTTTGCTCGTAGGAATTAATAAACAACTCCCACTCCTCTGGATTGCCGTTAAATATGGGAAGATCTGGTGACATTGAACTTCGGGCTGCTAATTGATTCGCGGTAAGTACTATCGACGGTTTGGCCTTGATTTGCACTTGTGCGATAGGCCGAGGGAATGTGGGGTGGGTTGTTGTTGTTGCCTTCATTGGCGGTGAATTGCTTTTCGGCCAGTTAGACATATTGTCGACATGTTGCTGTTGTGGAATAATATAGTCAAGCTCGCTTACCTTTTTTTGTTGAGGGGCTTCGTTGTCATCGTCATCGGAGTCCAGGGCGAGAATTTCGTACTTCTGCCGAAGATGATGTAGTCGCAATTGATTCTCTTCTTCGAGACGTCGTAAGGCGATTTGTTTTTTGATGTTTGATGTTGGTGGGGGCGACCACGTGTCGATGTCCACGCTTGCAGCTGTTTCGGCACCACTTCCTAACGGTTGGGTTCTTCCAGGTGTTGAAGATGATGGAACTGCTGCTGGCAAGGAGGCTGGTGATTTCACTGCTGCTGCTTGCTGGTTGCAACTTCCAAGCTGTTGCGATTGTGCATGTACTGAAGTTGATGGAACTGCTGCTGGCAGAGAGGGTGGTGATTTCACTGTTGCTGCTTGCTGGTTACAACTTCTTAGCTGTTGCGATTGTGCAGGTGCTGAAGTTTTTGAAGCAGCAGCTTCAGCTGATGCGCAGGCGTTGCACATCCACGGTAGACCCTCTATTGATGAATCGACACCGACGCAGCTGAAGTGATACCACGTGTCGCAGACATCACACTGGACCATGGTGTCGTTATCTTCTGCCGGGCAAGCTTGGCAATTATATGGTCGGACTAGTTTAGGAGGCATTGACGACGATTGAAAGTTTTACTTATAATCAAATTAATTTAAATTTTTTTAAAGCTTTGTTCCTTCTCAATCAAAAGGCACTCAATTTCCAATAGAAGAACTTCATTAATTTTATTATTATTAATTATGAATAAAATATTTGGATAGCATTACGAATGAATAACAATTAAAATAATTTAATTCAACTTTAAAAAAATTTAAGTCCTCTTTCGCCAATGCCTCGTGTTCCCGCAAATCCAATAGAAAAGAAAGAATTTCAAATACGTCAAAATAAAAACGGTAAATAATATTTTTTCATCTTTCGTCGCCGCAAGCCGTAAGGAATTGGTGTTGGCTGCACTGATGGTCTTTAAGGTGGCGACAACATCTATAGTCGATAGCGTGTCGGTTATAGTTCCAAAATTCTGATCAATCTCGACACTTGGTATTTGGGCTACTCTATCAAGATGCTTTACTAATTCAGTGATACATTGAATGCCAACAGAAGCTTTGAAAAACACGATGCGTTGCAATGAGATTTCTTCAACTTCACTCTGGGGAAGACCATGCAGGACAAACAGGCCAGCACTAGAGGAGAAATCTATTCACCTATTGGTACACGCATATGGCAAGGTCGTTATTAATGGAACGCAGCGAGGAGTCAATGCAAAGTTTGATTGAGTTATAACACAGTGACAAACTGCATGAACATCGAAGACCTGCACATAACGTCTCATTTCCAGATAATAAGCGAAATCAAATTCAGAACAACTCTACGTCTTTGGACATAGAAGCAGAAGAGCCGTCACTCAAGCTGTCAAGCTGGTTGTACACAAGACACAGCTTATTTCAACCAGGCTCTCTCTACGCTGCTGAGATATGCACAATTTCAAAATCGTATGCAGGTCCCATTGGTTGTTGATGTTTCAGCAACCTGAAGGAAAACAATTCTGAAGTGAACTGGTTGTAGAGAACCATGGATCTAAAAATGCGTTCATTATTGATTGCAGCGACACACAAACTGGGACGCAATCTAATTCCTGAATATTTGTACATCTAGTTCAGATTTCCTCAATCCACGAGCGTTCTTAAGGAGTTCCGTCATGCACCAAATTTGTGTGTCGGGGGCCATTGTTCCTCTAGGTAGTTGACGACGCGGGGAGTACCTTAGTCCCTACGAAACATGGCATAAGTAAGATTAGCGTTAGATTCCGAATTGTGGTTCTTCTACAATCTGCGCAATGGCAGTTGCGAAAACTCAATTTGCATAGGCTGCTTTTACACACGCTAATTTTGAAAGCAAGCTTTTCCATATGAAGCTCTTCTTACGTTCTACCTCCCTTGCCAACAAGCTGAAAAAGCTTCTTGTCAAAATTAGCGTGTGTAGGAGCAGTCATGTCATCACAACGTGGGTTAATTGGGGTTTTTAACAAACGTCTTCAGCAAGGCGGTACATTTGACTATGCTGTCTTTTCCTAACACACGTCACGGCCTTGTCCACCTCAGCGCAAGACTTACAAAGGAACAGCATGTAGATCTGAACGCACTCACCACACAAAAATGACACATCAACTTCCCACCGAATAGCCCTGACCTACGTTCACGAATTTCAACGCGAACAAAGAACTGACCACCTGGAGCCGGTGTATGCATGTGGAAACGTGCCAGTCCATTTCTGGTTAATTCACCACCTGACCGAGGCAGCACATGCACACACACACACACGCTTAGAATACGTACATCCTTCAGAAAAGTATCAAATGCCCGATCCCACTCCAGATGCATTTCGTATCAAAGAAACGATGTCAAAAGGAATTAATTCTCAATTCATCAAGTTTCGGTCTGTTTCTGTCAATGTATGCTTCGCACACACACACGGGCACACACAATTCCATGGCCAACGGATTATGACTAAAGTAGCCTGCAACACTCCCGCCCTCCGACAGGGCATCATTGTCTCATGTTACCCTGTTGCCACGCTACAGCGACGTCGTGTCTTCATCGTCATCGTTGAGTATGGATTCTCTTTGGGCAATTGGACGAACACGTCTCGTGCTCAACTTTTTCGATGTCAAAAACCTGAAGGAACGAAAAATGAACCGACAGATATTAAACAAAAGGAATTCCCAACTTACACACTCCATCCAGTTTCTGCCACAGGCACAGCGCTGCGGAATATCTACCGACATGCAACTACCTACTAAGTAGGCAAATCCAAAAGTGAAGCACACAAAAAGCGACGAGAGGCAATAATCCACACGAGGCCGGTGTCTAACCCTCTGCCGAGGAGGAGCAGTGTGAATATTCAAAAGGCTAGGCTAGGCTATAAAGTGTAAGGACTATGGTTTTTCGATTTTTATTTTGTCGTTTCGGTCGTTTTCATGTCGCGCTGCCAAGTGTGTGCAAGTGTGTGTTTGAGTGTGTTCACTCCATGAGTGGATACGTGTCTTCTTAGCAATGACATACCATCATTTGCCGACATCAAATGTACTGATGTCGTCTTACTCCTCGCCGGACCTTCACTTACATCCGCCGTGGTAGTGCCTATGCCCTATGGTATAGCTTGTGATGGGCACTGCCACTGCCACTGCCATTGCTGCTGGTGCTGCTGCTGCAGTTGCCACTGTTACCGCTACTACCGGAGTTGTCATTGTTTTCGTCGCTCCTTTGATGTCCTCCCATAGTAATATTAAAATCGGCGGATGCCCTCAAGTAGTAAGCTTCCCCGCCCGCAACCCATCAATCTTTGCGCTTCACTCTTCCACAGGCTGTCCGTTGTCGCTTTATTTTTATTTTTATTTTCTCCTTATTTCGTTTTTGTCGTCTCTTTTTTTTTCGGTTTCATTTTGTCTCCGGATTTTTGTTGCTCCCTTTTGTGTGTCCTTTTTAATTTTTCACTCAGGATTATGTACATTTTTGTTGTTGCCGTTTGTTTATTTCTGTCTTCTGCCGTCGTATGAAGTACTTCATTTCATACGGGCACCAAAAAAGTGAATACCAAAGACACAGTGTGTAACGCAAGTAACGATGGGCTTCCAAGAAGAGTGTATCATTTCTCCTGTCATTATAGGATGAATGATTTTTTATGCTAAATAAACTAGCGAATAAGAAGACAAACTATATGCGGAAGGTAGCCGCCATTTTTCGTTCATTTGGTGCACATTCATTCCAATGGATAAGCTCTAACGAATTTAAAGCCACACGGGAAAAAACGACGATAGTTGAATACGGGTATGGAAATATAAGTTATTTGGGACTACCCTTAAAGGCCTACGAAGGCTAAGGCATACTTAATCATTCAAGCGAATACATAGAGATGACACATAGCGATCATAGGCACACCGTTCCCTAGTTTCGTTAAGTTTCGTTAAGTTTCGTTAAGTTTCATTTAGTTTCGTTTAGTTTCGTTAAGCTTCGTTAAGTTACGTTAAGATTCGGTAAGTTTCGTTTTCATTCTTTCCTTACAAAAGGGAATTGAAAATATCTCGGTTTTGACATATTCCTCACACGTCAACTCCAAAGAACTTCAACGAATCTACGTTCGTAACAATGCACAGTCTTCAAAGTTTTTAGTTCACTTCACTGAGCGTCTTAAAGGTATCCCAGTTTGGTACTTTTTTTCTTAAATAAATACCTCACTTGCAACAGACACTGCTGAAGAATGTGCTTGCGTTTTTTTTACTTCGCTTGTATCCAGTAATTGTCTCCTGCCAGGAGTATCCAAAAGTGAAGAGACACCCACGGTCGTAGTCATCGGAAGGAAACAGAACTCCACCAACTGACGGGAGGGATTTTCGTAAGGTTTCACCAAAACCAGCCAATACGTCATTCAGACAAACATAAAGAGTCACATGGGTGATGTGATGCCCGCGGTGAGTGCGCTGTGCCCCGTCTTGCTGGTACTTTGCTTGCAAGGCACGATTAAGGAGCCTCAATAGTAGCCCCTCCGAAAGAAAAGAAAAAACCCCTAAGCATCAACCGCACATCATAGCGCGGCGGCAGCACAAGAGGAAGGCGATTATATTGCATATGACAGACTGGCGAACGAAAAATTATGATGTGCGAGGAGGGAACCTTCAACCATGCAGTGCTCCCTCATGGACGACACCTCGCCTCGCGCACTCATCATCATATGTGGCCGTAGGTCGGAGTTGGAATAGATGGATGGATGACTGGTTGGTTGTAGCGATGTTCCCGAGGCGACTCTTTGCCTCTGAGTTGGAAGGGACTACATGACGAAAGTGCTTGTGAAGTTCTGTCGCTTCACATTTCGTGATTCTTGTTTTTTTTTTTCTCCTCTTTTCGGTTTACTTGCGTTCCCGCTGCTGTCGTCGTTGCCGTCGTCGACGCTGCTGTCGGTTTCGATTCTTCTCTTCCTTTTGCATTTTCGCATGTTTTTTTTTTTTTTTATTTATTTTTTGTTTTCTTTTTTACTTGGAGCTCGTTCTTGTCCCGAACCTATTCCAACCGAAAAAGAATTGAGACGGGTTCAACGTACCTTACGCAGACTTATGTTTCGAAGGCATATGAATTGCGTACGCCGCGCCGCCGACACAGGAGAGCGGCTCGGTGTGGCGCGGCCGCAGATGCACATGGTGCGCACAAATTCTGAGGCCTCGAACAGGGGATGGGGAAACATAAATTCGTTGCACACAGGCTGCCTCGTGTGGCTACGTGACATAATGAATTCGAAGTGAGTATTAAAAAACAAAACCTAAGAGGGAGGGTTAGTTGATTGCTGGAGACGGTTACGGTGCACCACTCCAGACATCGGCCGGAGAAAAGTGGCGAGGTCTTCAGTGCGCTGCATCCCCCGGCATGCACCCTGCGACACATCGGATGTAGTTATTCCACTAGTAATGTGCTGTTTCGTTGATGATTAACGTTACACACACGCAGCCAAGGCGAGGGCGGATTTCGAGAGGAGAAATGCGAAATGAATGAGACCAAAAGGGCGAAAACACAGTCGCTGACGCTGTGTACCCTTGTGAAAGCTGCATGCAGTGTTACTGTCGCCACCGTCAGTTGAATGCATGAAATCTCATTTTTGAAGCCAATCACAGTTGTCTGGCATTTTGGTACTTGCAGCTAGACAAATACTTATGGCTGTAGCCAGTCCTCCCACTGCGCCGCTTCGAGGGCTGACGTGCATTTGTGCTCTGATTTCGTGTTCAGATGCGACGACGTTGAAGTGCAGCGGAATGAATTACTTGAAAAGTGGTAGTGCACTCGTGTGTATCATGAATTTTTGATTTCAGGAAGTTTTGGAAGGCTGCAAGTCCTTTTCCGCGGGAGCACAGAACAGCCCATTGGAGCTCGGGACCTGGGAGCGTGCAATTATTTCGCCATTCTTTTAAGTTGCTACAGTTGACTTGTTCCAGTGTAATAGGGCTTAAAACAATAAGTGAACTCTCGAGAGAAGAATTGCAGGGCTAATTATGACTGATTCTCGCCCTCCCACGGGGCGGATCTCGCCAAATTGAGAACTCCTCGACTGCCTGATGGAAGCAAGCAAATGCCAGGGGATGCATCAGAGGTAACAACGTGTATTTATATGCAATTAATTTTTGTTTTTACATGAAAAGCTGTAATTTAAGGGTCCAAATAAAGAAGGCGTTTTCTACCTTTACAGGATTGGAACACTTTTCGCCAACCAGACACATAAGAACGGTGCTCTTAGGGATCTGTGTAGACAGATGATGTGTCTCCGCAAGGAAGAAGCAGCTACTTCGCTTATTTGAGTCACAGGTCTTGAATGTCATGAACATTGGCTGTTTACAATGGAATTAACCGAAAGCTCGAAATGCAGCGGCGAGCTAAAATTAAAACGTTTGACAGAAATTTCGAGGCCTCTTGTCGGTTCGTAACCGTTGATTTTTTATGTGGTGGAGGACTTAACCTCCCTCATGCAGAGGAGGATCGCTGCATACATTAGTTCACCACACAACGGTTGTTGTGATGGCTATCCAGGGGCGTCACGAGGAGGCTGTATGTCAACTTGACTTATGCACAAGCAGTGATCGCGCTGGCATCGTACCAGGTTGGGTGCAGTCAGCAACTTTGCCCTGTGTACATAAGCCCATGCCCCCATGTTTCACTTAATTTGGACGATGATGAACACGAATTCCGTCCCCCCGACTTAGACGAAGTCAAGATAGCGATATCTAGACTGAAGTCGAACAAAGCTGCTGGAGCGGACGAGTTGTCCGCGGAGCTGTTTAAAGCAGCTGGAGATGAACTGGTTGGGCGCATGCACCAGCTCATCTGTAAGATATGGTCGGAGGAAAGCATGCCCGATGAGTGGCATCTCAGCGTCGTTTGTCCGGTCCACAAGAAAAGAGACCCCTTTGACTGCGCCAACTATAGAGGGATCAGCCTCCTTAACATCGCTTATAAGATACTCTCTGCCGTACTGTGTGAACGCCTGAAACCCTTTGTCAACCTGATAGGTCCTTATCAGTGCGGTTTCAGGCCGAAAGGCCACTATCGATCAAATTTTCACATTACGGCAGATCCTGGAAAAGACTCAAGAGATGCAGATTGACATCCATCACCTATTTGTCGATTTCAAGGCCGCATATGACAGCGTGCATAGAGACGAGCTATACAGCGCCATGTCTAGTTTTGACATCCCTGCCAAACCCGTCAGGTTATGCAGGATGACAATGGAGAACTCTCGCTGCACCATCAAGGTCGGTAACGAACTCACCTTCAATGTCAAAAAAGGTTTTAGGCAAGACGACACGCTGTCATGTGACTTCTTTAACATCATACTTGAGAAGACCCTACGCCTTCTCTTGAAATTACGTTCGCAATGCCATTGGTAGCAGTCTCAATTAAGGCAGAGTTGGCCCGTTGTGTTACCACGCAAGTCTAATTATTCCTATTCCGCAAATCAAATAAGCACTTTTGATACAGCAGACGAGATGACTGATTGTTCCGTCGGGTTGTTGAAATAGTAGGCATCGTCTTTGCAATAACTATTTTTTCCCGCCTTGTCTCTGTGACTACTATAAACGAGGCAGACTTAATCTGTCACATGCCTCCTAATGGCGCAATGCCCTGTTGTAAACCCGATCATTCTTCTTAAGGTAAGTCTACTCATTCTGACCAGGCTAGGTGACCGTCGATAGCAAAGCATAGCCTCCCAATCCCGGTAGACCATCAATGATTGGGTTAAGTAAGCGTTGCATGCTCCAGTAGATGCTTTGCAGCTTTCTGAGTCCTTATGGTTTCCGCCTTAAAAAGCTATAGGGAATTAGTAAGGCTTCGACCTTATGTGAAAACATTTGCGTCTGCCGACAAATGAGTGTAAACACAAATACCTGCATACATTCACGATACACACGCATGTGAGAATGAACTGTCAAACGCAAAAAAGTTAAAAGTTGTGATACAATCCAGTTAAAGAAAGCACCTGCTCATTAGTACTTGTCATTACACAACGTTTGTGTATCTGATCATCCCAGCGCAGAGACATGGGCGCTTTTGAAAGCGGATGAAGAAGTTCTTGGTTGTTTTCAGAGAAAAGTTCTGTATACGATCTTTGGTCCTGTTTGGGTTGATGGCGTTTGGAAGAGAAGGTTCAACCACGGACTATATGGGCTGTACAGCGGCATGCACCTAGTTAAGCGTCTTGGGATCCAACGCTTAAGATGGTTAGGTCATGTAGAGCGGATGGACACCACAGCTCCGGCCCGAAGAGTCTTCGACACCGAGCCATTGGGACAGCGCAACAGAGGACGTCCTCGCACTAGATGGCGCACACAAGTGGAAAAGGACCTCAACCAACTTGGTGTGCGGAACTGGAGGCAGCTGGCGAAAGATCGTGCTGGCTGGAGAGGCATGTTGGTTGAGGCCCAGGTCCACCCCGGACTGTAGCGCCAATCAAAGAAGAAGAAGAAGCATTACACAACGTAACCCACGCAACAGATTCTATGAGCCGGAGCCTGTCAGAATGTCAGTTGAATGTCTCCAAAGCGAACCCCGGCTGCAGCAGTTGACTTTTTATTCCTGCAAGAGTTAATAGTTTTACCACTACGCTCGACCTCATAAACTATAGGCTTTTTAAGTGCCATCCGATTAAAAAAGTCAAAAACAATGGACGTGTGAAAAATCCATGAGCCCACCTCAAACAATTAAAACAAATATAAAAACGAACGCACGCCAACGAAAACACACTCACTTACGCATCAAAAATCGCATTTAATAATTCCCTCTTCACAAATTTGCCTCCATAGGCTTCAGTGCCTAAAAACGAGCCTGCCCACCGAATCCTTTGCAAAGGCTCCACTCGAGGCCACTTCAAAGAACGCGTACGTGCCCAGTGCCCACTCGTGTCGCTTTCGTGGAACAGCAAAGCAGCCAAAACTTTTGCTCATGGTGAACCATTCAATAGAACTCACGAATTTTTTGAATCAAACAACAGTCTCCCAATCGCACCCTCACCACGGGCGGAAATATGCAGCCAACCATCAGTACCTGAACTACAATTCAAATGAAAGGCAAAAGCAAATTATGTAATAAAATGAGAACAAAGGGTAGAAACTCTTTTTAAGCGGCCGCTTTTGCGAAAGGAATGAGGCGTCCGCCACTTGCCACCCAGTCACCTAGCCACCCATCGTCACCATAACCGCCGACACCACCTGCTGCGAAGACCAGCACGCCCACTAGTGTCCGTGACGGTAGCAGCGCAAGTAGACGAGCGCTGATGGTAAATTGCTCTCAATTTTCATATTTCAACTGCACTCAAGAATTATGCGTGCAAATGCGTTGCCGAGCAGAAAATGTGGTTCGATGGATTCACAAAAGGGAGCACGGTTCGCTCGTTCGTTTGCCCAACAATCCAACAGTGCACCTTCCTCCCCTCCCCCACCGATGGCTCTCGCTCTCTCTCTCTTTCTTTCTTGTTGGCTTACTCCGCTCACACACGCCACCACATACCTTCATTTAGTTAATAAACATACAAACAAACTTCATGTGCAAGTACTGTACGCGTGGCGTATGGATGCAAATCGCAAGTCTCTCTCCCAGACACGCCGGCCGGTCGAGAGGTGTCCTCCGTATTTTCCTTCCACCTACGGCTGCTGAGAAGGCAACAAAAATAAAGGAAAGAAGAAAACTTATACGAGCCACCACCACCATACATTACTAGGTGCTCCTCAGCCGCGTGCCTTCGGTGAATGGTTGTCGACCAACTGACTGACTGATGGCGGTGCTGATAGTCTTCACTTTGTGGGTACACGGGTAATGGAGGCGGTGTTTATGTTTACTCACCAGTTTAGGATTCCTTCTCTATTTATTCTCGCTACTGCTACTGCCGGCCGTGTAAACACCGAGTGCTATGTGTACAATGGCGCAAGGTGGCGTATTAAGATGTTCCATCCATCGCGACGTGGATGGGGTCTTTTTATGGTGATGGGCTCGGGCGCACTGTAGTGTGTTCTTGTGCTTTGTAATCAGCTTTTACGAGCCCACACTCACGATCGAGAACAATTTGATTACTTAATCTACAACTAAACTGTGTATTGTCCTTTGCTACTGCGGCGTTACTACAGTGAACTTTAATGGACATCTGAATTTGTGATGCATACTGGCATTTGATTCGGAAATTGATTGCTCTTGTGAATTGAGTAGTGTGGCATCTTGTCAACTTTAAGCTTCGATATTGGACTGCATTCTGCGATTATGGTAGATCTGTACTTGGTCTTACGTCACTGCATGTGACTTTCAGCTCAAGAACTCAGTTGACCTCATGGACACGCCTTGATAAAGCTCCCTTTTCCAACGCAAGACGTCGTTTTTTTCCTCCATTCCCCATTCCACGCATCATCCCCTGTATCGGCATCAATCGAAAGGAGTGCACACCCCATTCGCAAGAAACCGTTTCAAAGTGTTTAGAATAGTCCTTAAGAAGGCTGATATGATATGAACGTTGTTCATTTCAAGCGCTCCCCATGGCATGCATCAAATAATCATGAGAACTCATATCGAAAGCAAACTTCAGGATGAGCCATTATAGTGTGGGTTTACTTTAAAGACAACCAAACACGCAAGAAGAACGATATCACAGGACCGACGGGGATACACTGCTGACGTGCGTAATTATTCATATTAACCATTATCCGATCTGACTATCGTCCTGTTTACCCGGTAATCACAACCCAAAGAAAACTGGGGGTTGTGCGTTATCCTCCATCGAACTCAAAGGGGTTTGGTTGTCATGTGAATCACAGTTGATGTTGTGCAATGGGGGCGATTAATTCGGTGCAGTTTGAATATAAAACGCTCCAAACATGGTGTTATATGGAGGAAGAGAGATCTTTGCTTTCAGACAGTTCCAAGCACGAAATGCCGCCGTCTTTGTTCAGATGGAGCTACACATTGCAATACCGACAAACACTAATAGTCTTGGGGACCATCATTCTGGTCCTTTGAGCTACGAGTCTTGCCGCAAGTTGTTTCGGCAAACCAGAAGACGTTTTGGGAAACTCACTTTTGTGCCGAGATAGAGAAAGTTCACGGATAAGTTGTGCGCTTATAGCATTTTATTCAACGGGGTGTATTTCATTGCAAGCCCAAAATACTATCGCATCAATATGTCTGTGATTCAAATTTCGAGAATCTAGGATCCAGGACCTGTGTGAACGAGCCGGATAATGTTGGTATTATTGTTTACTGCAGATTTGTAAGGTGGCTGATTGAAATTCAAAAAAGCAACCGCAAAAATATCAAGAGAACACCCCGTCCAAATTTCAGAATGGCAACCCGCCGAAGTTTATTGTGTAGCTTGGTTAAATCAGACATGAATGGTGTAATGTGACCTGCTAAAACTTTTTAAAAGAATTACTAGGGATTGCGGAATAAATGTTTGCATCTCCGCGTACTGTTCCCTGGTAAGTTTCTTCCAGAGATCAATACTAGATTGTCTTACATATCCTACAATAGTTAGGGTGTTCCTTTTCTTCTTCAACCAGGAGAAAGTCTCAGAAAGTCTATTAGCATAGGTGTCCGCCAGCTCGATGTGGCTTATCCGATGCCCTCGACCGATTAATACCGGATTGGTACAGTTGTCTGACTGTTGTCGATCCTGTCTTTTCCTCTTGGCAACTTCTTCGCATACAGGACCAACGTATCAATTGTTTCTTTAAATCAAAGTAGCGACTGCTGACAAAGACGATTCTACGTCGAAGTACAATTTCTTTAAAGAATGGTGGCAAATGGACTTTGACTCTGTAACATTGTCATTAACCTTAACAGTCGTTTCACCCGTTCTCTGATCGTCATAAAAGTCGTGTGACAATATTAAGGTTATCTGCTTCAGCCTGATACCCTTGAACTGCAACTCTACTTCACAGAAGGTTAGGCTTTTGGGTTGTCAGTGAAATTATCCATCACACTAAGACCATTGTTGGTTCACTACTATCACCGATCGCCAACTTCACTGAGATACGTACCGAAGACCCCTAGGATAGTTCGTCAAACTAACTGGTTGAATCATCAAGCTATTTGCCGCTTTATGGTCTCCATTCGCCGTGTTCAATGGTTTGTATTTCCTAACGATGATAGATTAAGCACTTACTGGCTACTGAAGTAGGCATCACGAAACTAAAAAGAAATCAATTAACGACCTTCAATACAATGGTTCTGCCCACATAGAGAAAGAGTATGATAATTAATACTACTTGCACCACTGCCCCCACTGCCAGCTGAAAAATACACATTTTCCAAGATTTTCAGAGTGTAACAAATATCTCACATTGATGGAGTAAAAAAGTAAAAAAGATAACACTAACTCCCAGCGGGCATCGCACTTGATCCAACAGGACATAAGTTAAACATGGCTTACACTCGTCTACCTATCAACCCAATCGAGGTGCTGGTTAATAAGCCTTAAATGTAACTTCTTACATATTATGTTTGTGTCTATTTGATTACAGTCAAGAGAACGCTCTGCAATTCAGTCTTAAAAATGACACATGATCTGATCATGGTCACCCGAGAGTCCAGTTTTCCAAGCATTTGTTAGCGTATGTTGCCATGTCTTAGAATGTCTCAATTTTCGGTGTTTGTGCGTCACGTAAATTTGTATTCCACCTATTGAATATAATAATGAATAAACATATATTACAGGGGGCGCTAGAGCCCTTAGAGGGCCGAGGTCAGCTTCTCAGCAACCACCTTAGAGGGCCTCTTTCACAGGTGGTTTTGCTTAAACGGACTCCGAACAGCCAAGTTTGAGAGGCTTTTTTTTTAGACAGGGATACTCTTTAAGTATTAAAAATAACCCGAAAGATATGGGGCCGTGAATAGTATTTTGAACCTACCAGGGATCGAACCTACCCAGAACGCTACAATCCACCTATTTACGAACCGAACAAATTGTAACCCAAAAGGTGTCAATCAATCGTTAACTACAAAAAGAATGCAACATTATGTTTCGTAATTAACAACTTTGAATTTAATTTGTGAACGCACTCTATCACTAATCATCAAACTGTCGCTGTCATTGATCAAGTATCAATGTTGAAGTACACCAACAAGCAACGTTTGCATTTTCTACAAAAATTCGGAGTCGGTGACCGCAACTTTAGGAGTGTTAACTCCAATATTCGGCTTTGCTCATTTTTGGCTCAATGGATTCAATATGGCAACACACGTAATTTGCCGTGTGAACATCCACATGTGCTTCATTAATCAAGACTTCAACCACAAAATATAACTATTTGGTGTGGTTTGCATGCCGGGGTCATACTTTTTCTTCGACGATAAGGATGGCCAGATACTACACTTTGATCTTAGCAATAAGGCTTAATATTCAGTTTTACAGATACAATGAATTAGTTTCATTTATTAATGTTAGATTAGGTCGAAAGACATAGAATAAGATTAAGTTTAGCTTAGAGTGCCTGCTGAGGGCCAGTAAGTTGGAAATAGTCAATGTACGTCAAACTAGTTTTAAGCATTTTTGTCTAGTACTTACGTTTATTATGAATTATTGAGAAAAATGTATTAAAATGAATGAAATGACGATAAGGATGGTCAAGTTACTGTAAATGTTTAGCATTATCGTAGCAAAATATTGGGACGAATTGGAAGTTATGAACTTAAACGACATATGATCTACCATTTATGACTTTAGGATGGTGCCACAAACTACACAGCACACGTTACAATCGATTTATTGAAGCGTACGCTACGAATACGCTGCTTGACTATTTTCCGTTGAGCTGTGTTAACGACGATGTTGGAAGAGTTCTGAGACACCATTAAACGCGAAATAGCGGCCATTTCGGCCAAAAAGTATGGCCAAGTCATTAAAAATTGAGTTAAACGAATCGACCGCCACAAACGTGCCCGCGACGGATACCCGAGCGAAGTCGAGTTTACTTAATAAATGTTTTGGTTGTTCCACAAGACGACAGTAGAGATTTCCAAATAACTCAAATGGTTTGAGTTTTATTTTAAGTTGTCAAAAAACCCCTTTATATGGCTCTGTCCTAAATTTATCGAGCACAGTGGATTTTGAGACAATTCACCGAAGTTTCGAAGCAAACGATGGTCATTTGGTCGTTCGTCCGACGAGGCTTTGTTGATTTTTGTGTGAATACCTTCCTGAGCTGATAAAATCTCGGCACCTTTCGAATGCCTCCTAGTGCCACCGCATGTAGTAAAAATTATAAACAGTGTGGTGAAGGACTTAAACTTTCAACTGTATTGCGTGCAAACTGGCGAGTATTCAGAAAATTTCAATCACGGGACCAAATTTTTGGAGCCAAAGAGAGGCGGTTTTAACGCGTGTCATTGTGAATTAACCAGAAATTACTTTTAGTGGTTCAAGCATTTAGTTTCTTATCGCAACGATGGAGCGACCTAATTATAATAATAAAATGGGTGGCGCTACAGCCCGTCGGGAGCCAGGGCCTAGCTTTTCAACAACCACTCGTGTTGTGCGTGCTATTGTTCTCTCACGAGTGGAATGGACCTACAGTTTAATGCCGAATCCGAACGGCTTTGTTTGAGAAGCTTTTTTCTAGACAGGAAATACTCTTTGAGCGTCAGTGACTCGAAAGGGTCGTGAAAATTGCTTTCCTCGTACAGAGCAGTAATCGAACCTACGACGTCGAAGTTGGGGTCGACGAACATACCCACAACGCCACGGGCCACCACGATGGTGCGACCCGGTTAATGATTGCCTAGCGTACGTCAAAATACAATGCAGTTACTGTCGTGATTTTGTTAGTAAGTGCGGCTACAAAAATTCATGTGAAGCCACATAAAATGTAATATTATTATTTCCACTCATTCGACTGTGAAGAGCCACCCGATTTTCGCAGCAAGTCCATAGTGTGTAATTGCTTTTGCAAAAATGAATCGATCTATTAAGTTCACACTAATGAAAGATGGCTGCGAGCAACACAATCAGGCCGCGTGAGCAGTCGAACTCAAATCGCCGGTAAAATGCTTACAAAACTTCCTGTTCCCTTTCTCTTTCTCACGCCCTGGGTTTGGCGGCGTAATCGCCGTAATGCCTTCAACTTCTATTGATCCTGTATTCTGCCGCTGTCCGACGTCAATGTCCGTCATCTTAACGCATTAATGTAGATTTCTTATATATGTGTGCACGAGTGGAGTGTTTCAGCATTTCTTTTTTTTCCCCGTGCGGCAAGAGAGCGAGCACACGTCTCACCTCGCGCTGGTCTTTAACTTTTTCCTTCCCCACGAGGTTTCTTCCTCTCAGATATTGCACACGCACTTTTCCAGAGTTGTTCGACCCCCTCGGCGGCCCGTTCTTCATGCCATTTGCCACTTTGCTGACGTTATTCGGTCGTCCTTTACTGTGTGCAGGTTGCAATTGCATTATTGAAGTAATATAAGCCTTAAAAGGGTAAACGCACTTTTCTGCGTAATGGCACAATAGTCCCCGAACATTAGAGGTTGTTGTGTGTTTTTTTTTTTTCATTTATTTCATTCATTTTGTCGGATGTTTCTTTCGATGGGCGGTCCTGAGTCCTTTTTCCGGTACGTGTCACATTAATATTTGATTGGATTTCTTGAATTAATTTGAGCACCGCAGCGTGGCAGCGCGGATTATGAATATTTGACGAGATTGAAATGATTGCGTGTATCGCAGCAGGCCTTGATGCGATCGGAGCAGATTGCTGCAGTCCAGGCTACACTTTTACTAACTGCTCTACGCATTAGAGTTCGCATAAGAAAATGCTAAATTACATCGAGAGGAGTGTAATAACCAAAGTGGACATTAAAATTCCCCAGTTTGAGCTCATTCTGTCGATTAAACATTAATCTTTAGCCGCCACAAATCGAGAAGCACATTCGATTCAAGAGTGTCGTGTCAACAGAGGCCGTTTGATAATTGCAATGTTGCAATGTACTTCCACGAGCCAATCAGAATTTAGAGGCTATTGCAATTTCCGTAAACGTGAATGGGAACTATTAGAAGTCATGCAGCGCGATCAGATTCAAAAATACAAAAAAAACTCTAATGTATGAAAAAAGAAATGCAATCGGGAAAAGTATGATTCACACGTGTGGGCGTAGATTTCCGAACGACTTTCGCCGTTAATGCAGATAATGCGCTGTACTTTGATGTATGCGATATTGCGATCGCACTTACAGTTTGAAATGAATAAGAAATGATGCTCCGAAATATATGCTGACATCAGTGACTGATGAAATCGTGGAGCAGGGCGGGCTAAGATTGAGTGACCCAAGGGTGGTAAAACAATCTTGAACCCCTTAGAAAACTAAAACAAAAAATGTATTCAAAGGTGCTGATCATTAAAATCTATAGTTCCTGTGTGCTCCCTTTCGATTGAAAGTGCAGCAAGATTAGTCAAGCTATGCTGGCTCATTATTGATCTAGGTTAGGTTAGGTTATTGGGCTGCAAGCGAAAATGCCAGTACACTGAGATGTCTGATGTGATACCCAGTGCCGTTCATTTCATCCCAACGGAAAATGGTGACTGAACCAGATGTGAATAAAATATGGCTGGTGCTACAGCCCGTAATGGATCAGGGCCTAGCTTCTTAGCAACCACTCGTGCTGTGCGCTCCATTATTCCCTCACGAGTGAAAGGGACCTATAGTCTTATGCCGACTCCGAACGGTCAAGTTTGAAAAGCTTTTTCTAGACAGAGGCTCATTGTCAGTGTCTCGAAAGAGGTGCAGCTGTCAACATTTTTATGACTGTTCAGACCAGGAAACTAACCTAGACGTCGAGGCTCATGTTCTTTCGAGTCGACGCACACAAAGCCACGGGCCACCACCAAGATTTGAAAACCAGGTAATAGAAGCGTTGCTTTCACTGGGATTCGAAACTGGGTTCCCTATAACGAAGGGCAGGCACTCAAGCAATTGCGCCATCCAGTCGTGTATTGTTGATCTTAGATAAGCCTTAATTAATTGTAATCTTGAAAAGCTTCGTTTTATGATTGATCTGTTTGTTTGTCCTTTACATACTTTTCAATTGTAGGATATAGACCACTGATGTCTTTGGCAACCTTGTTCAAAATAGTGTGAAAATGGGTGTTATGCCAAATTCCTTCCCTTGATTTTTTTTAAATGCGTAGTAACGCGTATCGGGTATGGATAGGTGCTTAGTAAATTCTTATCGCTAATGAACAAGAACTGTCCAAATTTGCTTACATGTATAGTCAACTCTCCCTAAGTGAAACTAATTTTAACATGCGTTTACAATTCATTTAATTTAATTCTTACAGCTAACATTCGTTCTTTTCCCTTGTTATGGAATTAAGCCAATATTTTCGGTAGAACAGCTGCGAAAACTGACCCTATGGCTTCCAATGCATTAGACCGATGAATGATTTGAGTGTAAAATGTAACCCGTTCCACTCAACGGTAATTTCGTCTCCTAGACTTAGACTGGGTCAAGTTAGCAATATCAAGACTGATGTCTAACGAAGCTGGCGGAATGACTGCATGCAGCCTTCCTGTCCTCTGGTGATGATCTTATAGGGCGTACACACCAGCTCAACTGTAAGATATAGTCTAATGAAAGCAAGCCCCAACAATCATTTGCCTTGTCTACAGATGGATAAGTCTGGTTAACATCGCTAACAAGATCTTTTCTGCCGTTTTGTGTACCCGCCTGAAGCCGTTCATTAATAGTTGGATAGGTTCAAATCAGTGTGATTTCAGTCCAATAAAATCCACAAAAGACCAGATCATCACACTACGGCAGATAATGGATTCAGAAAGTGCATGACGAGAGACGAGAAACGAGCCCTACAACGGCAGTTTTGACATTCCTGCAAAACTCGACTGCACGGGATGACGATAGAGAACTCTTGCTTCTCCATCACGGTCGGTAACCAACTCATCGAGACGATCAATGAAAGGTAGACATGGCGACGCACTGTCACGTGGTTTCTCCAATATCGTCCTCGAGAAAAACTTGCAAAACTCACACCCCAGCACTACAGGCACGATTTTCCACAAGTCCGTAGACATGTGACCATTCGCCGATGGCATTGATGTGATTAGGAAAAATCAGCGTTTGCTAATACTGAATCGGAAGTGGCTAAAATGAGTCTGACGGTGAGTGAGGGCAAAACGAAGTATATGCTGTGCTTAAGAAGGGATATGCAACTTGGACAGAGCGTCACAATGGGCAGCTATGCTGGCAGATTTGGAACAAGTTGAAATAAGGTTCATGCGAATAAGACCACATGTCTGCTGTCGTGCAAGTTATGTTCTGCCAATATCATCTGCGGGACAACATAAAATCGGCAGCTGCCTCGTGACAAACGTGAATTCCACAAATGCGATCTTAGTGGAGGTGTGGAACAACTGCGGTCAAGATTCATGACTGGAAGGACCAAAATCATGCTCTGTAAAAAAAATGTGTCTACTTGGACGCTAAGCAAGGCACAGATGATTCTATTCAAAAGGTTGCGTATGATAAATGGCCCTGTCCGCTAGGAAACTGAATTGGCACATGGGCACCAATGCTGCATTTGAGAGGCTGTTCGGATGCTTTTCTCCTGGTTTATGCGGCTGTTGTTCCGTCAAACCAAAGAATACAATTTTCTGTATAGTTTGCAAATGGCCTGAAATCAACGTGTAAGATCTAGATTTTGGATTAGGTTACACACATTAGGTTGCTTATCTTAACAATAGCTATAATATGAGTGGCCTCCAAATGACCGAAATGTAGCCTTCCAGGTCGAATAGAATATCAAGCAAAGTTTGAGGAGACAGGAAATATCTTTTAACATTGTCAATGAGGGTGGTCGACCAGTAACAGGTCCACTGGTTATTTGATAGCTTATCTCACCGAAAAGTGCAACCAATCTTTGCACAATGCAGGCGAAAGCAAGATTGTTGCGCTTGATATTTCTAAAGCATTTGACAGAGTTTGGCATCAAGCTCTTTTGTCGAAAATGCTTGCTTATGGTGTTGATGAATCTCTGCTTCTATGGATTAGAAACTACCTTTCGAACCGTTCAATCCAACTTGTTTTGGATGGGTTCATGTCTGATATCCACAAAATAAATGCTGGTGTCCCCCAAGGCTCTGTTCTGTCTTCGACACTCTTTCTCATTTTTATAAATGATCTCCTGTCTGTCTGCCACTTCTAATCCAATCCACTCCTTCGCTGATGACAGCACCCTCAGCTTTTCATGTTCGTTCCAAAATTCACGACCCTGCCCTTCGGACGTAATATTGGAACGGCAGCGTATGACAAGCACATTGAATTCCGATCTGGACAGCATAGTTAACTGGGGTAAGAACAACAGAGTGGAATTCAGTGCTTCCAAGACTCAATGCTGTCTGCTGTTTCTAAAGCGAACCCCTGGTAATCAGCGCTTGTACCGACGAAACCGGAAAACGTTCCATCCTCGGTAAGTACATCAACACAACACTTAGTTGGAAGGATCACATATTCGAGGTCGCCGAAAATGTTGCGAAATGTTTAGGTTTCCTTAATCGATGAAAGAAATATTTCCCCCTTCTGATTTGGCTTTAATCTATAAGGCGTATATTCGCCCTAAGCTTGAGTAACGCTCATATCTGGTCTGGTGCTCCCAAGACCACCCTGCACCTACTAGACAGAATATAAAAGCCAGCGATAAAACTTATAGGAGACAACGATATCGCGGGTTCATTAGACTCGCTTGAACATCGACGCACCGTGTCTTCTTTGTCCGTGTTTTATCGTTATTTTAACAAACGATGCTCAAGTGAGCTAGCCAACTGCATTCCTCCTCTCCTTGAATTCACCCGCAATACACGTCTCACCAGGAATGCACATCAGTTTACCCTTAAGCCTACTTTCGGACGCACAGTGAAATTTAGAGACTCGTTTTTTAGGCGCACCACACGAACCACCACTTTTCCCAGTTCAATATTCCCCATAAATTACAATCCGCAGATGTTTAAGACCAATGTGCACAGGTACCTTTTCTCTCTCTCTCCCTATAGGCCTTCGCCCCGTGCTGTATCTTGACCCTGGACAATTAAGGGTATTAATAACCCTTGAGCACGAAAAGTTATATAAAAAAAAAGTGCGTCATGACAACTTTTTGATTGATGCTGTAAATCTTAAACAGAGCACTTAATGCTGAGTAAAGAAAATTTGTGGTGGGGCTGGTGGCTGTTGGCCCGTGGCTTTGCGGGTATGTACATCGAACTCGACCTCGACGTCGTAGGTTCGATTCTGCTCTGTGCGACAAAAATAATGCTCACGGCCTTACCTCTTTCGAGTCACTGACGAACAGTACTCCTATATAGAAAAAGCTCCTCAAACTTTGCCGTTCGGAGTCGGCTTAGAACTGTAGGTCACTTCCACTCGCAGAAGAACAATGGCACGCACAATTCAAGTGGTTGCTGAGAAGTTAGAGCTTGGCCCTCTACGGGCTGTAGAGAGACAAATATTTTGGTTATATCGCCACATTCGACATTTTCTGTTGGTTAAGACTGAAAAAGGTGTAGGGTGCGTCAAAAAGAGTATACTAAATATGCAAATAGGAAGCCTGGGAAACCTAGAGAGACCTTGTTCAACAGACCAGCGACATGTGAAGTTTCTTTTAAGTTATCTTATCTTAACACATTCACTGTAACTCCTTATAACTCAACGTAACAGGCGTGGTCATTTGTGAACATGTCTTCTGATGAAACTGCACACCACACTGTGACTCAATAGGGATGAAGTTGTTTATCGAGGAATAATTAGAATAAGACTAGAGTCACTTCCTAATTAACAACATTGGTCATTTGCACCGCCGACTAGGTTGAAATGTAAATCTGCCATGACTTAAAGAATGCTCCTTCCTGATGGGAAAGTGCGGTACAATTGTATATACCATACATCATATAGACATCTCCCCTAAACATGCATCAAATTGTATGCAACAACATAGTTGCTCCATTGTGCACAACCTCTACAAAGGCTTCTTTCCCAGTTTAACTAGCCGAACAAAATCGAAGCCATGAGAGGAGAATAAAAGAACGCAAAGAACACACGAAAAGAAAAACCCCAACCGAACTGAATCAGAAACCTTTAAAATTGCATCTTGACCGGATGTAGCGAAATTGCTCCAGAACAGGGGTAACTAGAATAATTTGCAGAACGCTGTACCGCATGTACCTATACTCCATGTGCGCAGCGGCTCTCCTTTTTCACGTTTATTTCTTTTTCCACCTCTTGAGTTTCCTCAGCGCCTCAGAACGCGTCTCTGTTTCGGCCTTAGGTTAGACAGAAAAGAGCAAAAAACGAAGCAGAACGCTCAACCGGAAAATAGAGAAGTATCTCTCCATGCATCTGGCCAAAAGTACGCGTAACTACGTGTAGTACACCTGCACTAGGCAGCGGTGAACATGTATGTAGATTCGTTCGTTTTTGTTCTTTTCGTTCCCTGTGCTGCTGTGCACTGGGCTGTTTTGCTCTCCGCTATCACCGACACGCAATTTCGAGACGCTGAACAGATGTTCTATGAACAAATGGCTCGATGGGCAGGTGAACCGAATTTGAGAAAATTTCCACAATTGGAATGGATGAGAGTGGGGTCTATGTGCAATCAGTTGTGAGCCAGACAAGATTTGATTTTGTGGCTTGAATGTGAAGTGTCAAAGGGGTTATGTCTCATTACTTACTACTCTATTGTGCAAGTGCGTATGATCTCTTCTTATCTGTACGGCAAGATTACAGGTACTGGAGGTACATTGTCACTATGCTCCAATCTTTGGATGAAGAGGTAGTAATGAGCATTATTTCTGCGCATAAATTATGTCTGTTGTCACCCGAAATGATGGTCATCTTCCCTCCTATAGTAGATTGACTCGCAGCGTACTGGATGTATAACAACGTGTTTATTTTTTTAACTTTAATGGGACACAGACGATTTCGATCATACATCAACGTCTTGTGGATGAAAATATTGGTGTACATCGATCTGGGAGTAGTTGATCGATTTCAACTGAATATTTTTGATTTTTCGTATATTTGGCGGATGACGTTTCCAGTGCAGAATTTGTTAAGACGATAGTACACCGAAAAGACATTCTTAGGTCACGTTATGGAATGTACATACCTACTTGGTGCAGGATATCATGGATGGTGCTGTTAGAGCTAGGTCACAAGTCATTTAAGATTGACGACTTATACCCGTCTTATATTTGGTCGCAGATTTCGATTGACCAGGACACCCAAAGGACACAACGGAAGAAATTATCAAAAAATTTCATGTGTTTTGGGCGGTTGGGGTGAACCCCTTATTTTATGGGGGCGCAGATTTTTTTATGTGGCGAACTACAACTAATCTTTTAAAAACTCACTTTGTAATGTTTTCCTTATGTTTTATTCAAATTCTGTATGTCTTTAGAAAAATTCTGAATTATTAGGCTGAGCTGGGAGTCGACCTACTGATTCGCACCAGATTGAGAGTAATAATTATTTTATTGTGTGGGAACTTGCCGCCTTATATCAGCTATGATTGTTAGGATCAACATCACTTCTAAACTGGTGTGTTTTGCACAAAATTGATCTCGGTTGGGGACTATCTCCTACAAGCAAGCTCTATCTCAGTATGGCTTAAATATACAGTAGAACGACATACGTATCCGAGGCTTGTGGCCGTCTCTGAACTATACGCAGAATGTTCCACTCCACGCAATGGACGACGATAGAAGAGAATTCCGTCCCCCGGATCTAGACGAAGTCAAGGTAACGATATCGAGACTGAAGTCGAACAAAGCTGCTGGAGCGGACGGATTGTCCGCAGAACTGTTTAAAGCAGCTGGAGATGAGCTGGTTGGGCGCATGCACCAGCTCATCTGCAAGATATGGTCGGAGGAAAGCATGCCCGATTAGTGGAATCTCAGCGTCGTTTGCCCGATCCACAAAAAAGGACCCCTTTGACTGCGCCAACTATCGGGGGATAAGTCTCCTTAACATCGCCTACAAAATCTTCTCTGCCGTTCTGTGTGCACGCCTGAAACCATTCGTCAACAACCTGATAGGTCCATATCAGTGCGGTTTCAGGACTAGGAAGTGCACTATCGATCAAATTTTCACATTACGGCAGATCCTCGAAAAAACCCAAGAGATGCAGATCGACACCCACCACCTATTTGTCGACTTTAAGGCCGCATATGACAGCGTGCATAGAGACGAGCTATACAGCGCCATGTCTAGTTTTGACATTCCTGCCAAACTCGTCAGGCTGTGCAGGATGACGATGGAGAAATCTCGCTGCTCCATCAAGGTCGGTAACGAACACACCGAGACCTTCAATGTCAAAAAAGGTTTTAGGCAAGGCGACGCGCTGTCATGTGATTGCTTCAACATCGTCCTGGAGAAGATCGAGCGAAACTCACACGCCAACACTAGAGGCACGATCTTCCAGAAGTCCGTTCAACTGCTCGCATACGCGAACAATATTGACGTGATTGGCCAAACTCAGCGAGCCGTCAGTGCGGCTTTTGCTAACATTGAGATGAATGCGGCAAAATGGGTTTAGCGATGATTAAGAGCAAAACAAAGTATATGCTGTCATCAAGAAAGGACACACAACATCGACGTCTCGGCCAGAATGTCACCATAGGGCTACAACTTCCAGGTGCTAAAGGACTTCATCTACCTTGGCTCCCAAGTAAAGAGTGCGAACAACATCAGTACCGAAATTAAACGCAGAATAACCCTTGCCAACCACTGTTTCTTTGGGCTCACGGGCTGTACAGCGACATGAGTCTAGTCAGGCGTCTACGGATTCAACGCCTAAGATGGCTAGGCCAGGTAGAGCGGATGGACAACACTGCTCCAGCCCGAAGAGTCTTCGACTCCGAACCAGTGGGACAACGCAATAGAGGACGACTACGAACCCGATGGCGCACTCAAGTGGAGGAGGACCTCAACCAACTTGGAGTGCGAAATTGGAGGCAGCTGGCTAAAGAACGTGCCAGCTGGAGAGGATTGTTGACCGGGGCCCAGGATCACCCCGGACTATATCGCCACAAGAAGAAGAAGAATAACGACATACGAAATAGCACACTTGAAGCGACTTTTAATATACCTTGTGGTCTCAGACTGCCAATTGTCATCGATCCAGGTGGTCTAGTACTAGGCATGTAAGCACTCTGGCCTTATTTATGAACTAATTGGCTTGGGTCACAACAATCATTCAAGGCTGTTTTTTTTTTTCAAGTAAGTAAACAAAGGAGGTGTCGAAAAGAGGATCAGACAAAGGATTTTGTAAAAATTGAAAATTGACACATGGAAACACAGTCATGACGAAAATTGTGTAGTGATTGCTAGTCATTGGCAACCGCTGCAGGAGTAGACTGTCGCTCGTTGTATGCTTTAGCATTAGCGCGTCCTCTCTTGATTTGGTATTAATACGTGGGAATTTGTAAACTCGCTTGTTAAATAAAAATGAAACGGCATACATGTCCAATGTGGTCCAACAAGGGTCTGACACCGGCTGCACCTAAATCTAATTACTAGATCTTAAAGGGTGATTTTTAAGCTATTATCTTTTTGGCAACACTGGCTTAAACAGCTGATTCAGGTTTCGTGTTTTGTTTCACTGTCGAACGTCTTCGGTTTGGTCTATAATTTAACCATGAATCGTCTTACAAACGAACAACGCTTGCAAATTATTGAATTTTAATATCAAAATGCGTGCTCTGTTAAGAAGGTTCATCGCGCGCTTCTTCCGAAAAATTGTTCAGCGATGAAGCTCACTTTTGGCTCAATGGGTACGTAAATAAACAGAATTGTTGATTTTGGAGTGAACATCAACAAGAACTACCAATGTATCCAGAAAAAGTCACAGTTGGGTGCGCTTTATGGGCTGGTGGCATCATTGGACCATACTTCTTCAAAGATGATGCGAATCGTAACGCAACTGTGAATGGTGAGCGCTACCGCGAAATGATATTCAACTTTTGAGTATGCCAAAATTGGACTTAGCGGATGGACCATTTGAGGCGCAGTCAAGGTCAATGTTGAGCTATAGGAAAGTTTTTTTTTTTTTTAAAAACACATAAAATTCGGTAAATGCATGAAATCTTTATTTGAACCGATAGAATGTTAGGTCAACATTTGCATGAAATCATCTTCAAACATTGAATTATATGGACCGTACTATCTGTTCAAATAAAGATTTCACGCATTTTTCTGCATTTTAAGTGTTTTTTAAAAAAAAAAAAACTTTCCTATAGCTTTCAAGAAATCACTCTTTATATTCTATTGAGCTACTTCCTTGCTTATGTGGGTAACTAGAAGGCCAGGCATCCTCAGTTTTCTCGCAATGACCCGGAGCCAAGCATCAACCTTTATGGTTACTCTCACCGCACAGCAAATGCAGATATCTACTGAATTTCCCACATAACGTGCTTCTGAATCCCATCAGACATCGAATAATAGTAGAAATTCCATGCAAGTGTCGTGACATGACACCTTTATTAATTCCAGAGAGACTTTGAACTTCTACAGCTAGTCCATCCAGAGCGGCTCCAGTAGTGACCTTCCGAAAGTGTTTTCTTTCTCAACTATTTCCGTGACACTTCGTCCGATGGTCTCCACTTGTCCGCGGTGCAATGTGGAATAGTTTAGACGGCAACATTAGCAGCAATTTCACTGAGAATAACTTAACCTTTTCGTGGCTGAGGGAAAAATATCTAAAAATGAGAACTGTTACCAGTTTTCATGATTGGCGGATACGTACCCGGTCGCTGCCCACTTAATTGGTGAATTGAATTTCACATAAGAACCAGTTCCCCCTCGGGCGACGCGAGTGTGTGCTTATGTAGCGAACAGTGCATTGTGTGTATATCTGAAAATGTTAACATCGCAAATATAAATAAATTAATATTAAATTATGCTAAACAATTGTTTCTACTGCACGTTTGGCCTTGGTTTCGTACACTCCCGAAGGAGAACAACAGTGGGGATGCACGTGAACGTTTGTTGTTGCATGCGATTCTATTGGAAAAAGCGGAACACTAACAAACGCAATATCAGCTCAAAATTTATTGCACTTTGAGAGATTTTATTTTCTTTCTGAGAAATTGCAACTTTGTTGCAAAAGAGTGTGTTCGTTCAGGTTTACACGCACAATTACAATCGAAGATAAATGCATAGTTTCATGTTTGTGGTCCGTCTGTCCGCGAACTGTTCAATTAATGCGAAAACTATCGTGTTTGTACCACTTGATGACCGAGATAACAAGAGATTTTTCTACCGACCAACCGTTGCTGGGTTTGCCTGAGCTTGGCTTACGGTGGCGTCAAAATTAGCAGAGTTGCACATTCATCCAACTGATACATGGGCTTTATTAAAATGAATTTATGTTGTTCTCATGAACGGCGCTGCACCTGATAGCCAACGCCGGCTTTTGTTTTGCTGTTTGCTGCTTATGATACCCACTTTCGACGGATAGACAGCGCCCATGAAATTTGAATAAAAACTGTTGGACCTTGATTGTACTTATCTTCAGATATTCCTAGTTTTCTTAGGTGCTCTCTGAGCAACAATTGTCTATTGGGAAACCGGAGATTTTTCTTGCTCATCTTAATCCACAAATGCGTTGGTTATATTGGACCGAGCTTATCTTGGTTTGATCCATGCCATGAGCATTGTTCCAGATTTCTGTCCCATTAATTCTTTCTAGTTTAATACTGCTCAGAGGACATGGGTTGTTTTGCGCCTATCCAGTGTACTGATACTGCGTTCCCAGCAGGGAAGCCATTTCATTGCCTTCTATCCATTCATGGCCAGGTACCCAGAAGAGTTTTACTCCGTATATTGCAAGTCTGCCTAAAAGAAATGTTTACGTTTGCCGCAGACCAAATACCTCTGGTCCTGTTTCTTCATCTGTTCCTGGTCCATCTGTCTACTCAGTCTGTGGATTATCGATTCCTTGCTTTGGTGCTGAGCTTAATGGCAAATTTCTATCGGAAATGAATTTTCCTAAAATTGTTGGCAGCGTCAGCAACCACTAGATGCAAGGGATTCGGCTCTAAGAACCTCCATGGCGGCAGGTGGGTAAGTTGTCATGACTCTTGTAAACCAGAGGCATGAGCTTTGTTGAGTGTATCTTGCATTGATCAGTGCAATGTATGAAAGTTTTGAAAGTCTTTTGGACCATGCTTTTGCAACGATCACACTTAATTACTTATGTCCTGTCCATCGGGTTAATATCTTTGGTATGGATTACAACATTAAGAAATGAAAGAATTGCTACTCCCAGGTTTTGAATACAAGTTAGCCAACATCAAGGGAACCATCACCAATTCCAATACCAAACTGGAGCAGCTAGGGAAGCTGTGACAGATCTGAATCATGCGATTGAACTGACAGATCACACACACAGTCGAGGACCTTATTGCTTATAGGGGAACGCTGGCTACTGTGGGCACAGCATGTGCATTGCTCTATTGCTGTTCATGAATCAGAACTTATAAATAAATGTACTTACTTACTTACTTATCAGGCAGACGAACTATAAAGGGTCTGAGCCTGAGCAATTGTTGCCTTCCATCGGTGACGGTCCTGGGCACGCTGCTTCCAGTCATCAAGGCCAAGCTGTCTTGCATCCGCCATGACTTGGTCTTTGTACCAGAGGTTCAGTCTTCATCTCCTTCTCGAACCAGGAGGCTCGGATTCGAAGACCCTCTTTGCTGGAGCGTTGTTGTCCATTCGCTCGATGTGGCCGAGCCAGTGTAGTCGACGGATTTTTGCCTTCCGGACTACATCCACATCCTTGTACAGCTCGTAGAGTTCGCGGTTGTGTCTTCTCCTCCATTCGCCTTCCTCGCAGACGGGACCATATATCCGATGTAGAATTTTTCATTCGAAGGCACCAAAAATCAGCTCTGTAGCCTTACTTAATGTCCAGCTTTCGGCTCCATAAAGTAGGACTGACAGAATAAGAGTTTTGTAAAGCATGTCTTTGGTCCTTCGAGTCAGGAGTTTCGAGCCCAGTTGTCTTGACAAACCGAAGTAGCATCGGTTGTCGAGGGCGATTCTACATCGAATCCCTACTACGATGTCATTCGTGGAATTTACGTTCACCCCAAGGTAGACAAACTCCTTTATAATAATATGTGTGGCGCTACAGCCCGTAGGGGGCCTAGCTTCTCAGCAACCACTCGTGTTGTGCGTGCTATTGTTCTTCTGCGAGTGGAAGGGACCTACAGTCTTATGCCGAATCCGAACGGCTATGTTCGAGAAGTTTTCTCTAGACAGGAAATACTCTTTGAGAATCGTCAGTAACTCGAAAGTGGTGGAGTCGTGAAAATTGTTTTCGTCGCACAGAGCAGGAATCGAACCTACGACGTCCAGGTTGGGGTCGACACACATACCCACAACGCCACGGGCCACCTCAAACTCCTTTACTACCTCGAAATTGTAGCTTTCGATTGTAACGTTTTGGCCTAGGTGATGTGCGGCGGATCGTTTTTTTGCTCGACAGCATATATTTGGTTTTGTCCTCATTGACCCTTAGACCTGCTCGTTTCGCCTGTTCCTCAATTGCCGTCAAAGCTTCTACTACGACGCGTTGGGACCGTGCGGCATTGTCGATGTCATCAGCGTATCCCAACAGCTGGATTGACTTGCAGAAAATAGTGCCTTCCGAGTTTACAGTCGCCCGCCGCTGTCTTTTAAATGTACCAAATTGAGAAATCATACTACAGCGCATCTCCTTGTCGCAATCCGATGCAGGATTCAAACGGTTCAGAGGTTTTTGAACCGAACTGCACGGTGCATCGCGTGTGGTGCGACAGAACCGGGACAATTTTCCCGGGATCCCGAATTGGACCATCGCTTCGAATAGCTCGTTGCGATGAATGTTGTCGTATGCGGCTTTAAAGTCAATGAACAGATGTGGTGTATCGATTTGAAACTCGTTGGTCTTCTCCAGGATCTGCCTTAGTGTGAAGATTTGGTCTATAGTCGATTTGCCGTGCCGGAAGCCGTACTGGTACGTGTCGATTAGTGCTGTGCAAAAAGGCTTTAGGCGTTCACACAGTACGCTGAATAGGATCTTATAGGCGACGATTAGCAGGAATATACCTTTATAGTTTTTGCGGGAGGTAAGATCGCCTATTTTGTGTATGGGGCATATAAAGCTGATATAATTTTTAATATGCACACTTTTAATACTTCGTCTCTTGCATTGCTTAACTCCTCACTCTTGTGGAGTCAAATTCTAGTTAGCTAGTGAGTGCGTTCGCTTCTCAACTTGTGATCCCTATTTGCAGTTCTGTAGTTGCACTCAGTTTGCTGATAAAAAGTAAGGATAGAGCAACCATAAGAACTCATGAAATCAATAGAGCAAAAAAAATGTAAAAATTGTGAAGGGGAGTGAATGTGGAATAGAGCGAGTGGATCGGACTTGATGTTGTGTAGCGAAAGGTGAACAGAGGGACACTCACCTCTTCTATGTCTCCAAATGGTCGATGAACAAATAAAGTCGTAGGAAAACCAGGGATTCACAGTAGCTGCATATGCGGACGATGTTGCCATTCAGGTATCAGGGAAATTTCCTAGAACGCTTAGCGATCGTCCCAAACATTAACTAATGCTAGTTAATAACAGGAAACTGAAAGTAAACACCGACAAAACGGAGTTGCTGTACCAACAAGTTAGTCAAACTGTCTAATTGTCAATCCAGTCAAACTTAAACTCACCTAAGTGTCATATTGATCCCACACTCATGAGCGCAGTTTACACAGAGGAGCGTATAGAGAAGGCGTATGTGGCGTTCTACCATTGCTCATGTCGTCTCATACCAGGTGTGTTATAATGGCTATATACGATGGTTGTAAGATTTATCCTTAATTTACGGTCCTCTGATTTGGTAGAAAGCGCTTTAGAATAAATATCTTCTAAGGTAGTTCACGAAAATACAAAAATAGGTCTTTCTAGGAAGAACAGGTTGTTTTAGAACCATACTGATTGCAGCACTCGAAGCCATCTTATTAGATTGTCTTTGTACAAACCATATGGTCACACGTGCATACTCAAGTGTTGGATAGCAGTACACTAGCCAAAAAAATTACCCGCTTCCACCACTAGATTCGGAAAAGTCCTTTCACCTTCGTTTTCCGGATCAAAAGAAATGGGAAAAGCTTATGGTAGCAAAAGATGGGGAACTCTCCCTGTGCCGGCTTGTACAGGCAGGGTCTTCTATGACCAATTCAAAAAATCACTGGCACAAAGAGACTGCAGTGTATTCCAAGCTGAAGCGGCTGCCATACACGAAGCAGGATTTTTGGTACGAGAACGCAACATAACTAACAATACAATGACAATAAAAGGCATAGCATCGGCCATCTTGACTTCGAAACTTGTCAGGTTACGCAGACAAGGCGTCAGCGTTATATCCTTGACGAAAATGGTTACCCTGTGCTGGGAAAGGTATTTCCATACTGACATTCAAGGCAACGAAAATGCGGTCAGACTCGCGACGAAGAGATCCGAGTTTGGAGAATTCCTTACGCGCTTACGCCACTTAGATCTATAAAAAGAAAACTGGAAGACGAGTCCCTAGATAGAGTAAGAACTGCGAATTGGAGAAAGAGCAAAGACCCTGTGGTCGACGATGAATAAAAAAACAAAATTAAAAAGAAATAGAATCCATCCAGTCCTCCGAATGCTTTTTCCAGAGCTGCAGGACTTGTGCGACGTAGAGCGCATAATCCCTTTTTAAACGTAGTAGGATGGTTCCAGTTGAACAAATGATCTCACGATAGAGATAGATCACTATCTATCACTATGTCCTTACCAACTTTGTTGAGAATTGTCTGGAAAATGCTTTGGCACCAACAGTTTTTTTGCAATTTCTTTTGTTGAAATATTTTTTTGAATGCGTCACAACGCGGGCCGTTTTCAGCTAGTAGCATATAAAAATCACGGGTACAATGGACGCAACTTGTTGGATTAAGCTAGCGGCGGCCGCACGAATGCAAGAGCACCCATGTACCTACCTACTTATCATTCGTTTCAAAACGAAAGTGTATTACATTGACCGACATACTTACAGATATGCATCTAAATCGGTAGCTCTATATGGCTAGCTTTTTTTAAGCGGCAATAGGTTGTAGAACAGCAGGCAAACATTTACCCATGGCTTGGTTTCTATTGGCGACTATTTTGGCGGAGCTTAGAACACAAACTAACATCATGGATGCATATTTCCGTGTCAACGAAACAAAGCAAAATGTGATTAAAATATGTAATATATTAAAAACGTAGTTTCAAACATGCAGCTAAGCAAACGTAAACAAAAAACATCAACAAATAACTTAAAAATAAGTCTCTCTCTCAATCCAGCCTCCTGGGCTGCGGCGCATGAAATACCGACGGCCCTCGTCGTAGAAGAGCAGCAGCAAACCGAACGCCAAGCCAGGCAGCAACCACCGAAACTTCAGCGGGTACATCTTGATAGCCTTCCCGGGGCCATAGCACAGGCCCAAGGCGATAGCAGTCTCGACGATAAGCGCAAAGTTCAGGGCTGGGTTCCGCATGCCCTGCTGAAGAATGGACAGCCGCCGGGTCTTGCATATCAACAAGTCGAACCACTGCACGATGACGATGCCTATAAAGAACGCCGTGTTGCAGTTGTACTCCAGTGTCTTGCGATCAATCCACGCCCACTCCTGGCCGTAGGAATCCTGCAGGTCGTTCACAGCCTGGGAGTTCCATTTCCTGCGGATGCCAAACAGAGTGTGCGGAAGGAAGCCATTTTCCGCCATGACCACGAAGTACGCCATGAAGCCGGCGCAGGCCTGAATGCAACCAACTTGCCCGTAGGACATCATGATCAATTTTGCATTGACCAGCTTGTCGGTTCTGGGATTCCTAGGGCGGCGCTGCATTATGTCCAATTCCGCTTTTTCGTACGCCAGCGAGATCGCTGGCAACAGGTCAGTTCCGAGGTCCACACAGAGGATGGCGATCAAGGTCAGTGGGAGCGGGACCTCGAAGATGATGTACGCCAAGAACGGTGACATTTGGGAGATATTCGATGTGAGGGTGTATGCAATCGACTTCTTCAGGTTGTCGAAGATGATGCGGCCCTCCTCGATGCCGGTGACGATGGAGGCGAAATTGTCGTCGAGTAAGATCATGTCTGCGGCCTCTTTGGACACGTCTGATCCCGTGACGCCCATGGCGATACCAATGTTTGCCTTTTTCAGTGCCGGCGAGTCGTTGACACCATCTCCCGTCACCGCGACAATGGCCCCACCTCGCTGGCAGCCCTCGACGATGAAGAGTTTCTGTGTTGGAGACGTTCGGGCGAAAACGATTTCATCGTGATACCTGAGGATGCTGTCCAGTTCCCTGTCGGACATGTACTCCAAGTCAGCGCCGTGGATCACAGCGGCATTCGCGTCGCGGCTGTTGACTTGGGCCACTGGTATGTCCCAGTCTGCAGCGATGTCGTAAACAGTCCTGCTGTCCTCTGAGATGATGCCAACCTGTCGGGCGATAGCTTGAGCGGTGATCGGATGGTCGCCGGTAACCATGATGATTTTGATGCCAGCAGAACGGCACTTTTGAACGGCATCGGGCACAGCTGCACGCGGAGGATCAATCAAAGAGATGAGCCCAACGAATCTGAGCCCGCTGACGGGAAAGTTAACGCTATCGGGATCGAACTTATAGCCCGGCGGGAACTCGTCGGACGGCAGCAAACGATCACAGAAGCCCAACACCCGCTCACCCAAGTTACCCAGTTGAATGTAGGCGTCAGTAAACAAGTCCTCCACATCCTCATCAAGTCTGACCTCTTCCTCGAATAGATACATGCACGAGCAGAGCTCCAGTATGCGCTCCGGTGCACCCTTCATCACCAGCAGATAGCGGTCATCTGTCGGATCTTCGGTCTCGTGGATGGACAGTTGGAACTTGTTTGTTGAGTTGAAGGGAATTTCGCACACTTTTCGGTTTCTCCGTCGGATTCTCGCTACGTCTCCGAACTCGATCTCCATGCACTTGAGGATGGCCGCTTCGGACGCGTCCCCATTGACCTTTCGCCTCATGATTGGAACGTCTGCCTGGCCTGGCGCGAACTCCGCCCGGCTGCAGAGAATAGCGACGCGTGACAGCGCCTGAAAAGCACGGCTGTTCAAGGTATACTTACCAGCCTGCACATCCTCGTTGGTGTCAGAAGAGACAATCTCGTTGTCGTACCACATGTGTGCCACTGTCATGCGGTTCTGGGTCAACGTGCCGGTTTTGTCCGAGCATATTGTCGACGTTGAGCCCAGGGTCTCAACCGCCTCGAGATTCTTTACCAAGCAATTCTTGGCGGCCATCCGCTTCGCTGCCAGCGTCATTGACACCGTTACTGTGGCCAGCAGACCCTCCGGGACGTTCGCAATGATGATGGTCATCATGAATACCACGGCCTCCATTAAGCTGTACCCATAGGTGATGGTGACGATGAAGAACAGGAAGCCCATGAAGAAGGCAATGCTGGTAATGATGTAGACAAAATGTGTGATTTCCTTAGCGATCGGCGTCTCTCCGCTATCCAGTCTCGCTGTGAGCCCAGCTATCCGACCCATCGCCGTTTGATCCCCGCGACCGATGACAATGCACAGGGCAGTGCCTTCGACAGCGCTGGTTGAGAAGAACGCCAAATTTTTAGTTTCCAAGGGATTGTCATGCGTGAACTCTGGACTCCGAGGCAGCGCTTCTGATTCCCCAGTCAAGGAGGAGTTGTCCACCTTGAAGCCACTCGATTTGATAATCCGGACATCCGCCGGTATCCGGTCGCCATATTTTATCTCAACCAGATCACCCAACACGACGTCAGCGACGTGGATAATTCTCTTCTCTCCGTCGCGTATCACACAAGCCACCGGTGGGATCAGCTTGGAAAATGAGTCCATAATCTGGCAACTCTTCGCCTCCTGATAATAAGAGAAAGTGCCAGTACTGACGATAACGATGAAAAGTGCCAGGGCCAGGATCAGATTGTCCCTCTCCGCGCGATGGTAGCCGATGGAGGTTATAAAGTACGCCAGCAGACAGAGGATGGCTCCAATCCAGAGAACGATGGCAAATCCCCCGAAGATGTGCTTCAAGAATCGCTTCCATTCGGCCACCGGTTGTGGTGGAGTCAACATATTCGGGCCATCTCGTTCCAGGCGCTTCCTTGCCCTGCCTTCTGTCAACCCCTCCACAGGGTGAGTACGGAGACGTGTACAGAGCTCGTTAACACCGATCTTGTGATAGTCTGTTTTCAGTTCAGTCTTCAGATCATCCAACGCCACCCCATCTTTGCGTGGCGTAAACTTGGTCATTGCGACAGGTATGAACTGATCTTGATTTGTAGTTTGAAGAAAATATTCTGAAGTTAGGAAAATAAAACAGACAAGTAAGTCTGACTCTCCTCGATTGTTGTTTGGAAATACGTAGCAGTGACATACATTGCCACTTAGCGAAATGATATCAGTCAGTGGATGGGCACTCCAAAACAAACACGCAATCGTAGACCAAAACGAATTGAAATAGCTGGAAATAACTAACAATACAACCATCTCATAATAAGAGTGCATAGATATGATAGACTGAAAGTCGTGAACACAATACGTACTTCTTGCATTTTCGTTAAGTTTCGTTCAATTTTACTCACTCAATTCGGAGTGCAAACGGAAAGAGACAACTGCTTGAAAACTATAGAGGAATATCAAACATTTGTGCAATTCAAACATTTCGGGAATTTGAGAGGCTAATAAAAATTACTGTGGTTTCATGTTCAGAATCGCAAAACGGATTGCTTTGAGAAAATAAACTAAAACAAACAAGTTGTTATAACTTGTTCTCAAAATTAATATTTGATTCGCTTGAGTCAGGTTCTCGCGTTGACGTCATTTGTATCGATCTGTCAAAGGGCTTTGATAAATTTGACCGCAATCTAATAATTGAAAAACTTCAAAGATTGGGATTCAGTCTCTTGTTAATAAAACGGTTAAGGGGTTACTTATCAAATAGTAGAATTTGGAAACAGTCTATTCCCCCAGAGATGTACACGCAGGCGTTCTTCAAGGCGGTGACCTGTGGCCCGATTCTTTTCATTTTGTATATTAATGCTGTTCCTGAAATTTAGGTTATGTTCAAATCCGATGATATACAAATCTACTAAAAAAATTCAAAAAAAGTACAGATTGTATGAAGCCTCAAACTGATTTAGATAGTGTAGTCCATATAGACAAAATTCGCTCACACTAAATTTTTCAAAATGTCGCATTACCTTTCAATACTTCATTGGTGATATATTACTCGCTCCACAGAAATTACTAACCATTTAAAGCGCACATTGAATACGTTGCGACCCAAGAAAACTCTGTGTTAAGCTTCACTAAATGTAATTATGAAGCCGCCGATGGCCATGGCTCATCAGCGAATTCATACTTGCCATTTGTGTATTAAAATAATATTAACCCTCTCGTCTCAGATGGCAAGGTCACTTAGAGCGAATTGACACCAATGCTCCGGCTCGGAAATTCTTCGACTTTAACCCCGAGGGATAACGCGGTAAAGAAAGACCACACCTCCGGTGGCGCATGCAGCTAAAAGGCGACTTTAATAATTTGAACGTGCACAACAACGTCTCTAAATTGTTCAGCTGTATTACGGAAATCAGCCGTCTGTGGGAAATATGTTTCGTGTTTCGTGTTTCATCTCGAGGAACTTATGCTGCACATAATCGAACTACTGAAGCTATTGCCAATACCACTGCCAAATTTGCCATATTTGAGCTGATGAGCATCCCGAAGAGTACCACACGAGCTACCATTGCATCAATTAAGAACAACGGTATGATGTGGTTTATGAACTGGTGGAATCGTTGTTCTTGAAAAATGAGGCGAATTAGAATGGCCTCGGTGAGTTCTAATTTCAAAAAAGCGGCTCTACGACCCATACAGCGAGTGAAACAATGGACTGGCGAGATATCATTTTGGTGAGCACTTAGTTTCATCATCGTACACCTTTGGACTATTTTATCTGGCGATATATAACGTCTCAGGTCTTCAGAAATAAAGTGAGCTACGACTGACTCTTTAAAACCAGCTTAATTCTTGATATCAGCGAGATACCAGGCACTAGGCTCGCACGAGTCGACCACAATTGGACCTTCCGTGCGGCTTCCAGCCCGGCAAATCGACTATAGACCAAATCTTCACACTAAGACAGATCCTGGAGAAGACCAGCGAGCTTCAAATCGATACTCACCATCTGTTCATCGATTTCAAAGCCGCATACGACAGCATTCATCGCAAGGAGCTATTCGAAGCGATGGCCGAATTCGGGATCCCGGGAAAACTGATCCGGTTGTGTCGCACCACGCTAACACATACGCGATGCACCGTGCAGTTCGGTTCAAAAAACTCTAAACCGTTCGAAACCTGCAGGGGATTTCGGCAAGGAGATGCGCTGTCATGTGCTTTCTTCAATTTGGTACTGGAGAAGACGGAAGGCACTATCTTCTACAAGTCAGTCCAGCTGTTGGGATACGCTGATGACATCGACATTATCACGCGGTCCCAACGTGCCGTAGTGGAAGCTTTCACGGCAATTTAGGAACAGCCGAAACTAGCAGGTCTAAGGGTCAATGAGGACAAAACAAAATATATGCCGTCGAGCAAAAAACGATCCGCCGCACACCACCTAGGCCAAAACGTTACAATCGACAGCTACAATTTCGAGGTAGTAAAGGAGTTTGTCTTTTTTTGCTGGCATTGAAGCGGAAGCGGTTAAAATGGGTCTGGCGGTGAATGAGGGCAAAACAAAGTACATGCTGTTATCACGGAAGGACGCACAACATCGACGTCTCGGACAGAGCGTCATATTGAGCAGCAGAAACTTTTAGGTATTCAAGGACTTCATCTACCTAGGCTCTGGATAGAGCGTCATATTGGGCAGCAGAAACTTTGATGTAGTCAAGGACTTCGTCTACCTAGGCTCCGGAGTAAATAGGGACAACAACACCAGTACCGAGATCAAGCGCAGAATTACTTTTGCCAATCGCTGTTTCTTTGGGCTCAAGAGGCAATTGAGTAACAGAGTCATCTCTGGAAACACCAAATTGACCTTGTATAAAACCTTGATCATCCCAGTCCTGCTCTATGGCGCAGAGGCATGGACGCTATTGAAAGCGGATGAAGAAGCTCCTGGTTGTTTTATGAGAAAAGTTCTGCGTACGATTTTTGGTCCTGTTTGCGTTGATGGCGTTTGGAGGAGAATTTTCAACCACGAACTATACGGGCTGTACAGCGGCATGCACCTAATTAAGCGTCTTCGGATCCAACGCCTACGGTGGCTAGGTCATGTAGAGCGTATGGACACCACAGCTCCGGCCCGAAGAGGCTTCGACACCGAGCCATTGGGACAGCGCAACAGAGGACGACTTCGCACTAGATGGCGCACACAAAAGGACCTCAACCATCTTGGTGTGCGCAACTTGAGGCAGCTGGCGAAAGATCGTGCTGGCTGGAGAGGCATGTTGGTTGAGGCCCAGGTCCACCCCGGACTGTAGCTCCATTCAAAGAAGAAGAAGAAGAAAGGTGTTTGTCTACCTCGGGGCAAATGTAAACTCCACGAATGACATCGTAGTGGAGATCCGACGTAGAATCGCCCTGGGCAACCGATGCTACTTCGGTCTGTCGAAACAACTGGGCTCGAAACTCCTGACTCAAAGGACCAAAGTCGTGCTCTACAAAACCCTTATCCTGCCAGTCCTACTCTATGGAACCGAAGGCTGGACATTAAGTAAGGCTGCAGAGCTGATTCTTGGTGCCTTCGAATGAAAAATTCTACGTCGGATATATGGTCCCGTCTGCGAGGAAGGCGAATGAAGGAGAAGGATGTGGATGTGGATGTAGTCCAGAAGGCAAAAATCCGTCGACTACACTGGCTCGGCCACATCGAGCGAATGAACAACAACGCTCCAGCAAAGAGGGTCTTCGAATCCGAGCCTCCTGGTTCGAGAAGGAGAGGACGACCGAACCTCCGGTACAAAGACCAAGTCATCGCGGATGTAAGACAGCTTAGCTTTGATGACTGGAAGCAGCGTGCCCAGGACCATCACCGATGAAAGGCAGCAATTGCTCAGGCTCAGACCCTTCGGCTGCTAAAAAGTAAAGTAAGTAACTTTCAAATGTGTGTATTTTATTTTAAATTGTATATCAAACTGAATAACTTTTTAGTAATCAACCTATTTCCAGGTTTTCACATTTATATATTTCAGTCAACGATTTAATTGACTTTCACTCAAGCAGATATCAATTAAAGAGTCTTCTTGAAAAGGAATTTGTGATCTAATTGTGTACATTTTATATATACATGCACATCCTGTAAGCCTCTACATATGTAAGAATATTAGTCGCAGTTGGTCGTAAAACAACAGAAGCAATTTCGCGTTCTTCAAAATTTAACGATGCTTCTGGAAATGTTGTTCGTCCTAATATTTTATTTGGGGTGTACACTGTACAGCGTTGACGTGACAGACAAGATATTCACAACTGTTTCTCTTTTTCGTCTTCTTAGAATTAATACTCATTTCCTTCATAATCATCCTCATCTGAGAACCGCCGTTGAAGATACTCTTGAGCCAATCGAATTGCAGTTCATTACGTTTAAATTTTCAACCGGTAATTTTCCAATCCATTAGAACGCATTATGTGCGCAAAAGAAAACCACTTGCACACAATTAAGTAATTACGAAATCATTTCCCATACGCAATTCATTTCATTAATAACGCATCCAGTCCGTTAGTCACTTTTAGTCGACTGTCCCTCGTACGCGGTAACATCGGTTACAGCGGCCACAGCAGCGACGGCGCGCGCTCTCGAACCACATCACAGTCCATAACTACACCTGTGAAGCAACCGTTTGAACATCTCCCGTCTTCGGCCTTGCACAATTATTTCGCAATAAATCCGATACGCCCATCGGAACTACCGTCGGATGTGTCCGTATGCATATTCCCATACGTACGTACGTGCGCACATATCAGGTTAGTGTAGCTTCAATAGCCAGGAGCGGGGATCGGTGTCTGTATTTGGTTTACTTTTAGCCGACTACCCTCGGCATGCACTCGAAGGCTGCTTTATTAGCTCCCGTGCATTGCTGCGCTTTAAAGTTCTCATCTAATGCACACATGTCTGGCATGATGCTTGCATCAACGTACGCACACATGTTCGCAACATCCATAGTTCTGTGTACGCACCGAAAACCCTTTTTGCGGCCAGAACCGACCTAAAACAACGACCGTACAGCCAACCGCCCGGCATACACCACCCACACCCGGCAAATCGAAATTCATTTCGCCAGCCAACGACGGCGACTCTAGCAGGGCGCCCGGCTCCTAGGCCGTTGTGATGATGGCTTTGTTTTGTACTTCTAACAATCTCTCCTCCTGCCGTCCGTACTCAGCGTGGGGATTGAAAGTTTACGAGCCGAATGAAATAAGAGAAAAAAATGGACTAGAGCGTACGCAAATATGCGTGCGTTATCCTTGATATCGCCAGCATTCAGTGGGAGGCAAAAAACAAAGTTGGGTGTTTTTTTTTCAATATTTCAAGCCAATTTTCCCCAATGAACTGCAGGAAATGACTAAGCCAATGGACTCTTACCCGTGCACAGGGGCAGGCTAAGGGCGCATTCAAGATTTGAAGGCGCTTCTGTTTTGAAGAACAACGTTTTCTTTATGCTCTTCATTTATCATATGATTGTGTGTCGGGCTGTCTGCTTGCTTCAATGCATTTGGCATAAGAGGGACAGTAGCTTCAAGCACTTGTGACATCCTTCAAACATACAGGGAGATCCATTTTTTTTCTAGCATATCATAGCGCTCATTTTTGACGGAATCCACTAAAATAAATCTTCTTCTTATCTGTTTGATTATCAATAGATTATCTAGGCTGGAGCGAATGAGAGAATTTTCAAAATAATAGTTTTGTAAAACTTGATGTTCGTCCTTTGAATGAGGATTCTTGACCGCTGTTGCTTCAACATACCCTTCGGTTTGCCAAGGGCGATTATACGTCAAATATTTACTATGGCGTCATTTGTGGAAATCGCGTTCCAGACTTTCTTGAGGCCCGTGGAGTTGTGGGAATGTGCGTCGACCCCAACCTCGACGTCAAAGATTCGATTCCTGCTCCGAGCGAAAAAAATTATTTTCACAGCCCCATCTCTTTCGAGTCACTGACAATGCTCAAAAAGTGTTTCCTGTCTAAGAAAAACTTCTCAAACTTGTCCGTTCGGAGTCGGCATAAAACTGTAGGTCCCTTTGACTCGTGAGAGAACAACAGCACACACAACACGAGTGGTTGCTGAGAGGCTAGGCCCTGGCCCTCTATGGGCTGAAGCATATATATACGTTCAGGCTTTATTTCTTAGATGGTGAGCCTTCTTCTCAGTTAGTGTAGTCTGTTTTAAAGTCAAAAGATGTTGATCTCCTTCAATACCTTCTCCAATGGGTTTTTCCGTAGAGCGCACATTTTGACGATGGTTGGGCCTCAAGAAAGTTGTCACACAGCCACAATTTGAGCAAAAAGGTCAGACATCGAACGAAAAATATAGAATCTCACTTTGATATACACTGACGGACAAAAAGAATTCCCCATATGGCTGTTATTATGTGACTGAAAGAAGAATGTTAAGTCTGGACATAGAGTGGGTGCTTGATCTAGACTGGTGTGGTCAAAATCGCTTAAGCTGTTCCTAATTTAAAGGTTACGAGGTACTAAGTACCATTTTTTTAAAACTAGCTCTGTGTGCCTCCGCACATCGCTGTCCTTTTTATAGTTTTCGAATGTTCGTACTCCTGCCTGTTCAACTGTACCTTCAACATTTATGAAGTCAATGAATTTCGAGTTTTTTAAAACGGAGTTTTGGGAAGTTGTTAAATTGTTTTTATATTTCCACCAATGTTGTAGAAACTAGGCTTGTTTTTCTTCGAGACTGCAGCTTGCTACACGCTTTAATATTTTATATCCTGCGAAAAATTCACCCAAATAGACTTCAGTAGGCTTGATGCACACACTCTTGACAGCGCTTTTGAACGGTGACCTACAATGTCTGGGTAATTGGTCTTATGTGAAATGTAGAACCAAAGGGTGTACAACAAATAGTACTTCACTCTAATGAAGTGATGTCGGTCTGAAATCTTGTTTTTTCTGGCAGAACAAGAATCAGGGTATCAGGGAGAATCCGGAGCTCATTTCGTGTACATTTTCCATGAGGCTACATAGGGTTTGGTGGTTTCGATCATATACTCATTTCATTGAGAAATAATAGTAATGTGAAATGAAGAGTCTTCGACACCGAGCCATTGGGACAGCGCAACAGAGGACGTCCTCGCACTAGATGGCGTACACAAGTGGAAAAGGACCTCAACCAACTTGGTGTGCGCAATTGAAGGCAGCTGGCGAAAGATCGTGCTGGCTGCAGAGGCATGTTGGTTGAGGCCCAGGTCCACCCCAGACTGTAGCGCCAATCAAAGAAGAAGAAGAAGAAATGAATATTAAGGTTCAATGCCTTAAATTAACATTATTATATCACACGTGGTATTTCACTAAAAAAAGTTTTCCAGTAATATGAACGTACACACTTCACAAACACATTTTTCTGTGCGAAAGGCATTAACCAATTTTGCGATTAAGGTTGGCATTCTTATTCCGGATCTATTCATTCTTCACTAACCGGGCTCAAGTTGTTTTATATAACTCAAAACTGTCGTCCTTTGCAATGTTCACAAGGGAGTACCTCAAGGTTCTATTCTTGGTCCATTACTGTTTTCAATGCTCATCAAGATCTTTCTAGAGTTTCGTCTTATTGCAATTCCCACATATATGCAGATGGTATTCAAATCTCTTTCCTCTGATTTTCTAAATTAAACGAGGATATGTGATCAATTACGAACTGCACTGAAGAAAATGTTCTCATGCTCAATCCTGGCAAAACCAAAGTCATTCCATTCTCAAAACACCATCCCCATCTTGGTACAATGTTGGTACAATGAACTAACATGGTCTGACCATATAGACAGTATACTGTCGAAGGTGAATGCGTCCCTTAGAGGTTTGTCAATTAGCAAACGTATACTTCCTATCAGTGCCAAACTAAAAAAGCAATCATAGCGCCTCTGTTAACCTACGAGTGCGAGTTGTTCTCTGACTGTGATAATGTCTCAATGCAAAAATTGGTAAAAGCAAACAAGGCGATTGCACACTACGTTTTTAACCTACGAAGATTTGATCAGGCTTCTCGCCATATTACAGATATTACAGATACAGGAGTATGCTTCTTGACCTAAATAACATTGAACATAACACCATGAGTAAAACAAGTCTAAATAAGTCCCCGTGACATTTCAATTGATTCAATTGATAGAGGACGAATGGTGACTGTTTTCAGCAGCTGCCATTGTCTCTGTACGGGATGTGTGTGGAGTGTAGTTCCTGTAGTGAGAAAGAACAGCGTGGTTCAAAACACATGGAGTTCAAGAAGCCATCAGAGCGAAGAAGAAGACCAAGAGGCGAGGGGACACTGCTTTTCGTGGACAACATACTAAGGAGCGAAGAACTTCCAAAGTGGCTGTTAGGGTAGATAGAGGGCTGTCCTAGAAAGAGTTCGCCGAGAAATAAAATAGCCATGAATCAGCGAAGTGTGTGTTCTAACAAACCACTTGTGAGAATTTAACGAGGTGTCACAACCGAAGATGGTGTGTTTTCAAAGAGCGATGATATTAACATCCTATCTCATGTCTCCAGATACAAAGTCGCGTCGGCAGTCTGACAGTCCATGATGAATCTACGCCGTGCTTCTACCGAACCCTCTTGTGTAGTCTGTGTGGTGTATCGCAGAACCAACAATTCTAAGCCTGTTCTGAACGATAACGTTGGAGAGCAGTTGTCCTCTGTATGCATCGTCAGTGACTTGAGAAGTTTAGCTGTCAACTATGAATATTTTCATGCCGAGAATTTAACACCGACATCCCGCGTAGGAGTCGACTCGCATAACAGGAAAGCATAAGTGATTCAACTTTTCATTTCCGTGCTGATGTTGTTACACCCTACCGCGTAGCTGAAGCAGTCACAGCTGCCTTTTGCTCTCGTCAAATTATCGGTAATCCCTCTCTCGATTGCTGTGTGTGCCTACTACGTTTAAGCCCCGCTTGCCCCAAAATCCGTCTAAATCTGCTAGCAAGCAAATGTCTGAGGTCCAGCTTAATGTTCGCCTAGAATTTCTAAAAATAACACCGATGCAAGAAGTATCCGAACAACAAGACGAATGCTTTAATCAAACATTCCACATGCCACCGATCGTCAGAGTAATTGTAGGCAACTTCCAAGCGAATTTCTCATGACGACAACGATCAAACACAACCAAAAAGAAATAAGACATCAAAACGACATTAAGCCGAACCAGCAACTGCAGTCGCAGTCGCCTGTTTCCGTTTAAGTCACCTCAGCACCTTCCCTGAGATACGAAATAAGGTCCTGCCATCGAATATTTCAATACAACGAGCAACACAAACAAAGCAGAGAGTTCTTTCCTCCCGTTCGATTGCCCCTTTGGGAATGGGACACGCATAGTCCTAAAAATATAATTATTATGCAACCGGAATATTTGCCTCTATTTGTGTTGCACTAGGATACGTCAGTCGTTGGTCGGCCGGTTGGTTAGAACTAGAGAGTGGATGGATATACCCGTATTGATAGGGATCGTTGCTGCTTTGTTCGTCCCCTTTTTCAAGCGTGTTCTGCGTTCGCATTTGGCCATTCGTTCGTTGCGTTTTACAGACTATGCACATTTTTTTTCCGCATTTTTTTCCTCGTTTTATTTATTTTTTTCATTATTGCGCTAAACTCTAAACCGAATTGTGCGTAGCTCTTGGTTTTCTTGTTGTTTTGCGCTTTGTTTGAAGTTCCATTCAAAAGAGTCCTGTGATATCCTGATGCGTGCTTTCTGCAGCTGTTTGTGCATGTGCGTATCCCCCTTTTGTGTGTTGCGAAGTTTTTAATGCGTGCTGACAAACGGAACGAACGGAACGCACACACAAGTCTTCTTCTCTGGGGGGAGGGTGAAAACAATTTTTTTTATTTGTGCATTTTGGGGGCGGGGTGTACAAATTGCGAAGCCATTCAGAGAGCTTGATTAAAAGCTTTTCCTGTGGAGCACGATGTTATTTGTGGGCTGAGTTTTTGCTTTTTTTTTCTACTGCCTCTTATGGCCTAAGGACATGACTTGGGTATGGGTGTAGCCAAGTGCAGTTTTGTTCGATTGTGCATACGCCCAAAATTAGTTTGTAGGCGGTTTCCAGCTGAGTGTCGGTATTTCAATAATTGCCGGTTACAGGCGACAGACTTATGGAGCGCATGAGATTGCTATCGCATTGAGTGGAAGGAAGAAAGTGATTGAGTTACGCAGTTGTCGGAACATCGACTGGGCTGATTTGATTTTCAGTTAAAGGAAAAGGGATTACTGTTAGCTGACTGCACTGCTCGACTGTATTGCTTGCAGATTGAAACTGGCGACGGGAATACTTTTAGTGTCCTCGAAGACGTTATGATTCGTTGTCGTCTAGAATGGAAGGAGTTTGTTCACAGCTGATGTCGAACAGCGCCCAACAATGATTGACCATTTTACGAATTGTTAAAATCTATGCTTCGTTGACATATCGTGGGATTTTCATCCCTAACTCAACGTTTGATATGGAATATGTGGGTCTATGAACTCAAAATAGGATGGAAGTCACCCTAAGTTGAACTCTATCTTTCAAATTTCTCTTTAACTCGAACTTTCTGTTGCAATTTTTTGAAATTCTCCTCAATTCATTCAAAAAAAACATCCCCTGTCAAACTAAAATCGTCTTAGGGAGAGTCTACTGTATTCGCCAACGACTACTCTGGTTGCGTCGCGTTTTTAGACGAAAGCGATTCAATTGCAAACGATTTGCTGTTCTAATAGACGCATTACACACCAATCAGGGAGCGATATAGTTAAGCTGATCGAAATAATGATTTGAAAAAAAGAGAATAAAAACATTATTCCACCCATATGACGCGGGAAGCTGCCAGCACGGTTTCCTCCTTTGCCAGCACATCTTATATTCGGGTGTATTCGTCTTATTCAAAAGGAGTCTTAGTTGTGTGCGTATGTCTGTTTGTGTTCACTGTGCAGTCCCAGAGTTAAGGAGAACGAAAGATGGCTTTTTCGAACAATACTAAAATATTTAACGTCGTAACTAGTAGTAACAATCAAGATTTGAATACTATACGATCCTTTAAAGGTTCCATAGATACCGATCTTATGATACCTGAAATCATCTTCGAAAAGAATCTCTCAACCAGAATCCTCCCTAGGCCTCACTGAGAGCCTGAACATCAAAATCTGGACACAGTTACTACTTTCTTACTTAAGTCCTTTAACCCCTCGTTGGACATCGAGCGTCAACCACGCCTGCGTGCCATCTCGTTCTAATTTCTGCAACGCGTTAGAGCTCCCTCCAACTCATTCCTATGGAACTCGATTCCTCTTCAACTTTTCTGCGCCATGTTTGCCCAGAGCGTCCCGCTGTACTGCATGCCTACATAAGCGGACTCCACTGCATGGCGTACTTCGCAGTGGAATTGTCTTCGCGCCGCAGGGTGTGTCCAGTCCACTGCCACTTTCTTCTTCGTATTGTGATGTTTATAGGTGCTTGGCCCGTTCTCAGGTACAATTGTTCGTTAGAGATACGGTTCGGCCAAAAAATCCTAAGGATGTTTCTTAAACATCTGTTTACGAAAGATTGCAGCTTTCGTGTGGGATTGGTGTCCACTCTTCAGGTACTGCATCCATATAGCAGCACCGACTCTACGTTGGAGCGGAACAGTCGCAGCTTGGTTTTTAAGCTGAGATTGCTTTCCCAGATCGTGGATAACATTCCGAACGCAGCTTTAGCCTTCCCGATTCTGTTGCTCACGTCCAGTGCCACCGCGATTAGCCGAGACTCCAAAGCTGAAAACTTTCTAAGCTTACTGCCCGGCAATGTTCAGTTGGGTGCGGTTTTCAGAATTATAACAATTTGGACCCACTTGCCCAAGCAAATCATAAATGGGTAAACGGCACAGGATGCCTCATAAATAAACAACTCTGGATCCCAAGAAATCACTGAACCTGATGAACATGAGTAGGCCTAGTCTGAAAACCACCATCGGCGTTATAACAGGGCACTGCGCCATTGTCTTCCTTGTAACGACTTCTGACGAGGATGAGGAAGAAATCATTGTACACCAGTTATGTAATTGTAGTATTCTTTCCTTCCACAGACGTAGACCACTAGAAGGCTATTACATCAGCAAGCTCTCCAAACTAAAAAACGGGCATGTTTTGAAGGTGTAAACGGTTTGCACAATAGATTCAGATCTGCGTGGTAGAACAATTCATTAATGTTGGTCAAAGTGTGGCTGATGTCCTTTTGCACAACAGTCAGCAACTTCAACCTAACCTAAAATGCGTATTGTTCCATACAAACCGATTGGTAAAGGTTATCTTGAAACGCACCGTGGTGCTCCATGCCGCGCAATTAATTTAACAACATACAGCCCGAAAAAGGTGGGCGTAAAATAAATTGCTGTCGCACAGGCCAGGGATTGAACCTTAACGTCGAGGTTCAAGTGCGAAAGAGTTGACGCACATACCTATAACGCTACGGACCACCTCTAATTAAACCAAACTGCTGTTTTCTTATATATTTCATTATTTCAATATTCGGGAATTGGCTTCACTACTTGAATCCAAATCGTAAATAAAATAAAATATGTGGGACGACGCGATACTTCCCTCTACTACCATTCAACAGAAGAAGAAAACTTCATTTCACTTACTAAACACGGAAGACGAGTACTAAGTGCGCTCAATTGGCAAGATCTCGAAAAAAACCGAAAGGGATTTTCTTTAGCTGCACCCGATATTTTTAGCCCTTACACAAGAAAGGTTACAAGAACCTATCGTAACGACTTTTAAGTAGAAGAGATGAGAGGGCTCTAGTTGAATCTGACTCTTCTATCAGGTCCAGTCGTTGTATCTACATATTTCTTGGAGGATTTCAATAATCCATCGATCTAAACATACTGTGGCCTATTAACACATACTTAGGTAATGCTGTTACATCAAAAGCATCAAGGAGCCCCCATATCGTAAGGAAACATCTGAAACCTATCAGTTTACAAGATTAGCGTGTTAGACACATACCCGGCAGACTGTCCACATCCCAACATAGCCACCGTAAGGCCAAGTTGGTAACCTGGAACGCTTCGTCTTTCAACCATTTAAATAAAAAACACAACGTCATATGTGTACCCTATCAACTAAAGCTGCCAAATCAAATTTTTAAAAGTTTGCCTGCGAGGGCTTTTTGTCTTATTGACATCTTTGCGAAACGCCAGTCAAATCAATGTTGGATTTCACTCACAAAACTGGCTGACTGTCACAGTAATCAAAGAGATTAAAAATCCTTGTTTAATAACCCACGTGACAACATAATCGTCCTACTTTGGCCTAAGTGCACTGTTTAAAGCCTAATATTTTGGGTCTATAACTAAGAATTATTTATTTAAGAAAAACATGTACAAAAGTATTATTCAAAGTATTGTCCATTTGAAGCTATTACTTTTTCAATGACAACTCTTTACAATGACAGTAGCTTTCCAACGCATGTTTCAATGGATCTCTTAACAAGCCGCATGAACTATAAGCTATAGATCTAATATTAAAGTCTGTATATAATGATTACAGTCTCGCTTTGCATACTGGGCAAACATGTATGCTCGGAGTCATAGCACATCATGTATAAGAGCTGTCCTTAGTAAAAATGTCAATCTCCGGTATGCTTAGGCGTCCAATGTCAAAAGTTTTCTTTGTCGGCTGGTGCAGCTTTCTGACATTGGACAGTCGAGCTCTGAATCTTGCTGCAACAAGAAAGGAGTCGACGTTTGCGCCCCTGAATGTTCGCACATCCAGGATGTTTGACGCGTGTCTTCCGTCAATAAGCACATGGTCTATTTGGTAGGCGGTTCGACCATCCGGGGATCGCCAGCTTGCTGTGTGGATTTTTTTGCGAGGGAACCTTGTGCTACTTATGACCATATTACGTGCTGTCGCAAAGTCTGTGAGTCGGAAGCCGTTATCTTTTGTCGTGTCGTGGAGGCTGTGCTTTCCGATCAGTCCGCCAAGGATGTTTTCCTTACCGATTTTAGCATTGAAGTCTCCGGACAGGCTCCGTAGGCACCGTCCAAGAGGTCGTAAAAATCCTCATTGACAGAGTCTTCAGCTTCGTCGGTAGGGGCGTGTGCACATATGAGGCTGATGTTGTAGAATCTGCCTTGGATGCGGATCACAGCCAGGCGATCGCTTATCGGTTTGAAGTCGATGACCTTCGACCTTAGCCGCTTTCCCACGACGAATCCGCATCCAAATATGTGCACCGTTTTGTGACAGCTGTAATATATGTCGCACTCTTTCTTTTTCATAATCCCGTGTCCTATCCAGCGTATTTCCTGGAGCGCAGCAATATCCGCTTTATACTGCGTGAGGATATTTTCTAGTTTTTGTGCGGCTCCCGGAGTGTAGAGTGTTCTTACATTCCAGGAGCACACTCGCAAATCGTAGTCCTTTTTCGCGCCGTGTCGTCGTCAGGATTCCGTCCGTTCTTCCGAGGCTGCTTGCTCTTCCGTAACAGTTATTTTTTTTCGTGGGTGGGTTGTTAGCCCTCCGCACAACCGCTGGGGAAACGCTGCATGTATTGGTTCACCTCACAACGGGTGTTGTGAAAGCTATCCAGGGGGCGCCGCTTGGAGGCTGCATGTCAACTTGATCTATGCATCGACAAGGATTGTTGCTGGCATCCCGCCAAGTTGAGAGCGATCAGCAACTTTGCTCTGTGAGCATAGACCCTGCCCCCCTTAGCTACCCCTAGTAAGTTTAATTTTCTTCCCAAAAAAACCTTTTAACGAAATACTTCCCAATCGGGGTGGTCTGTAAGTTTGAGCGGCAGGCGTTGGATGGCCCTCTAAATATGTTTACAATGAGCCTCTGACCAAATCTACCGAAGCTCCCTATAGCCTGGTATCAGTCTCTCAACACACCCATACACGTCACATTTCTGTGATTTCTCCTTTTTATCTTGAGAACACATTTGTGTCAAATTCTTATAATTCTCTTAGAGTGGCCTTCTAATTTCTTCCGTGCGTGCGAAGTTAATTTATTAATGCACACACTTGTGCGTGCCCTAATCCATACGCTAAATCAAATCACATTTACATTACAATCAATCAATGCTCACTTCAGTACCACTTAATCATCCAATAATCCAGTCACAAATTAAATTTACTAATCTCGGCTATAAAACACCACTGAAAGCACCAAATTAGCCTCTAAATTGCTCCTAATTGTTCAGATAAATGCGACTGTCAACAGATTAAAATTCCCAACCACGTTAAGTGCAAACTTTCCCGAACAACCATCTGTGCGGCTTGGTTTCCGAAACGCTCCAACCATGCATAACATCCCCCCAAAACGCAACGCAAAATTCCCCAAACTATAAACCGAACTTTCCCCCCGAAAAGTTGCTACATCAATTAAACCGAAACACTCACTGAATGAGGCATCAACTGGTGCTGCTTCAGCAGCTCAACCAACACCTCTCCGGACGCCCTTCAGCCGTCGTCGCCGCACCGTGCAGCACACACTTCAGCCACATGACTACCAGATGCACAATACCGACAAGCGATGTTGGCATGCAGTCGATTATCCCATTTCCCGTGTGCCATCCAGAGAGGAGCCGTATTTTAGTGGCAGCCTGCTGCCACATAGCACGCTGCCAGCCAGACCAACAACACAGCAGAGCTCTTCACCCACAATGGGCCGACGAAAATACAAGGTTAGAATCCGATTTTCGGAGGATTACCACAGCACGTACCTGTTGCATGCACTGGCATACGCCGGTTCCAGCTCGGGCTCTGCCTACGCTGCAAACTTGTGCATGCACATCGTCTGCCGAATGCAACACATTTTGGGAGAAATTCCACTTTCACTGCTTCATGGCGTTCGTCCTTGCCGATGGGGAACCGGGATGGTGGCGCAAATTCAATTGCATACTTTACGGTAACGAGTGTCTGGATAGTGGATTTCATGAAAGCAACGCCAGTGTGTTTGCTGAGGATGCAATTTGGGCGGAGGAGGGCCATCGTGGGACTTGACGTTAACTTTGTGGCAATATAAATGTGAGGTGAACTCTTGTTCCTGCAGCGCCTGCCAACGAGCGGGAATCGAAATAATTACATTTCCTGAATGCATGCCACGTCTTACTTGCAAACTGAAGAATTCACAATTGACTCGGGAGTTCGCAATCCAAACATCCATGTTCTTGCAGCACTTGAGTGTGGAATCATTATTTTGGGCGAACGGATGGGGACGAAGCAGGAATTTAATTTACAAGAAAATACAATTCGGTGTAAGCGTTTCCTGAAAGGATGCCGTTCGTAGAGTTGTAGTGCATCGGAAGGTCTATGCATATGGGAATGTCCAAGTGCAAGGTCCTACATTCAAAGGCCATCTACTTCATGGCAAAATGATTGTTTAGATACGCGTAAACAACAAAGCATATGATTTAGGCTTCAGCTCGTCTACGAGGAACCACCTAGTTTTCTAGAACTTCGTCCTTCGGGAGCTATTGGATTAAATATAAGAAATAAGTCAATAATCTGCAAGAATTGTGTGTGAATGACTTACTTTAGTTTGTGGACTTAAAACATACAGACGTCGCAAAAAAATTAAGGAAGGCGTCTAGTTGCACATTAGCGGCTTCGCCAAATGGCAAATTGTTCATTCCTTCCATTGTGTGGGATGTCTTGTTGCGCCCTCCGCCTTTAACCTTCCAGTTGCTCTCAAACACAGCACCTTCCGGTTTATAATCAGATTTATTTGCAAACGTACACAAATGAGTTTAAGGACCGAACAAAGCTACTGCTGCGGCAATCTAAAGTGATGCCAATAGCGGTTACTGGCTTGGGACATTCTGACCAAAGGGCTCCCTTCGGCTCGCTCTTGGTAGTCTCCGCAGCAAACATTGTTAGTTTTGTAGGCAAAGTGCGAGTGCCTTTGGAGGAGCTTGAATATTGGATACATCTTCTTCTTCTTTGTGTGGCGCTACAGTCCGGGGTGGACCTGGTCCTCAACCAACATGCCTCTCCATCTAGCGCGATCTCTGGCTAGCTGTCTCCAGTTTCGCACACCAAGTTGGTTGAGGTCCTTCTCCACTTGGGTGCGCCACCTTAAACGCGGGCGTCCTCTGTTGCGTTGCCCGACAGGATCGGATCCGAAAATTCTTCGGGCCGGAGATGTGGTGTCCATACGCTCTACATGACCTAGCCACCGTAGGCGTTGGATCCGTAGACGCCTAACTAGGCTCATGTCGCTGTACAGCCGGTACAGTTCGTGATTGAATCTTCTCCTCCAGAACCCGTCAACACAAACAGGACCAAAGATCGTGCGTAGAACTTTTCTCTCAAAGAGACCAACTACCTCTTCATCCGCTTTCGAGATTGTCCATGCCTCCGCGCCGTATAGCAGGACTGGGATGATCAGGGTCTTATATAGAGTCAATTTGGTTCTTCGAGAGAGGGCTCTATTACACAATTGCCTCTTGAGCCCGAAGAAATAGCGGTTGGCAAGAGTTATCCTACTCTTGATCTCGGTACTGATGTTATTTGTACAGTTTACTCCGGAGCCGAGGTAAGTGAAGTCCTTGACTACCTCGAAGTTATAGCTGCCCATTGTGACGCTCTATCCAAGACGTCGATGTTGTATGTCCTTTTTTGAAAACAGCATATACTTCGTGGTGGCCCGCGGAGTTGTGGGTATGTGCGTCGACCCCAATCTCGACGTCGTAAGTTCGATTCCAGCTCTGAGCGACACAAATAATTTTCACGACCCCACCTCTTTCGAGTCACTGACAATACTCAAAGAGTATTTCCTGTCTAGAAAAAGCTTCTCAAACTTGGCCGTTCGGAGTCGGCATAAAACTGTAGGTCCCTTCCCCTCGTGAGAGAACAATAGCACGCACAACACGAGTGGTTGCTGAGAAGCTAGGCCCTGGCCCCCTATGGGCTGTAGCGCCACACATATTATTATTATTATAAGCCCTGTTGATCTGTAAATTCCGTCAACCACACGATATTCTAAAAGGTGGGCCTTGCTTTATCAAGGTCTAGAAAAACAGAAACAGTGGTATTTACTGTTTCTGTTTTTCTAGACACATCTAGGTAGCTACTAAGGTCTGGTATTTTTAATACTAAAATTCTGTCGAAATAGTCATGGCATGGCGTCATCAACGGATCCGAATTCCGTCGAAATTTCTAACGTGCCGTGGTGCTTCTAGTAAGGTTTTTCACTAACTGCTTCTTTAAATTTAGTCCTTTTAGTTATGGTCTGCGATCACAGAGGATGGATAATATGGAAAATAGTTTGATACTTTGTTCTTAAGTTACTTACTTCCAGTCCAATAATTAATTTGCCCACAGGAGTTGCCGCGATGAACACTGCAGTGCGCGGGAACTCTTTGTCGAGCAGCTATTTCTCCGAACTAAAAGAGCTAAGTCTCAATGGCTTGGACAAGTGGCACGATTGTTCCCATCACGTTTTGCGAGGAGTACCTCGAATACAACTTCATCTGAAAGGCGTCCCATTTGCAGACCGAGGATTAGGTGGTTGGACCAAGTTCACAAACTCCCTTGGTGCGCCTGGGCTTAGATTCTGAGGAGCTAGAGTCGATGGCGGAGGTGCTGGTGGCCTGGAGATGGCTAGTTTTTGCTTTACCCCAGCGACCAATTCAGATCATATGGGTCAGTAAAATGATGATGATGACGAGTAATTAATTACGCTATATATCTGTAAGCAAAAAAAATTTATTGCAATACAATATTTCAAAAATTGAACAAAGATTGCTTCAGTTTCTCAAGTATGGGGGTCATCAGTCATTTTGTCAAATAATAATACGGGCGTTGACGTTACAGACCGTTGAGGGCCAGGGCCTATCTGTTCTCTCACAAATGGAAGAGATCAACAGATTTATGCCGGATCCGAAAAGCGAACTTTAAGAAGCTTTTTCTGAAAGAAAAACCTCTTTGAGCATTGTCAGTGACTCGAAAGAGATGGAGCCGTGTAAATAAATTTTACCGAATCGATGCCAAAGTCAAAGTCGACGCAGAATCGTTCATTGTCACTAGAGTTTGTTTAAACAATGTACTAAGTAAGAATTCGCACTTGAAGGACCAAAATCATGGTTCACATCCTCCATGGGTTGCTTGTAAAATTAGACCCTAGTTACCGAATAAAATTATTACAAAAGTGTATGCCTGGTTCATTGACAAGCCATCTGCAAATCGACTCTCAATTGTCAAATACGGTCTAACTGTAAGAAGTGTGACAAAGTCAGAAATCAAACAACCAAGAAAACACTCCGTGTGATCAAAATGAAATACCAGGCGGCAAATAAAAAGCCGTTCAAAATAGAAAAACCAAATTTAAATTCTATTTATTGTGTAAATTTGGAAAGGAGCTTTGATAAGCAAAATTTAGCACTAAAAAATTATATTGTTCAAAAATTAAAAAAAAATGGTTGTCCAAGGCAATTCGAATTGCAGCAGTGAGGAGAGTATCGCTGGAGCGAGTTTCATAGCAGATATTTGCAGAGAATACGAGACGCTTCTTCGTAGACACAAACAGTTTCAACCATCCCGACGACGTATCAAGCAACTGGCAGTGCCAAACCAGAGGAGTCCAAAGTTTCAGTACCAGCGAGTACCTCGATGCAATGCGCAGAGAAAAACCGAAATCATCCAAGAGCCACAATGCTGTACAAGAACAGAACAATTAGCACTTCCCATCGTCAGGTATGCTTCTTAAAGGATTTAGTCCAAGCCATGCCCATGTGAATCTTTCAGGAGGATGTTGACACTTAAACGACTGTTTAGCCACACTCTGGAACCGGAACGGACCGCTGTGCTCAATCGGACGATACGAAAAAGCATGCTCTCCCTATACAGTCGCCTGGCGAATGTCCAAGCTCCAAGAGAAAAGTTTGCGAAAGATTCCTTGTTGCTAGAATGAGGTTTACGTGAATTTAATTACAGGCAACAAATACGCGGTTGGACGAAGAGACAATGGACGCAGCACCAGAAACATCTTGTCAATTTAGCCAAGCCAAAGAAAATCTTTCAGCCTCCAAAGCCAGTAATGCAAGGAATCTAATTATTTCGACCGGGGTTAATGATGTCTTTTTCAGGTCAGCATATGGAAAGATATATCCCTTATGACGCGCTACAAGACCTTGTGCAAACCTAAGCAGCGCGATGTGCAACAAATGCCCGAGTGGACGCTGACACCAGCAATTAAAAAGTACAAACCAACACAACGGATCTTGCGTCTGGCCAAACCGAAGGAACAAGATGAGAGTATGCACTTCCAACCGCTGCCGATCCCAGTTAGCCCTGAAGCAATGGCATACAAAGCAAGCGATCGCATTAAGACACTCGCTACACCGCCGGAAGTTCGGTTAGGTGAAAGCGATTTGAAGGAAAATCCATTTGGCATAGCACCCAATGCACTCAAAGCGAAGGCTAGCGAAAGAGTTGTTGAATTATCGCAGCCCAAAGCGATCTCGGATCAAAATACCCGTGAGAATCCATTCGCTATATCGCCGGCAGCCCTGAAGGCAAAGCCGTCTACTCGAACTATAGAATTGGCCAAGCCGAAGGGTGCCTAAAAGTTTGTTGTAAATTAAATTATGCATGTGCACACTGTTTGGAGTGTTTTATTGGTTTTAGTGTTTTTTTGGGGAGTAAAGGCAACTAGCTCTTGAAAGTTTGTGACGAGAAATGTGAGCTTAAAGAAGGGTATGCGTAGTGCATATACTCTACGAGGTGCCGCTAGTACTGAATATTGCGGATCTAGAGGGAGCTTTGCAACAGTGGCTCCAGCGGAATGGCATTGGGTTAGTAAAGGCTGATTCATCGTAAGGCTCGATTTACAAAAGGCCTTTTGACACATTACGCGTGACTCCTATAAAACCGCTTGGTCTTTTTTGTTCAGTATTGCTTGGCATGTCATCAGGGAAATACTCGCACCAAAACAGCGTTTCCAAATTGTTCGTCTTACGAAAATCAGCGTTCTGTGAGAAATGTTTTTCGTGCGATTCGAGGAATTTAAAGTGCTCATAAGCGACCTACTGAAACCACCATTGCTTCAGCACGCAGTGAAGAAACTATAGCAGCTGTATCTGAGAGTGACGAATCGATTCGTCGTCGTTCGCAGAAGATTGGCTTGGCGTATTCGACCATGTGCTTCCTGAAAATCAAGCATATGATCTCTGTGAGCTTCGGTTTAAAAAAGACGCCCTTACAACGCGTGAAACAATGGTTTTGTTGTGAAATCATTTTGGTGAGCACTTAATATCACGTTTTGCACGTTGGCCGCCTAGATCATGCGATAGCAAACCTATGGACTTTTTTCTATGGGGTTATGTAAATCCTGACATCTTCAAGAATAAGCCTGTTTAGAGTGACTCCTTGAAAGTCAGCATTATTCGTATGAGATACCAGTCGCTACGCTTGAACGAGTCGCCCAAAATTTCGAATGGACCACCTCAGACGTAGTCATGGCCAGCATTATGTTTAGGTCAGGTTATGTGTGGGTAGACGCATTGGGCCACGTATCTTTTAGGTTCTATTGTGATGCCCATGGCGATGTGATCTTCTGTCGTCCAACTGGTTTATTGTTGTGAAAAACTTCAATTTATAGATATAGTCCCATCCAGCCATCCTGTGGTCTTGACGAACATGCAAATAAAATTAAACGAGATATCCGCTATGTCATGGAAAATTCGAAAGAAATCTCTCGGTGGTCCCTGTCTCAATAGGCAGAGACTTTGATAGTGACAGGGTAGTGGAAAGTATCCTCAACCTCTTCTTCGTCCCATTTCTCCATATGGCGACTACCACCCTTGACTTAGAGGTAGCAGATGAACATTGGCTAGGTGAGGTCCGAATCCGACCCATCCCAAGTAAACCCCTTGCTGATATGAAAAGTAAAGTGAACCAAAGAATCATGGAACTATCTGCGGGACTCGCTGCCCACATGTGACACCACCCGGATATTATGGCCTGAATAAAATATATGTACCAGGTATACCGGTATGAAGTGAGCGTCAAGATACAAATGTCTCGATAGGGAACATTTGTTGTGAGTGTGTACAACAAGTCATTGAACAGACAAAATCATATTTTTTCATCGTGTTAAAAATGTCGAATCTTGTACCAGAAAGTGATGATTTGCGGAAAGCATTAATTTTTTGTTTTCATTTGCAGAAAGTGCTGCAGAGTCGCATCGAATACTTGTCGAGGCATATGGTGATCATGCTCTATCAGAAGCAACATGCAAAAGATGGTTTCAACGGTTCAGAAATAATGATTTTGATGTGAGAAATGAAGAACGTGGAAGACCACCAAAAAAGTTTGAAGACGCCGAATTGCAAACGATATTGGATGGAGATGACACTTTGAGTCAAAAGCAAATGGCAGCAATGTTAAATGTTGCACAACAAACAATTTCTGACCGTTTAAAAGCTATGGGAAAGATTCATGGGTGAATGATGACATGAATTGAATGATGGACAAATGGAAAACCGAAAAAAACACTTGTGAAATTTTGCTTCAAAGACACGTAAGAAAATCGGTCTTGCATCGGATTGTTACTGGCGATGAAAAATGGATTTATTTTAAGAATCCTAAACGGAAAAAATCATGGGTTAATCCGGGACAACCATCAACATCGACTGCAAAGCCAGATCGATTCGGCAAGAAGACAATGCTGAGTGTTTGGTGGGACCAGAAAGGTGTGGTGTACCAGAAGCTCCTAAAGCCTGGTGAAACCGTAAATACTGATCGCTACCGACAACAAATGACCAATTTGAATCATGCATTGATCGAGAAACGACCAGAATTGGCCAGAAGACACGGCAAGGACATTTTGCTCCATGACAATGCACCTGCAGAGCAAAACCGGATCAAAACACTTGGCTGGGAGCAGCTGCCCCACCCGCCGTATTCCAGACCATACCTGGCTCCTTCCGACTACCATTTGTTTTCATCGATGGGACCCGCATTGGCTGAGCAGCACTTCGATTCCTACGAAGAAGTCGAAAATTGGGTGTCTGATTGGTTTGCTTTAAAAGACGAACAATTTTATTGGCGTGGTATTCACAAATTGCCAGAAAGGCTGTCAAAATGTGTCGAAAACAATGGCCAATAGTTTGAATAAAACGTTTTTACTTTCCCATTAATAATTACTGTTTTATTTTCAAAAAAAAAAACCTTTTATAAAATAATATGGGTCGCACTAAGCCTTTTCTAAACAGGAATACTGTTTGTCAGGGACTCGAAAGTTGTAGGGCCGTGAAAATTATTTTTGTCACGCAGTGCAGGAATCTGTGTGACAGCCTACGACTTTGAGTTTCAAGTGCGTGGTGATCGACGAAGCAGATACATCCCACAATAGGGCCCTCCAACATATGTACATCGCATCATTATGTCTATTCCCTTAAAGCTAGAATCTAGCGAGTGCTTGAAGTTTAAGTTTACTCTGAAAGAAATATAAAACAAAAACATAAATAATCTTGCAATATTAATCCGTTTAGATTTATTTAAGATTTGCTTATAGGCTCATAGACATTTCCAACCATCGCACTCCCGTGTAAACGAGCTTCCCTGCAGGTTCGCGGTTCCGTCAGAACATGCATAAAACATGTCTGTCTTTCAATTTTCTGTGAATTGCCTTTGGTGCAGACAATTCTACCACACGCGCTGATGGCTCTACAGTCAGTGCCGATGATCTTACTTTAGTAGGTAACGTAATGGTTTTGTGTTGCAAAAATTTATCATTATTCTTCGGTACTGCCAGCCTGATGGTGTACTCAGTAGCTTCGTAGTTCATTGCCGACTCCTTTACAGAGAATGCTCCCGGCTTGTCGAACACGTTTGGCCTTTTTTTGGTGAAGCCAACTGGAGGATCCGTTCGGAAGGTGCATAATTTTTTTTTAAATCTTATTTTGCCCATGCCTTGTGATTAAGCAGCAATATAAGCAGTCTAAGTCTTCGGGTATTTCATAAATATTTACGGTTTTCCTTGGAGTCTTTTTACAGCGGGCCTTAGTTTTGTGTTTTTTTTTTTTTTTGAATGACTTGGCTTCCACTCAAGAGATCTCCTCAAGACTTGCGACTACGTTAGCAATGCATGCTTTATGGGTTTATTGAATTTTTATAAAGAAACATTAAATTTTGAACGTTTTGCAAATATTTGTTCTCCTAATTGACAGGCATTGTGAAAATCCGGATGTGTGATTGTATGTTTATGTGTAGCTTTGGACAGTGCTTTGTGAATAGTAATAATAATATGGGTGGCGCTACAGCCCATAGAGGGCCAGGGCCTAGCTTCTCAGCAACCACTCGTGTTGTTCGTGCTATTGTTCTCTCACGAGTGGAAGGACCTACAGTTTTACGCCGACTCCGAACGGCAAAGTTTGAGAAGCTTTTTCTAGACAGGAAATACTCTTTGTGCGTTGTCAGTGACTCGAAAGAGGTGGGGCCGTGAAAATAATTTCTGTCGCTCAGAGCTGGAATCGAACCTACGACATCGAGGTTGGGGTCGACGCACATACCCACAACGCCACGGGCCGCCACTTGCTTTGTGAATAAGGTAATTCAAATTTGCTAGTAGGCAGTCATTGTAAACATCCCATGGGCGAGCAATTTGGTAGACACACGAAAAAAGGGAGAAAATAACAAATGGAGTTATGCGAATATATATGTATGCGTTGCGCCATCGCGCATATGAGCAACAGCCAGACCATCGCATGAAAACGGGGAGGCATGACCGGGTCGAACTAGCACAGAAATCCGATCATTTTCGTTGTATGAAGTAGGATATTTTTGTCTTTATTTGTCTATGCTGGAGTATTGAGAAGCACTCTGATGCACAGCACTCAGAACACTCATTTAGGTCACAACGCCAACCGCGCAATTGGGATAGACGCTCGCATATCGTCTCATATAATGTATGATTTCTGCAAAAGGAGGGGACCAAGGAAGTAGAGAAACTTTCTTAGTCCTTTGCTTGAATTGCGCTCTGACAAGCTGTAGGTACTCACATTTAGCGCACTGCTATTTCACCAACTTCAGCGAACTAAATAGCGTCAGCATTGGCTAGATAAACCGTTTTATCAAAACGGATTGATTCCAAGTTTAGCAGAAGTTAGTTGGAGTGGCATCACAATTGGCCTACTCTAGCCTAAGTGTGAATTACCTTTTAAAACGATGTCTTTGATTCACCAATTGAAGGCAAACTATGATATGGTATGGTATCTGTGTCCAGAGAAGGACTGCTGTTTCGTCCTATACCCTTGTCGTGCATCACAAGGCGTTGTTGCCGTCCTTTTTTCATCCAGCCATCCCGACGCCTTTATGTACCAGAAAAAGTTTTTCAAGAGGATATCAGTTTGATCTTGCTTCCATGGAAGGTTTTGCCCATGGTCCTGTATCTTAATTGACAGAGGCTGAGACAATGACAATTGTGACTGGACTGATTTCAAAACCACATGAAAGCATTTTACATTCTCTAGGATTCGACACTTCTAACCAAGGGCACGAATAAAACCAATCGCCCCGTCGAGTCGACTAATTCACCAGTGATTAACACCATCCCAATATCTTCACTTTAAAATAACTTTCTGTGACAGACGTGGTAAGGTGGCAGACACCGCAAAATGGAAAAAACGTGTGTTCTTCTTCTTCTTTGTGTGGCGCTACAGTCCGCGGTGGACCTGGGCCTCAACCAACATGCCTCCCCAACTAGCGCGATTCCTGGCTAGCTGTCTCCAGTTTCGCACACCAAGTTGGTTGAAGTCCTTCTCCACTTGGGTGCGCAACCTTAAACGCGGGCGTCCTCTGTTGCGTTGCCCGACAGGTTCGGATTTGAAGATTCTTCGGGCCGGAGCTGTGGTGTCCATACGCTCTACATGACCTAGCCACCGTAGGCGTTGGATCCGTAGACGCCTAACTAGGCTCATGTCGCTGTACAGCCCGTCCAGTTCGTGATTGAATCTTCTCCTCCGGAACCCGTCAACACAAACAGGACCAAAGATCGTGCGTAAAACTTTTCTCTCAAAGAGACCAAGGACTTCTTCGTCCGCTTTCGAGATTGTCCATGCCTCCGCGCCGTATAGCAGGACTGGGATGATCAGGGTCTTATATAGAGTCAACTTGGTTCTTCGAGAGAGGGCTATATTACTCAATTGCCTCTTGAGCCCGAAGAAACAGCAGTTGGCAAGAGTTATCCTACGCTTGATCTCGGTACTGATGTTATTTGTACAGTTTACTCCGGAGCCGAGGAAAGTGAAGTCCTTGACTACCTCGAAGTTATAGCTGCCCATTGCGACGCTCTGTCCAAGGCGTCGATGTTGTATGTCCTTTTTTGAGGACAGCATATACTTCGTTTTGCCCTCATTCACCGCCAGACCCATTTTAGCCGCTTCCGTATCAATGTTAGCAAAAGCCTCACTGACGGCTCGCTGAGTTCTGCCAATCATCGACGTATGCTAACAATTGCACGGACTTCTGGAAGATCGTGCCTCTAGTGTTGGCGTGTGAGTTTCGCACGATCTGCTCCAGGACGATGTTGAAGAAATCACATGACAGCGCGTCGCCTTGTCTAAAGCCTTTTTTGACATTGAAGGTCTCGGTGAGTTCGTTACCGACCTTGATGGAGCAGCGAGAGTTCTCCATCGTCATCCTGCACAGCCTGACGAGTTTGGCAGGAATGTCAAAACTAGACATGGCGTTGTATAGCTCGTCTCTATGCACGCCTTGAAATCGACGAACAGATGGTGAGTGTCGATTTGCATTTCTTGGGTCTTTTCCAGGATCTGCCGTAGTGTGAAGATTTGGTCTCTTGTGAACTTTCCTGGCCTGAAGCCACACTGATATGGACCTATCAGATTATTAATGAACGGCTTCAGGCGGGTGCACAAAACGGCAGAGAAGATCTTATACGCGATGTTAAGAAGACTGATCCCTCGATAGTTGGCGCAGTTAAAGGGGTCTCCTTTCTTGTGGATCGGGCAAACGATACTGAGATTCCACTCGTCGGGCATGCTTTCCTCAGACCCTATCTTGCTGATGAGCTGGTGCTTGCGCCCTACCAGATCATCTCCAGCTGCCTTAAATATTCCAGCGGGCAAACCGTCCGCTCCAGCAGCTTTGTTGGACTTCAGTCTTGATATTGCTACCTTGACCTCGTCTAAGTCTGGGGGACGGTATTCGCGTCTGTCATCGTCCAGATTGAGTGGAACATTCTGCCTGACAGCGGTATTTTGGTCCTCATCGCCGTTTAACAGTCTGTAGAAATGATCTTTCCAGATTCTCAGTATCGACTGCGACTCTACTACCGGATGTCCATTTCCATCCCGACAGGCTTCTGTCCGAGTTTTATATCCATTGGATAATTGTTTTACCCTTTGATAAAACTTTCGGACGTCATTCCTGCCATAACACTTCTCCATCTCCTCGACCGCGCGCTTCTCATGCTCTTTCTTTTTTTCTTCTGAGAAGCCCGTGATCTTCCCTTCTCTTCTGTTCATAGAGCTCACGAACAGCCCTCGTTGTTCGATGCAGCGTTGCCTTTTATGCCTCCTGTTTGGCTGCATGTGCCTGACTGCACTCGTCGTCAAACCATGGGTTCCTTCTAGGTGGTGTCGTAAAACCCAGCACATCAGTGGCAGCTTCTTTGATGGCTTCTTGACAACGACTCCATTCTTCTTCGATGGTTTGTGCAGGCGGCGTCGAACTTACAGAGAGTTTCTGGGAGACTCGGTCGGCAAAGATCCTGGCTGTCCGCTGCGATTGTAGCTTTGCGACGTCAAACCGTGGTGTTCTTTCTCGACTCCGTTGTTCTCTTGATATCCTGATTCTTACCTTGGCTACAACAAGGAAATGGTCCGAGTCAACATTGGCTCCTCGGAACGTTCGGACAACAAGAATGCTGGAGGAGTGTCTGACGTCGTTCGCAACGTGATCAATCTGGTTGACGGTTGATTGATCTGGGGACCGCCATGTCCCTTTACGGATGTTGAGGTGTGGGAACCGCGTGCTAGCAACAGAGAGGTTACGTCAGATGACAAAGTCCACCAGCCTAAAAACTTGTGGTACGTCGTAATTTTCCAAATGTTGGGCTCTAGAGTTCTCAGTACGATAATGTCCTATGCTCAATCCTTTGTCTTTTTTCCGTGTTTTATCGTTATTTTAACAAACGATGCTCAAGTGAGCTAGCTAACTGCATTCCTCCTCTTCTTGAATTCACCCGGAATAGACGTCTTGCTAGAAATGCACATCAGTTTACCCTTAAGCCTGATTTCGGACGCACAGTGAAATTTAGAGACTCGACTTTTAGCCGCAACACACGAAAATGGAATGCTCTTCCCAGCTCAATATTCCCCGTAGGCATCCCGTAGGAATCCACAGATGTTTAAGACCAATTTGCACAGGTTCCTAGTTTCCGTTTATCCCTCTATATCTTCGGCCCGTGCTGTGTCTTGATCCCGGACAATAGAGGGTATAGTTGAGAAAGAAAAAGACTTAAGGACAAGAACGGGAATATAAAACGAATTGTAGAAATACCAGCTGTCAAAAAAATCACATCCACAGTAGAATTGTGGAAATTGGCACATCAGTCGACGTCTTTGAACGTCTAGTCGATGAGCCATTTTGAGTCTGGTTCACATTTGGAGTATATATAGACTAGGTGTGCATTGGAGCATTAATTTTGTTTAACACACGACATCCCAACCTATTTCAAGAACAGACAAAGCGGCACTAGTGCTCCAGCTATCAGCAAATTGGAATGTACATTGACTGAATTTATTTGACTTAAAATATTGTTTATCCAAAAGCTGAAAATTGTCTAATAAGTTAATCTTAAAATTACTTAAACGACTAAATTGTGAATGTGTACATGACAGATTGTTAGGTGTAAAATTTGACTAGGCTACAGACCCTCATGGCCACTCGTCACGTAATAACCACTCATCTTTAATCGTGTGAAAAGTCAACCCATTGCCTTCGGGCTTGTGTATCGATGGCAGAAGTACGTTCTTCCAAAATGACCTGATAACAAAAAATAAACAAATGAAAGCTCTTGCGAATGTGATGGCCCTCCATTAAAGACTTACCTCCCCCTGACTAGACCAAGGAACAATTTCCAATTCTTCTTCGCACCGAAATCGTAGGGATTTACGTAAATTTTGTTGTCTTTCAATAATCGCTTCCTTTCCGATTGATTTATGTGCGCCTCTATACTGGTCTCTCCGTTTGTGACCAATTTAGCATGCCAGGCAGTTAGGGATCCGAGTGCGATAACCACAGCCACGTTGATGAACGCCATGAAAATCACCGCACGTCGCTTCGTGATGCCATCGGAATTCGGCGCGGGCGTGGGCAGATTATGCTTTGCTGGATGCAAACCATCAATACTGTCATCGTACTCACTAATATGCGTCTATAAATGGGAAGTCAAAGTAAGCGAATAGGTGATGCGGTTGCTGGGGACACTTACAACAGGTATGATGTGACCACTCAAGTTAAATCTCACGGGTTGACCATGCAGCGGTTCCACTTCAGACCAACTTTCCTCTTGTTCAAGCCACAAGTACTTATACCCGATCTCCAGGCCGAGTACAATTATGAACAGACACCCGATTGTTGTGTAGACCATGTAGAGAAAGAAATACCGATGATTACCGTACCCAACGCAATTGTTTAACCAAGCTGAGAAAACAAGAGAGGTGAGGTATTTCTTATGTATTGCATGCAAACTGCGTCTACTTACGGCAATGATGATCCATTTTCAGCACGCACTTATTGCAAACGGAACAATGATGAGCACGAGGGGGTTTTGGAGCAATGCACTTCTTACATATACTCACGGCCTCAACTAGAGATGCGTCCTGATAAGAAAAAATATAATGAATTGGTCCCCTAGAAGCTTCACATGCATACCTCTGGAGGATTGCCGGGTGGTGTGATTACCGCCATCACATAATGGAACACAACATTGAGCAATAGCCAATTGCCAATTATCACTAGTGCGATTGAGAAATTCTGGCTCTTTTCCCACCAAAATGGCAAACCAATCCAGTAAGATATGTACACTACAGCTGACGTCAAGAGGGCCACGCCAACCACAAAGAACTATTCGAAATGCAGACGTTTTAATCCAGATTAAATTGATGGTCTACTCTTACCGGTCCCAGCAAGTGCGTGTAATTGTCCACAAACCAGAAAACTGGTTCCATACACACATCACTGGCGTAACTGGCGTTCATGTGGTGATTGTATGTTAGGGATTGAAAACAAATCTTTATGTAATTCCATCTTTGGAGCAGATATGATCTGAAAGTGGTAGATAGTAGTAACAGAAGAGATTTGTAAACGCCTTAAAAGAACTCACAATAGGTTTTTAGGAAGCCCTCGAAGGCGCCACTGTATTTTTCCCATGGTTTTCTTTTTCTTTTTTAGTAATTTATAGCATATCCTAAAGGTAATTTGAAATCGTTGGTGAGTTTGATTCAACAAAATTAGCTACAGCATGATTTTTGGGCTAAAATGCAATAATTGTATCGGCAAATTTGCGAATTTATAAAAAAAGAAAACATCGGTGTCTGTCAACACAAATGACATTACACGTCGAACAGCTGTTGGTGTTGACAGATTCAAAAGTCATCGCAATTCACCTCCAATATAGGGTGAGCAGTGCCATGTTTGGCAAACATCACGAAGCACTTCAATTAATCAATCATTCGTAATGAACATTAAACATATACGTATGCCCGGATAAGGTGTCTTCGCAGATTCAAAATACGCAAGAGTGCTGTCAGCGACAGAGTCTGATGTGCTGACGTCAAATGCAATTCGGTCTGAAATTCTGTTACGCTCCAAGAGATGAACATGATGGTAGGTTATTCAGCGAGAAATGGGGGATCAGACTGTCAAAACTTTTGCTCATCCTAAATGCATCGCTGATTGAATAATGAAATGATACCGAGGCAATGTCTCAAGGGCGTTGAGACAAGAGAGATTACACAAATGAATTTATATGAATGGAGAGTGAGAATTCACACATGGATATATAAGCTTTGTTAATGCAACAATTTTTGGCTTAAACTATTTCCGAACACATTCACGGCGCTGTGGTGGAATTCAAAATTCCTACCAAACGCGGCTGACATATGGTGAATTTTAGTAAAAGTCTGGTAAGAGTCCGAGAGTGGACAAAATAAAAAACATTTGCGTGTTTGAGAAAATCAAATCGTAATTTAAAGCATTGGAATATATGTAATCAAACAACTCTGAAGTTCTAGTTTTTGAAAACAAAACTGAGAATGGATAATGACGATGGAGGTACACCCAAGGATTACACCATTCCTCGGAAGAAATGCATAATTTTAATTCCGTATTTAAGATGCACAGAGATCAAATGACGACCTCTCCCCTCCACACGACGTGGGCGCTGAATTGGCATTGCTTGAAGACGGAATAGTGTATGAGCCCGAAACTGATGAAGCTGATGAAGATCCAGACACATCAACATCTGAAGACGGTGCGGGAGGTTCACCAGCAGAAGAAGAGTCTGGCATCCTAAATGCGGCCCGGTCACGACGCACTGAACGCATACGGCAGAGAATAGGTACGTATGCATTGGCAGTGACACAACAATTCCTTGTAATACACAACAATTTAACAAATAGAACGTGCACTAAATGTAAACGGTCATTCAGTTCGTGTAGAAGCAATGCTGGTCGAAGGACAGTCGGCAAACAATTTTGTGATACACGATGACAACGAACCGGCTCCAAATGGTGACTACAGTTCAATTCAAATACAATTCGATACGAATTTGCCAGCTGAACACTCTTATATGGGAGTGAACATGAATCGTGTATCAGGAGTGGACTACCTTGAGAATGGTCGCGAACATCGTGTTATGTTGTTCCTGCATCAGCACATCATCTATCCGGGAGAGGTGGTGCCCTTTATGATTCCCGGATTCATAATCGATTCGGATATTGATGCAAATAATGGTCTGCTGTTCGGACTTGCTTTCGCACATGTCCGATGCCCAAGGACAGATGCAATGTATGGTGTTACTTGTCAAATCTATGAAATGGGTGCCGATGAGCGTGGCAATACTCTTATAAAGTCTAGAGCTCTGCAAAGATTTAAAACAACGCAGGATACACGAAGAGAGTAAGTATGAAACATTTATGAGATAATTGCGATTGTCAATGACAGGGTAGTAGCCATTGTGGTGATGAATTGGGCGCTTGAATGGCAACAGTTTCTGTGCAGTAGAGTGAGAAAACCTGCCCACGCGAATGGAGAATGAGTTTATTGCGTGTTTCACGGTGCGCAGTGTTATTTTTATTGCCTGCCGTATCAGACGGTGTTAACAAGAAAAAAGGGAGATTATCGTCATGAATAAAGTATAACAAATTTTCCAGAGCAGATGGGGCCTGTATGAGACATTGTTTACTGTCTGTCTGTATTCCGACCATTACTTAAGGTGGCGCTACTGTCCGGGGTGGACCTGGGCCTCAACCGACAAGCGTCTCCAGCCAGCTCGGTCTTTAGTTTCGCACGCATAGTTGGTTGAGGTCCCTTTCCACTTGCGTGCGCCACCTGATTCGCGGTCTTCCTCTACTGCGCCGTCCCTCGGGGGTGGATTCGAAGACTTTTCGGGCCGGAGCATTGGTTTCCATCCGCTCTACATGACCTAGCCATCTCAATCGTTGGAACTTCACTCTTCTGGCTAAATCGATGTCGCTGAACAGCCCGTATAGTTGGTCGTTGTATCTCCTCCTCCACTCACCATCTATGCAGACGGGACCGAAAATCACCCGAAGAATTTTCCTCTCAAAGCTGCATCACCCGCTCTTGACAGAGTCCATGCCTCCGCGCCATATAGCAGGACTGGGACGATTAAGGTCTTGTAAAGCGTTACCTCGGTTGTTCGAGAGAGGGCTTTGTTTACCAATTGCTTTCTTAGCCCAAAGAAGCACCGATTGGCAAGAGTTATTCTTCGTTCGATTTCAGCGCTGCTGTCGTTGTCTGAGTTGATAGCGGTTCCTAGGTAGACAAAGTTATATCTGTCTGCCGTGACGTTCTGACCGAGACGTCGGTGTTGGGTGTCCTTTCTCGTTGACAGCATATATTTGGTCTTACCCTCGTTTACCGCTAAACCCATCTTCGCGGCCTCCGTTGCAATACTCACAAGAGCGCCATTGACATCACGCTGCGTTCTTCCGATAATGTATATATTGGGAATAGGCATACGCGAGTAGTTGAACGGACTTTTGAAAGATTGTTCCTCTGGGGTTGGCGTTCGAGTTTTGAACAATTCTTTCAAGAACGATGTTGAAAAAGTCGCATGACAGCGCGTCGCCTTGCCTAAAACCTTTTTTGACGTTGAAGGTCTCAGTGAGTTCGTTAAGGACCTTAATGGAGCAGCGAGAGTTCTCCATCGTCATCCTGCAGGGATGTCAAAACTAGACATGGCGTTGTATAGCTCGTCTCTATGCACGCTGTCATATGCGGCCTTGAAATCGACAAATTGGTGGTGGGTGTCGATCTGCATCTCTTGAGTCTTTTCCAGGATCTTCTTCTTCTTCTTGTGGCGCTACAGTCCGGGGTGAACCTGGGCCTCGGTCAACAATCCTCTCCAGCTGGCACGTTCTTTAGCCAGCTGCCTCCAATTTCGCACTCCAAGTTGGTTGAGGTCTTTTTCCACTTGAGTACGCCATCGGGTTCGTGGTCGTCCTCTATTGCGTTGTCCCACTGGCTCGGAGTCGAAGACTCTTCGGGCTGGAGCAGTGTTGTCCATGCGCTCTACATGGCCTAGCCATCTTAGGCGTTGAATCCGTAGACGCCTGACTAGACTCATGTCGCTGTACAGCCCGTACAGTTCGTGGTTGAATCTCCTTCTCCAAGAACCTTCAACGCAAACAGGACCGAAGATTGAACGCAGAACTTTTCTCTCGAAGAGACCAAGTGCGTCTTCATCCGCTCTTGAGATAGTCCAAGCTTCCGCGCCATACAGCAGGACAGGGATGATCAAGGTCTTATATAAGGTGAGCTTGGTCTTTCGAGAGAGGGCTCGACTACTCAATTGCCTCTTGAGCCCAAAGAAACAGCGGTTGGCAAGAGTTATTCTGCGTTTAATCTCAGTACTGATGTTGTTCGCACTATTTACTTGGGAGCCAAGGTAGACGAAGTCCTTCACTACCTCGAAGTTGTAGCTGCCTATGGTGACGTTCTGACCGATTCGTCGATGTTGTGTGTCCTTTCTTGATGACAGCATATACTTTGTTTTGCCCTCATTCACCGCTAAACCCATTTTTGCCGCCTCCGTCTCAATACAAGCAAACGCTTCATTGACGGCTCGCTGAGTTCGGCCAATCACGTCAATATCGTCCGCGTATGCTAGCAGTTGAACGGACTTCTGGAAGATCGTACCTCTAGTGTTGGCGTGTGAGTTTCGCACGATCTTCTCCAACACGATGTTGAAGAAGTCACATGACAGCGCGTCGCCTTGTCTAAAACCTTTTTTGACATTGAAGGTCTCGGTGAGTTCGTTACCGACCTTGATGGAGCAGCGAGAGTTCTCCATCGTCATCCTGCACAATCTGACGAGTTTGGCAGGGATGTCAAAACTAGACATGGCGTTGTATAGCTCGTCTCTATGCACACTGTCATATGCGGCCTTAAAGTCGACAAATAGGTGGTGGGTGTCGATCTGCATCTCTTGGGTTTTTTCGAGGATCTGCCGTAATGTGAAAATTTGATCGATAGTGGACTTCCCAGGCCTGAAACCGCACTGATAAGGACCTATCAGGTTGTTGACGAATGGTTTCAGGCGCTCACACAGAACGGCAGAGAAGATTTTGTATGCGATGTTAAGGAGACTTATCCCCCGATAGTTGGCGCAGTCAAAGGGGTCTCCTTTCTTGTGGATCGGGCAAACGATACTAAGATTCCACTCGTCGGGCATGCTTTCCTCCGACCATGTCCTACAGATGAGCTGGTGCATGCGCCCAACCAGATCATCTCCAGCTGCTTTAAACAGTTCCGCGGACAATCCGTCCGCTCCAGCAGCTTTGTTTGACTTCAGTCTCGATATCGCTATCTTGACTTCGTCTAGATCGGGGGGACGGAATTCTTTTCTATCGTCATCCATTGCGTGGAGTGGAACATTCTGCCTGACAGCGGTATTGGTGTCCTCTTCGCCGTTAAACAGTCTACAGAAGTGTCCCTTCCAGATTCTCAGTATCGACTGCGACTCTACTACGAGTTGTCCCTCTTCGTTCCGACAGGCTTCTGTCCGATGTTTGTACCCTTTGGATAGTTGTTGCACCCGCTGGTAAAACTTTCGGACATTGTTTCTGCCGTACCACCTCTCCATTTCCTCGATCTCGCGCGCTTCTCATGCTCCTTCTTTTTCTTTTTGAGAACCCGGTGCTCTTCCCTTCTTTTAAGTTCGTAGAGCTCACGAACCGCTCTCGTCCTTCTATCCAGCGTCGTCTTATAAGCTGCTAGCTTTGATGAATGCGCCTGCCGACACTCGTTGTCAAACCATGGGTTTTTTCTGTGTGGCATTTTAAAACCCAGCACATCAGAGGCAGCTTCTCTAATGGCGTTTTGACAACGGTTCCACTGTTCGTCGATTGTTTTGCCTGGCAGGGTTAGACTCTCTGAGAGCTTCAGGGAGACTCGATCGGAGATGCGGTCGATTGCGATTGTAGCTTTCCCGTTGTACAATCGATATCCGAGTTCTGACCTTGGCTACACCAAGGTAATGATCCGAGTCGATGTTGGCACCTCGAAACGTCCGGACATCGAGGACACTGGAGGAGTGTCTGACGTCGATCGCAATGTGATCAATCTGGTTGACGGTTGATTGATCAGGGGACCGCCAGGTCCCTTTGTGAATGTTGAGGTGAGGGAACCGCGTGCTGGCTACAGTGAGGTTTCGCCCCGTCACGAAGTCCACACGTGTTGTCGTGTAGGCTGTGTTTTCCGACGACTCTAGCAAAGATTTCTTCCTTGCCCAGCTTTGCATTAAAATCTCCTAGAACGATCTTGGTTTCGTAGCTGGGGCATTGATCGTATGTTCTTTCTAGGAGATCATAGAAGTCATCCTTGCTATCATCGTCCTTGTCCTCCGTTAGGGCGTGGGCGCAAATTAGGCTGATGTTCCCGAATTTAGCCTTGATGCGGATTGTTGTGAGGTGTTCGCTTATGTATCTAAAGCTTAAGACTTCTTGCCTAAGTCTGCCTCGAACAACAAAACCGCATCCAAACAAGCGCTGCCTTCGCTCTTTGTAGCCGTATTATATGTCGCAGTTTTTCATCCTCATTTTGCCCGGCCCATCCCATCGCACCTCCTGGATGGCGGTGATGTCAGCCTTATAGGCTTCTAGGGCCTCCGCAAGTTCATCGGCTGCACGTGGTCTGTTAAGTGACCTCACATTCCACGTGCAGAACCGAAAATCGTTGTCCATGGTCGTCAGCAGTAGGGTCATCCGTATCCGAGGCCTATTGCCGTCTCTGAACTATTGCGTGTTTTACACGGTGGGGAAGTTAACCCCACGCGAAACCCCCGAACCTGGATGACCGGGTCCTGGTTTAAGCCCCCGGACAAGGGGTCGCTGCATACATTGGTTCACCTCTAAGCGGCTGCAGTAGAGGTTATCCCGAGGGCGCTGTGCATTTACAGGGATCGTTGCTGGCATCTCGCCAAGTTGAGAGCAATTAACAACTTTGCCCTGGATGCACAGGCCCATGCCCTCCTGCATCAATTTCTAGACGAAATAATTCTTCAAAAATGTTCATGCGTGAAAATCGCCAGTTTAAAAAATGCGTTTCGTCATTCGGTGCCGACTCAATTGCACTCTAGTCTTTCAAATGCAGTTGGATTCAAGCGGCAACCGGTGCGTACTGTTCAGATTGTACAACAGAACGTGTGGAATGTATTTGTTGAACAAACTGCTTGTCCAAAGATTGGTTGCCCAAAATGGACCAATGGGCATTTGAGGGTAAAGCTATTCCCACTCTTTCTTCATTAGTTTTCTCAAATTCTGCAGTAAGTTTCGCACCGACTTTGTGGAAGTGAATCGGAGCTGTGCTAAGTGGATGTTGTCTTTTTCGGGGACTTGGAATATGCACCTACTGTGAGTTGACGCAATTATCTTCTACGTCACAGCGGCCTTGTGCTGCTTTATTGTTTCCACCGCAATGTTCATCACCAGGCTTCAGGACCGCGACAAAGCGATGTCTCCGCTCATTAAAACCATCAAAACCAACTAGTAGAACGCATGTTTTACTCTTGTAGTAACTATTAACAAAATCCTATTCTTTCAGAGACTTGGAATACTTAACAGCAGGCCCTCAAATGAAGATATTCGGCAATGTGAAAATCCTACCCGAGGTGTACTTGCTGGAGCCACTCTCAAATATAAACCTCGGCAGCATGAATAGATTCCGGGACACAACGCACGCGGGAAGCTTCATAAGAGACTTTCAAGCCGCAACAACCATCTGGCCAACATTTGTGTACAACCAATACAACATCAATACGATCGTTGAGAAGGTTGTTAAATCGTTAGCACAGCATAAGGTTGACTCAATGCCAACGGATCCTATACGACTTTCGTTTTGGCTCGCACGCAATGCGCATTTTTCTGAAGATAAACTAAAAAGTCTATTCATCACTGATTCGGTGAATCTTCGATTGAGGATAATTGCTGATTCTTTCAAAGATGTAAGTGGAATACAACACACACGAGTGCAACAATCTGCAGAGTCTCTTATTTTCAGAGTGGCGTATTTGCTTGCAAGTTTTGCCGAAACCACATCGCGTATTGTCGCGATTTGTTTGCCATGTCCAAGCATGGTGTTCAGTCACAATATTGCAATTCAGGTTGGTAACGATTAGAACGCTCTTGAGACTGAGAGTAATGAACATTTTCTATTCGCAGCTGGGTACATTCATGAGACTAATACCGTCTACAAGATCATTACCAATTCGATCGTTCTCACTGGACAAGCGTCGAGCGAATTTAGCTGGTTCCCTGGGTAAGTAGATTTTTATTTTTGCAGAGTTTTATGGAAGAAATTGAACAGAAGACAAGGACTGAGACGTGTTGACTTAAATCGCTCTGCAAAGAATGACGAGGGCAGCTTGAAAAAAAGGCACCGACTTCTCGGTAATTGTGGGATGTTACTGCATGAACCGAACGAAAGAAGGGAGGGATAAGGATGTGAGCCTAGTAATGACACTACAGTCTGTGCTGGGAATTTGGAAATACCACTTCTGTCAGGCAGAATAATCCATACAATGATGGACCTGAATTCCACCTGGACTGGATGGACTATCTGCGAGCTTTTCAAAGCAGCTGGTGATGATTTGGTAAAGTGCATACACCAACTCATCTGTAAAATCTGGTCGGATGAAAGTATTCCCGATGAGTGGAATCTCAGCGTCGTTTGTCCGGTCCACAAGAAAGGAGACCCCTTTGACTGCGCCAACTATAGAGGGATCAGCCTCCTTAACATCGCTTATAAGATACTCTCTGCCGTTCTGTGTGAGCGCCTGAAACCATTCGTCAACAACCTGATAGGTCCCTATCAGTGCGGTTTCAGGCCTGGGAAGTCCACTATCGATCAATTTTTCACATTACGGCAGATCCTCGAAAAAACCCAAGAGATGCAGATCGACACTCACCACCTATTTGTCGACTTTAAGGCCGCATATGACAGTGTGCATAGAGACGAGCTATACAACGCCATGTCTAGTTTTGACATTCCTGCCAAACTCGTCAGGCTGTGCAGGATGACGATGGATGACTCTCGCTGCTCCGTCAAGGTCGGTAACGAACTCACCGAGACCTTCAATGTGAAAAAATGGTTTAGACGAGGCGACGCGCTGTCATGTGATTTCTTTAACATCGTCCTGGAGAAGTCCGAAGTCCGTGCAATTGTTAGCATACGCCGATGACATTGACGTGATTGGCAGAACTCAGCGAGCCGTCAGTGAGGCTTTTGCTAACATTGAGGCGGAAGCGGCTACAATGGGTCTGGCGGTGAATGAGGGCAAAACGAAGTATATGCTGTCCTCAAAAAAGGACATACAACATCGCCGTCTCGGACAGACCGTCACAATGGGCAGCTATAACTTCGAGGTAGTCAAGGACTTCACTTACCTCGGCTCCGGAGTAAACTGTACAAATAACATCAGTACCGAGATCAAGCGTCTTGCCAACCGCTGTTTCTTCGGGCTCAAGAGGCAATTGAGTAATAGAGCCCTCTCTCGAAAGACCAAGCTCACGTTATATAAGACCTTGATCATCCCTGTCCTGCTGTATGGCGCGGAAGCTTGGACTATCTCAAGAGCGGGTGAAGACGCACTTGGTCTCTTCGAGAGAAAAGTTCTGCGTTCAATCGTTGGTCCTGTTTGCGTTGAAGGTTCTTGGAGAAGGAGATTCAACCACGAATTGTACTGGCTGTACAGCGACATGAGTCGCATGAGTCGACGGATTCAACGCCTAAGATGGCTAGGCCATGTTGAGCGCATGGACAACACTGCTCCAGCCCGAAGAGTCTTCGACTCGGAACCAGTGGGACAACGCAATAGAGGACGACCACGAACCCGATGGCGCACTCAAGTGGAGAAGGATCTCAACCAACTTGGAGTGCGTAATTGGACGCAGCTGGCTAAAGATCGTGCCAGCTGGAGAGGATTGTTGACCCAGGCCCAGGTTCACCCCGGACTGTAGCGCAACAAGAAGAAGAAGAATCTCTTGAATATATCTTATAATATCTTTTCTGCGGCCTGAAACCGTACGTCAAAAGCATAATTGGTCAATAACGGTGAGGGGCCGAGTTCAGGCCAGGTGCCGTATGCTTTGAAGTCAACGCAATGACACCACCACGGAGATAAAACGGATGATCACGCCGGCCAATCGCTGTGTTTTTGGCCTTTCGTGGCGGGGATTCTGGGTCACTTTGAGGAATGCGAAAAACGATTTATTTTTGGTCCCGTATGTACGGATGGTGTTTGAAGTAGGAGACTGAACGACGAACTCAACGTGTTGCAAAGCGACATCGATCTGGTCGAAGGTGTTCGAATCCATCGTCTCCAATGGCTAGGTCACGTAGAGCATGCTCCGACCCGGCAAGCCTTCGACTCCAACCCTGAAGGACAACTCGGTAAAGGAAGACTACGCCTCCGGTGACGCACGCAGCTGAAGAGAGACCTCAATCAGTTGATCGTGCACAGCTGAAAGGAACTAGCACAAGACGGTGCTAGATGGGGAGACATGTTAGATGAGGCCTAACTCCACCCCCAATGTAGACGAAGTCGGCGATCACGCTGGCTGGAGAAGCTTGTTGGTTAAGCTCGATGTCTACCCTGGCCTGAACTAAGCGCTCGACATTCGTCCTTCTTTTACCTTAATTGTTGAATAGTTTGATATACACTGTTTCGCCCTGCAAGCACCACATTAGCAATCAAACTTTAACCCACCACCTAAAGTGTAATCCCTTCACTCCCAAAGATTTAAAAAATCCAAACTAACGGACACAAATAATTTTCTTTTCAGATATGAATGGCGTATAATTGTGTGCAGAATGTGCAATCGTCACATTGGCTGGCAGTTCCGTTCGTGCGAAAAGAATTTAACACCATCCGTTTTCTATGGCATCTCTGGATCGAGTGTGCGAATAGAGAAGGAAACAAAAGGCATTAATCTTTTAGATTTCATGTTTCCCCATCCTTCATTAAACACCATATGATATTTGTGAACATTCTTCCAGGAATCAATTGGGAATTTATCGATTTAGATCCAATGGAGGCGAATGGGAGAAACAATCACTGACTTTAATACCACTTCATAATTGTACATACATATGTTGGAATGTGTTAAGAAATTCTCTGAAGATGTTTTTTTCCAGCAAAAAAAAAAATATCGTCTACTGCAGAGCAGACTGAATATGTGCGTCTTGAAGTATCTTTGTCTTTTCAAAATGTACTCTTAAATATATACACACACTACATACTACTACTAAATATACTGAATATATACTATTGATTATGAAAAACAACAACAAATGATATGTACTATTTAATGTAATAAATAAAGAGATACGTATGTGTTTAAACAAACAACATCTTGTTCGAATTGTTGGTAGTGGTGACTTCTCCTTTGTTTTGCGCCACAGTCCAGAGTAGACCTGGACCTCAACCAACAGGCCTATCCAGTCAGAACAATCGTTTGCCAGCTACCTCGATTTGCGCACACCAAGTAGGTTCAAGTTCTTCTACACAATGCATGGGGGGACGAACGAGATACCGCACACACGAACTCTCGTTCGTCCTCTGATATATTGTCACAATCGAGAGTTCGTGTGTCGTGTGTGTGCGGTATCTCGTTCGTCCTCTGATACATTGTCACAATCGCTCGGAATCGAAGACACTACGGACTGGAACTGTTGTGACATTCCGTTCTACATCACCTAGGCCACATAAGTTGGACCCGAAGACGCTTACCTAGGTGCATACCTCTATATAGATCGTGGTTGAATCCAGGCCCAAAGATTCTCTTCTTCTTCTTGATTGGCGCTACAGTCCGGGGTGGACCTGGGCCTCAACCAACATGCCTCCCCAGCCAGCACGATCTTTCGCCAGATGCCTAAAGTTGCGCACACCAAGTTGGTTTAGGTCCTTTTCCACTTGTGTGCGCCATCTAGTGCGAGGACGTCCTCTGTTGCGCTGTCCCAATGGCTCGGTGTCGAAGACCCTTAGGGCCGGAGCTGTGGTGTCCATCCGCTCTACATGACCTAGCCATCTTAAGCGTTGGATCCGAAGACGCTTAACTAGGAGCATGCCGCTGTACAGCCCGTGTAGTTCGTGGTTGCACCTTCTCCTCCAAACGCCATCAACGCAAACAGGACCAAAGATCGTACGCAAAACTTTTCTCTCAAAACAACCAAGAGCTTCTTCATCCGCTTTCATTAGCGTCCATGTCTCTGCGCCATAGAGCAGGACTGGGATGATCAGGGTTTCATACAAGGTCAATTTGGTGTTGCGAGAGATGGCTCTGTTACTCAATTGCCTCTTGAGCCCAAGAAAACAGCGATTGGCAAGAGTAATTCTGCGCTTGATCTCGGTACTGGTGTTGTTGTTCCTATTTACTCCAGAGTCTAGGTAGGCGAAGTCCTTGACTACCTCAAAGTTTCTGCTGCCCAATATGACGCTCTGTCCGAGACGTCGATGTTGTGCGTCCTTCCGTGATGACAGCATGTACTTTGTTTTGCCCTGGTTTACCGCTAGACCCATTTTAGCCGCTTCCGCTTCAATACCAGCAAACGCCTCATTGACGGCTCGCTGGGTTCGTCCAATCACGTCAATGTCGTCCGCGTAAGCAAGCAGTTGATAGGGACTTTTGGAAGATCTTGCCTCGGGTGTTTACGTTCGAGTTTCGCACGATCACATGACAGCGTGTCGCCTTGCCTAAAACCTTTTTTGACATTGAAGGTCTCGGTGAGTTCGTTACCGACCTTGATGGAGCAGCGAGAGTTCTCCATCGTCATCCTGCACAAGCTAGCGAATTTGGCAGAAATGTCAAAACTAGACATGGCGCTGTATAGCTCTGACGTAGTGTGAAGATTTGATCGATGCTGGACATCCCCGCCCTGAAAACGCCTTGATGAGAACGGAATATTGACGAAAGGTTTTAGGCGTTCACACAAAACAGCAGAGAGGATCTTGCCCACGAGGAGACCGATCACTTGATAGTTGGTTCAGGTTGAGGAGTCTCATTTCTTGTGGATCAGACAAAGCAGGCTATCTTGACCCATCGACCAAGAGTCTGAGGAGGGAACCCTTGTTCTTCCTCGACCAAATTAGGCGAACCACTCTGACTGAGAGCGGTATGTGTATCGTCATCACCGATTAAGTCTGCTGGCATGACTTTTCCGAATTATCAGCATCACCTGCGATTGCACTACTAGTTCTCCATTTTCGTCTTTGTAGGCTTCGGTCCGAGGTTTTAGCCACCGGATAACTGTCGTACGTTTTGGTAAAACTTTCGAACCAGCTTCCTGCCGTAAAACCTCTTTATCTTCTAGACTGCTTCTCACGCTGTCATTTTTTCCTTCTGAGAAGCCGATTCTCTTACCTTATCTTATTTTCTTAGAGCTCACGACAGCTCATGTTGTCCATGCAACGTTGGCTTGTAAGCCTCATGTTCCGATGCATGTGCCTGCCAGCATTCGTTGTCAAACCATGGGTTTTTTCTTTGTGGTGTCGGAGAGCCCACTACATAAATGGCAGCTTCTTGACAACGTTTACCTGATCTATTGTGAGTGTCGAACTTTCAGCGAGTTTCTAGGAGACCTGGTAGACAAAAAGAAACAAATTTCTGTGCGCCTGTGATTGACCAATTTGCAGCAATACCTCTTCGAGCAAATAGATTGCGCACACTTTGCAGTAGTATTTAAATACGACCCACTCCAAATAGTTCAGAAAATTAACGATTAGTAGAAAAGGAACGCTAAACAATCAAATATGCATTTTTATTTCAACAAAAGTCCACTTATACTTTCGTTTTTTCTTTCAATTGGACTGAGAAGATGGGGCGTGTCACAAGTTCCTCGATGCGTTTACTGCTAACACTGTGATATTTGCTAACACATCACCAGCAAGACATCGGCAAACGAAGTGGAGAGCTTCTGCAAAGAAAAACAAAATCGAAAATGACCCATTTGCAGGTTGGCTCTAATACAACAATCAATCCCACCTCCTTGCAGAATGGGCAAGCACCGAACGACACATCGAGGAAAACCTTCCCATCGGTCAGCGTTGAAAACCACTCTCGCAAGCAGACTGCATGATAAACCAAGTTGCAATTCTGATTATCACAAGAAATGAGAGGTATGTGCCCCTCAAGTTGATAGCAATAGCAGATATTGCAAAACTGTTCAGCGCCCTCGTTCATCATGGGAAAGTAAGTCAATTCAAAAGTTCGCAGTAAATTGGAATGCACATCCATTTCAGTGTCCCAGTTCTTTAGACCTTCACTGAGAACATGACGCAACGCGACGATTTCATACGTTGGTCCTATTAAATTCACAAAAACCGGTGAACAAGTGAACGGATCAAGAGCCAACTTCAGGAATACCTTATCTTTTAGCTTGAACACCCGCCAATTGTCTTTCGTGGTTGGCCTTATAGGTTGTACCACATAGCACAGTTCATCGATGTCTGTTAAGTTTGTGTAGAAATCTCGAAGATCTTCAAGGAATTTTTGAAAATCATTCAGCAATGTCCTAACGCTGGTGGATGATCGAAAAAGCTCTTCCCATTGAATGCTGTCTGGGAGGCTATGATCGAAGAGGACAAACTGATTTTTGCTATTTGCCTTTAGTTCCAAAAAATGCCCCTTGAATCGATCGAAATTGGAAAACTTTATCCAATTGCACTGGTCATTTGTGTGAGTCTTGTAGAGAGGCGATTTCAGTTGGAGCAGTTCGTTCTTTGCTTGAAAAACATTTAGTGTGTTTGCTTGTGCTTCTGTCGTTTGACGAAAGTGATTTGTTGAATTTTTAAGTTCGTCCACCACTCGATCTACGGACCACTTGCAGTCGAAGTCATTCTCGTCATGGTTACGCGCGGTGAGTCCGCAGAAGACTGTGATTTTCAAGTCACGTATTGAAGGAAAATACGGACAGTACATATGCAGACGAACATATTTACCCTGGAAAACGAAATATTTGCAGTTATTTTGTGTCAAATTCGAGAATTGATTTGAAATTTCTGTTGAATACAAACTCGATATTTAACATTGCCGCTGATTTTTGACTTGTTGTCTTCTGCCTGCACTAGGCCGGGATGTTTCAAGAGAAATTTATTTAGCTCTGCTGTATCCTACAAAAGAGTAACACAATAAATTGTTAGTTTGATAAATAATAAATACTTTCTTACCATCGAACAAACTGCCTCTTAAATATTCAACGGCTTTTTGTTGTTTGCCAAAAGTGACAGATGTAAATGTCAACATTGCGTTCAGGTGGGTAGTGAGGAGGCGATTTTTTTTATTTTGTGAGATGTACTGCGATACAAGAGTTTGTCAAATTCATCAACATTTCAGGCACATATTTTCAATTTGCTTTTTTAAATTCTGCTCTCTTGAAATATTATGAAGTGAACACTTAGTGATACAACCCAGTATGACATGAGATATCGCTTCTGCAAAACACTGTCACTTTGTGTGTTTACTTTTACGATCGTTGACTGATGGATGGATGAACAAAATGGCAGACAACAATCAAGGTAATGACTCTAAATACTTACCAAGATACATTTTAAATTTTAATGTTTTTAAATTAAATTTCCTTATTTGAAAAGTCAAACATACATAATTTCTATAAAATTAGCGTTGAAGGCTTAGGCTAAGGAAAATTTAAATTAATTTTTTTTTTATTGAAAATAAGAAATATACGCGTTGCACGCCAAAAGCTAGAAGCGCAACACTTTTACTAAAAATATTTTTCTCTATAAAGGCCCATTCATATGAGCGGCGAACTGCGAACGCAAACTTTCAGAAAAACCCTTTTCCAGCAAATATAAACAAAACGTTAAACTTCTTGGTATGCAAAAAGGCTGTAACTGAATTATCGAATTTTTTCATAAACAAAAATCCCAATAAAAGTTAGTTTAAGTACCCTTATTAATGATTTGAAAGTTTTTCTCTACGAATCAATCATTCTCTCCGCGAACTGTCAAACTGAATTTGTGATACACAAGCGCGCAAACGCAATCCACAACCTCCACGACCAAAAAATTCGCAAATTGAAGTGTCAGTGTGCACCCGTAGTTCTCCGCGAATGAAAAAACTCCATATGAATGAGTTCTCAGAGTTTGCGAAGTTCGCAGTTCGTGGCGACCTCATATGAATGGGCCTTAACATTTTCTGACAATATATAACCCTCTGCTCCCATTCCCGCAATCCCAAAATTCTAAAGAACGCGTCGAAGAAAGGTTAATTAACCCGCTTTCACAGATGTTATCGACCATGAATGTCTGAAATCATTTATGAATGATAACTACTTGAGTACTACTATTTTTTGCACTGTTCCAACGAACGCTGATGCTATCACTGCGTTTACTGATAAGTGAGAATGAACACCTGCGGTAGTTGCTTATCACCGAAATATGTGGGATTAGCCTCTCTGATGGCGTAAGTTTGAGGAAAGTTCAGATATCATCAAATCAATATGTTAACTATATAAACATTGTTGAGACTTTAAGACGTGCTACTTGTAATTTTACCACTTAACCGTTAAGTCCAGTTCGTTTAAATTAATTTCAAGATGCTTCGTACAGCAGTCGTACTTGCACTTTTATGTGTTGTATTTGTTGCTGCAACAGATGTGAGGCAATGTAAGTCAAATACAATTCATGTCGTTTAGTGATTATTGTGTTCTGAAAGAGTCCGGTGTAATCTGAAAGTGTTGTTATCTTTGAGTTAGTTTTCGAAGGTTGTAGTTATGTGTATTTTTTGTATAGTATAGCGGTTTTATTACTAGTCGTGTAGTAGTTATGATACGTTGCCCAAAGTCCAACTTTTGGTTGGTTGATAACGGTAATTTCTGAATTGTAGATCCTTTCATAAGGTAATCAACAGTTTGGAGCTGTTGGTTGTGGTCTGGTTTTAGTCGAACAATCGGTAATTGATTTTTAATGGAGATTTAGGGAAGTGAACTTTTCATGCTGCATAAACTGACAGAAATTCAAATAATTGTAAAAGACTTGCAATAAATGCCATGAGCACTTGAACGTGGGTTCGTCTAGGTTCGATCTCCAGTCTGCACGAGTTTCTCAAACTTGGCCCTTCTGTGTCGGCATACAACTGTAGGTTTATTCCACTCGTAAGAGAACAATAGCAGGCACTATACGAGTGGTTGATGATAAGCTAGGCCCTCGGCCCTCTACAGGCCATAGCGCCACCCTTATCATTATATTTGAGTTCGAGTTGGTGGGGGTCAAGTTTTGATTCAGGTCCTTCAAGTACCTTTGCAGTATACTCAAGTGCAGGGCTTCTGTATTCGGTACATTCGGCATTTTCATACACAGTAGAGTCGTGTGCATCGACACGGCCAGTTTAGTATACAATGTAGTAGAGACTTCGCCCTTTCCCTTGTTTGACCACATTCTGACTCATATATTTGACCAAATTTAGAACATTAGCTCAATATTTAAAAATTAAGTTAAAAGCTCTTCCAATTGCATGCGTTGACACTCAATTAGCTGCAGTTTGCACACACCAGTGCCGACACGTGGAACTCGTCATTCAATGTATATACAAAAATTGGTAATTCTTTATTCTTGTCTTAAAACGACTTCTAGTACATTAAATTGACTTTGCGGAAGCTTTCACTTTTTCCAGCAAAGACACAACCAATACATATCAAATACAACACTCACTAATGCGTCTAAAAATATTCTCTCTTAATCAGGTATAGGAATTTATTGATCCAAATGAAATTGCCTCCATAAACGAAGCATACTTTTCGGCTCATATACATATGCCTTCCCAAACATTCACTTTACGCTGCATACTTGCATCCCAACTTATCGACGGACTTTTGCAAATTTCCCATAGGTACAAAAAGCCGACCATTTCCGATCTCAGTAGAAATTCAGGGATGCCCGAAAATGCCGTGTGACGTAATCAAGGGAACCACAGCCGTGATGCAAGTTCACTTTCTTGGCAGTAAGTACCTACAATCAACAAATTGATTGCGAAATTTTGCTAATGCACGTCTTTTCGCTTGACAGCACGTGATAACATCCAGCAGATATCGGCACAAGTCAGAGCCACAACTCTGGGCATAACAGTTCCATACGAATTGCCCGAGGAAATTGCGGACGTTTGCACCAACCTGATGTACGGTGCCTCGTGTCCACTGTACAAAGATGAGGACGTTGTCTACAGTTTTAACTTCCCAATCGACGACTACTACCCAGAGATCAGTGTCAAGGTTGAGGTGTCTTTGGTGGATGCCAGCACAAAGGACTCGGTAGCGTGCTTTGTAGCTGACATCAAAGTGAAGAAGGGCAACACCGGAGGAAGCCCTGCTCTCGAATAACCACAGCAGTCCACAGCTGTACCCGAATCTGATTTTCTTGTGTGTGAATGAGTGAATAAATGAATGAATACCTACCACCTATCCACTCGCAACCCTAATATGAATTTATTTACAAACAAAATTTTTATCTCATCCAGTTATGGCTTTCCAATGAACCGAGCACTGCTACTGACTGATAAGACCTTTAGTCGGATGACGTTCCAAATTCGTACCGAAATCGTCGATTAGTCAAGTGAGCGGATTCCCAATGGTTAATCAGTATTGAATGCCATGCCGATTGTGGACTCTGCACATATATACATACCTACTAACACAAGGCAAGGGCGAATGAGTACAACCATAGGCGTTCGACTGTCAACAGGTGTCCCAACGGACAGCCACTCTCTGTTTTGGTTTATTTTTAAAATGTACTCATCCAAGACGGTGGGGTTGGCGGTGGAGTCTCGCTTTTTTTCCCCTGTTGGTCTTAGCCAGGTGCAAAACGATTGCGATTGGGCTCATGTTCCTTATCGCAATTAGTAACGATAATCTGGAGAATTGATAGAATGCACTTGAATTTTAATCGACTAGTGAATTATTATTATTTTTTGCACAATTTCTAATTGGCATTAATTGTGAGATAAAAATCGCGCGTCTATTTTTTGTGTTCGTCTTCGTTTCGTTAGATAAAACGCGGGATGTTCAAGTGATATTCATCGAGATGCGTTAACGAAAGTAGGCAAATTTAGTTGTTCCTTGTACGGAATTGGTATCTTTGTGTGCTGTTCACTGTGTACTCATGCGTGGGGACCTTAGAAGAACAGTCAGTACTATTATATGAGGATCACGCACGCAATAGGGAATATTCTTGCTACATTGTGCAGGACATGGACGCAAAAGCCTTGGCTCGAAGCAAATTCGGATGACAAATTCCCTCGCGGGGTATTTCATGCCATCTCCATCATCTTCATCATCATCACCATTTTCTGATTCGCATGATCCACCAAAGGGGTAAAGCACGGACTACAGATCTGCACGCAAGTCGATCCTCAGTATTTATGCCCAGGAGCAACCAAGCGAGTTTTTGGACTTGGTCTAACCACCTCGTCCTGGTTCTTCCGAAGGAACGTCTTCCTAATATAGTCGCACTTAAGGAACGCCGCGAAAGACGTGATGATGGTGACAAAACATCGAAGCAAGGCTATTTCCTTTTGGAAAAGTAGCTGTATTTGACATTGAGTCATCCGTGTACTGCCATGTTTCTCACCCTATCTCGGCGAATAACTTCCACAATAGCAAGAAGACATGTCACCTAGACAGCTTGTCTTCCATCTCCAAGAAAGTCAAATGGGAAGAGTTGGCCAAAAACGCGAACATTTTGAAGATCACAACATTTTAAGGTTTTTACGGAATAAAGCTGTATCTGCTGTTATGACACTGTGCCTGTTGTTGCTTAGTAAAACGAAAACTGGGTGCAGCTAACTAACGATCGAACTGGCTGGAGACGCTTTTTGGTCGAGGGCTAAGTCCACCCAGAACTGTAGCACCTTGAATCATAATACTACCAAACTCGGTTTGATGCAAGTTCCATCTGGAGGAGAAAATTAACCCTCATGTCGAGCGAAAGGTACAGCGACGTGAGTCTAGATCGAACATTTTTTTTCCATGGACATCGTGGCGCATACTTGGAACTAGGAGGTGACACAATAATGCACTAGTACTGCGAACATTAATATCTAATTGCCTTTTTTCTACTTTTTTCGGCTGTATGGCACGTTTGGTTAAGTGCCTTCCCTTGGTTAGAGGGGTCACCGGTTCGAGTCCCAGTGAAACCAAAGTCTGGTCTGGTTCTGGTTTTCAAATCTGGTCAATCACCGTTTGCCATTGGGACCAAATTAACTTCACTGTCACTGAATTTGTCAATCAGTGGTAGTAGTGTGACAACATTTGTCTAGTGTGCTGGCAATTTCGCTGGAAACCCACTAACCTAACCTAACTCTCTCCAACCTAAAATTGTCAGTCTAGATTAGATTAGATTTTTCTAGATGGAATCTTTCCTGTTACGAATGTTCTGTCCATCACGTTACAAATTACTAGGTCAAGTATAAGCTGAAGTACTCGATGCCCAGGGTCTGGCACGAGTTTCTCATGTATTCCTATGGTTTGCGAGACCACATGTTAGGGCAGTTAGCCCCTAAGCAGTCCGCAGGGGATTGTGCGTCGCAATGTAACGCTTCAAATAGGCGCACGAAGACTCGAGAGAAATATGAATTTCAACGAAATGAGGTCACTAATTCCGGGCGCTTGTAATAAATTGCATTTGAATAAGTCCTTTGTATTCTGGGCACTCAATGCAAAATAAAACTGTCCGTCAGATGGATCAATTCTGACGTATGGCATTATGATCAGGTGTCAGGCTGGGATGAAGAAGACAAGCTTAAAAGCATTGACAAATATGAGCAGGCCTACATGGCCAGAAGTCATAGATGCCAGAGAAATCGGCTGTGTAGACGGACCTCTGCATGCATATTGAGAATATCCCAATCTGAAATGAATATCCCAGTTGAAAATGACTACATATTATTATTTCCTTTCCTTTATTACATTTTGGTGCCTCTTACCTAGGATGAGCAATTATGAAGTAATGAACCGTTCAATAATACGATCATACAAGTGATACACGTGGATTCCATGACAAATCTAACTAAATCGAGCTCCGAATGTAGCATTCGACGTTCACTCACATTTTTTGTTTTATGGATATGTATCCTTTCACAGCCAATGAATAAATATTCACTACTAACGCACTACGAGCTCACTAAAAATGGGGACATTTCAAGTAACAAGATCAGGTTACAATCGATATAATCTCCCCCTGATTGATATGCAAAACTATATGCAAATATCGCAAGTTTCCTTTACGGGTGTCTTAAGCATATGTTATTGGAATATAGCATCTGAAAGGACATCCAAATCCATCGATTTCACGGCGAGAGCAACAGATTTGTTACAGCATGATTTACTAAACTGTAGACTTGTGCTATTTCCCATCGCTCTTCTAAAGTTCAACTCACTAGGAAGTTGAAGTCAGCTGGCTATGGAATGCACCCCGATTGGGTGTTGCAATTCCTTGTTAAAACTGGATTAGAAATTTTCAGGCTTTTTCGTAACATTTTTACTCGTTGGAAACGGTGCTGTACAATTTCTTGCCTTTAACTGTGCTCTACTTATTTGATGACTGTTTTTATATTTCTGTCCATATCTAAGAAATTTGTATCCCCTCGCTTTGCGATCTTCAAAGGATCTAGATCCACTAAAGGGGTTACGGGGAACAGCAAACACTAGGGATCTTCATGCCACTCGATCCGCCGCCATCGACTGCAACTCATCAGGACATATGCCCAGGCACAGCTGGATGACTCAACGACCTCGTCCTGGAACGGATGGAGTCGCATTTAACGTGCGCCACGTAGTCGTGACTGAATGACATTCGTGCCAATTGCAGAAACCCTCGAGGAATATCGCTTTTCTTTCGGAGGACAACATTGAGTTCCCTCGCGTACTGCCGTATTTCTCAACCGGCGAGTAACTTCCACAACAACACGAAGAAATATGTTTAAATTCGTATTTTTTTTGGGTCATTACATGAAATAACAAGTATTTAAGTGTTAAGGCCTAACCATAATTGACGTACTGTTATTTTAGTCTACTTAAGTATCTGAGCAAATACACAGAAATAATGCAATTGTAAATTATGACAAAAATAGAGACTTTCGTTAAGTATCGTTCACTTTAACGAAATCAACCGGATTGGATGTTTCAGGGAACAATAAGGGACACCTTAAATGACATAACTTCTATGTATTCTCTCACACCACCTTAAGTATATTATGGTTGGACATTTAATTTTAGATTCAGTTGGAATAATTCATCGAATTTCAACAAAACATCATTTAACTAAAGGATTTTCTTATCCCGTTCCATAGCTCTTACACCCTTTTTGGTAATAAAGTACAAACTCGATTTACGCAACCCTCGATTTGTGCAGCTCTTCGATTTTCGTAAGACTAAAGTCGTCCCACGTCTTGCATCTTTTAGCTTCTCTCTATAACGTTTGGTGTTTATTGATCTATTTTACGTGCATGTTCTTCTTTTTGTTGAATATTCGCGCCGTTTTTTTTTTTGTCAGTTGCCGTAAGTTTAAATAAGAACGTACGTCGATACAATTCCTGAAATAAATATGTTAATTTTAAAATGCAGTACCAATCTTGTCCACCGCATCTGATCACGATTAGAGCACACACCTTACGCACAAATCGCTTAATCGAAAAGATACCAGTTAACAAGCAGGCAAATAGTTTTATCACAACTCGCACTCAGTTATCAGGAATGAAGTGAAAAACAATCGCGCAAAATGTCCAGTGCAAATCATATTATCGAACTGTTACCGCCCTCTCAGACTTATCACACTTCTTTAGCCAAATCAACGAATCAGAATGTAAATCCACTTGCTCCCAACCAGATTAGATACGGCAAAGAATATAAAATGCTCATTGCCAGTACTGATGCTAGTTCTCTCTCAAACCTCTTGCTGTTGAAACTGTCTAAACTAACCGAAGCACTATGATCGCTAGAGTGATTTTGTTCTTAGCCCTGGTCGGTGTTGTTCTTGCAGGAACGGATGTTAAGAAATGTAAGACATTCTCAAGGGCTTCATAAAGGATCGATTTTTTAACGATGATTTCATCCATTTTGTAAAGGTTCAGGAAACAAGCCGTTCCCTTTAGAGGTTAGAATTTATGGCTGCGACGCTCCACCATGCATAGTCCTGAAGGGAAGCGTCATGGATTTTGACATCGACTTTGTCGCTGGTAAGTTGAAATGCTTGTTCAGATGTCCAGAACTCTTGAAAACATCAATAGTTTAATTTTTTTTTCAGACAAATTCATTACGGACATGAAGACTATGGTGAGGGCCACTACCCTGGGAATAACCGTTCCCTACGAGTTGCCAGACGATGTGAGCGATGTGTGCTCTAACTTGCTGTACGGGGCCTATTGCCCGCTGTATGCTCAGGAAGATGTCACCTACAAGTTCCTGTTTCCCATCAGTGATGTTTACCCCGAGATCAGTGTAAAGGTCGAGATATCAATTGTTGACCAGGATAAGGAGGTGGTTACGTGTTTCACTTGTGACATTAAAGTGAGAAAAGGATCAACTCCAGCGTTGACATGAGGTGGCATCTGTTAGCAAGTGAAAAGCAGTTCTATCGTTTTAAGATTTAACATTTGTTCTTGGAAATAATTTTTCGGATCGTTACGTTTTATTTGAATCTCTTTATTTTGGCAAACTCTTATTAGTTAAACAAAATTGTGAATAAAATTGACTAAATTGTAATTTTTGCAAACTAAATTGTTTTATTGGTGTCAAGTGGATTGAAACTTTTTAAGAGTACAAAACTAACTCTTAACTCTTAAACCTACATCATACGTTCAACTTTTGCTTTTCATCGTTGCTGGTAAATATTTAAGTCAAGCATAACTAAGATCCAGTTTTCTTAAAAAAAAAAACAATTATCGAAGTGGGTGGCCCGTGGCGTTGTGCGTATGTGCGTCGACCCCAACCTCGACGTCGTAGGTTAGATTCCAGCTCTGAGCGACACAAATAATATTCACGACCCCACCTCTTTCGAGTCACTGACATTGCTAAAAGAGTATTTTTGTCTAGAAAAAGCTTCTCAAACTTGGCCGTTCGGAGTCGGCATAAAACTATAGGTCCCTTCCACTCCTGAGAGAACAATAGCACGCACAACACGAGTGGTTGCTGAGAAGCTAGGCCCTTGCCCTCTACGGGCTGTAGCGCCACCCATATTATATATATTTTCAATAATCGAAGTAAAGTTTGTGTCATATTCGTTGTTTTTCAAGTGTGAATGTGAATTTCCCTGATGCCTACTTCAAAGAAATGTTTGCAATTTCGATTGCTGTTTTCGGTAATTTTATATGTTGCTCTGCTCTGCAAGTATGCCAGTCACGTAAAATTCAAATTTGGAAACCAGTTGATGGATAAGTGCATAAAATTATTGCTTACAAATTAATTTTCATATATATATGTGGAAAACCTGTTTACGCAAAATTCTCCATAATGTGGTCCAAGCGATGACCAATTCTTGAGAACGCCCTGACATTGACTGACTTGGACCGCTCGCTACGATGCCTGAACGTCATGCGATATTTTTGACACTTCGACCAACCCGTTGTCTTGACACGGCAATATTACACAACGAATATATATACTCAAATGTGAATGAAAATTTGAGTGAACGCTCTTAAAGTTGCGACTCCGAATTTCGGTAGAAAATTGACAGACGTTGCTCGTTCGTATACTTTACCATGATGAACATTTTGCTTTACTGAAGAAATTGACAGTGACAGTTTGATGGTTACTGAAAGAATGCTTTTCCAAATTAAGTTGACAGTTGTCAAGTTCCTATTCGCAAAACCTATATCTACTGTAATCAAGGACATTACCAAATGATTACAAGCTGAAAGATCGTCTAATATCTAAAATGACGAGACAACCAACTTTCTTACATTCCAATCACATTCTCATAATATGGAATCAAGAAATGAAAATTATGAAATTCGTCTTGTAGTATGTAAATATAATTGACAATTTTTCCACGATCTTACGTCACCGTCAGTGTTTCAGTACAACTTAAAGACGCTACATACCGTAGCCAGGGATTAGTTTCTCAGCAACCACTCGTGTTGTGCGTGCTATTGTTCTCTCACGAGTGGAAGGGACCTACAGTTCTCTGCCAGCTCAGAACGGCCAAGTTTGAGAAGCTTTTTCTAGACAGGAAATACTCTTTTAGCAATGTCAGTGACTCGAAAGAGGTGGGGCCGTGAAAAAAGAATGTTGTCACTGAGACCAGGGACCGAACGCGGTTCACGTGCGTTGGGATCCACACACATACCCACAACGCCATCCATTGCCACCATTTCTTCGGCTTAGTTTGAGCTATTTTTAGGCGGCTTTTGGGTCTATTTTTCGAGTGATGCATACCGGTAGGTCTCACTTGCTAAGTAGAGCTTAGATCGCTAAGTGGCGTATTAGCAAGAGGCCCTAAGTGTATCCCCTCTGTTTAAGCAACGGTTCTTTGTTAATCGACGAAAGATTTGCAACCCATAGATTACTTTAAAAAACAATAATATAACTAATCCAATAATAACTAATCCAGGTTCAATGGCGCAGTAAGTTGATTGCCTGCCCTTGGAATACCTCGACATTGGATATCACAGTGGACCAAGAACGGTCTAAGTGTGATGGCAATTTCACTGACAGCCCAATAACCTAAAGTCCATTCGAAATAAGTTAAATTCAATTTTATTGCACCAATCGTTAAATAGGCACATTGCAACCTTAAGTTCTATACGTGCTATCGAAAAGTGTATTTCTAACGCGAAGAGATCTTTTATAATATTTGTGCCGTCAATAGACAATATTAAAAATACCTTCCGGCTGAAGCTTAAGTCTTGCAAGCAATTGATTTTGTATCCATCGTCGTAAGATTGAAGTTAGTCAAACATTTTTAATTTATCTGAACGGAACGGAATTTATCCGCGGAACGAAATGAGTCGCTTTACGGTTGAACAGGGGAGGTGTTAAAAACCAATTTACAGAATGAGTGCTGTGTACCCAAACAGTGGGTTTTTTAAAAAGAAGTCTTGGCCGAAATCAAACACACACCGCGATTGCTGTACGCAAGCTGGTATTCTAGTGGATAACAATCGCAGACCCCAGTGTCGTACCGTGCAGCGAAATAAGAATGTGGCAGCTGTGGCAGAGAGTGTGAGGACAAATTTCGGATCTTCAAGAATGAGGCTTTTTTGCTGAAGTAGAAGACATGGGCTTGGATGACCTGTGGTTCTTGCAGCCACAATTGATGTTTGGACACCCAATTCTTAAATCGGGTTATCAGCCGTCTACGAAGCCAATTCTCCGCCTTGGATCTACGATTTAACTCCTTTGCATTTTTTTTTTTTTTTGAGAACCGATGGTTTGACAACTATCCAGAAACAATTAAAGCACTTAAGGCCAATGTCGAACGACGTTGTATTTTATAATTAATATAATTAAATGCAAATAATTCATGCAAAAATTTAATGCATTTTTAGCATGAAACTTGCACCTGGGCCATCCTTTTTGTTAATAAAGTTAAATTAATAGTGCATGAGCTACTCCGAATAAAGCCATGCTGATTTCTGGAAATAATTTCTTTAACAACGCTTTCATACAACATTGGTAATGGTCTTCCAACTAAATACCACAATTAAATGTGTGTGATCATCCCGCGGTTGCCAGTTACCAAATGGACATTTTTATTCTTTTATCGAAAATTACTTTGTATCCGACAAGACTTCGTACCATTTCTGGGTAAAAAAATAGAGCCAGCATACCATACTATTATGTCCAAATCGACTGTAATATTTCTATTATTTCTGCGATTAGAAAATTTGTTTAAATTTTAAAGAAACAGGTTTAAGATTTAAGGTATTTCAAATATCACCCAAATTAGAAAATAAAATAGAAACATTACCCATCACAACCACAAAGTACTTCGGACAATTGCTTCTAACACCAACATCAGAAGGAATCGGTAAGAAGATATAAATTAAATTGTCGACAGAAATAATTCCTCACCGCAACCATCACTCGCTGATGTTGTGGCGAATTCTTGCTGAAATCTTCGGCACCATAATGGCAAAAATTCTTCGCATGGGAAACGGAGATAAAAAAAAAACCTAAGTAGAAATCACCCTCAAAGAAACGAAAAGATTCTCTCTGTCTAATACGTCGACGATTCCTGCACAACACGCAGCCACCGCACACACTCAGGCGCCACAACGACAGGACTTATGCTGTGCGCATCCTTTGTAATGAAGTTCAAAAAATCATCGGTGTGGGTAATTTGTCACATTTTTCTTTTCATTCCTCACCTGACGTCCTGTCAAACGAATGGGGATTAGGTAAATTCCATTTACTCCTCGCTGAGACTCATAAGGATTCTGGTTTCAACCTGGGAGCTGGAGTGATGAAATCTTGTGATTTCGAACCGCATAGACGCAGGATTTAGTTGGGATATGTAATACATCAAATAGTTCGTGGTCCTTTTTCTAGTGATTACCACGAGCTTAAGCGGCATGCCTGGCATATGCAGGCATCTATTGTCAGTGTCACTCAAGGGAAGGGTGGCCGTACAGATGACACAAAAGTTTCGCAATGTGATACTCCCTGACGTGGACATCCCTTGCGAAAAAGAACACAAAAGTAGGGATTATTGAGATGTTCACTTTCAAAATCCGATTTCCGATGAAATCGATAATCCCTCAAAGGTTAAAATCGAATATTAAAATGATTTTTTCATAGGCATGTGCGTACGCATTACGGGAGACAATTCCCCGAAATGTTGTAGCTCAATGTGCGTTTGGAGGAACTTGACGAGGACAACCTGTTCGTTCTCTGCGATTTCCTTGGGAATTGAAGTTATGAAATTTTTATCACTCCATGAAGTGCATGTACATGAGTGCCTGAAGGGTAACTTCACAAAAAAACGCGTTCCTGGAATGCGAGTAAATTCAAAACATATGCAAGAATAATATGGTTCAAGACATTCAGTGACAACATCGTTGTGCTTGCAACGTGGGGTTACAAATTAAAGGCCATTAAATGTACACTTGAATTTCGATGGCAGAGGACATTCTCAGAAGGTTTTGCAATCGTTGAGACCTATTTTACTGATGAAACAACAGATTTCTTGATAATATCGAGAGTTTTCTTGATTACCGTGCTTCTAGGACAGAGGATTGTTTGACGGATTGGATCTCAAATACTAATCGGCAACCCAGATGTTGCTTTTGATGTCGAAGACGAGTTATATTATACTCTTAACGCTGAGTTGCTAAGAAAGTACGCGTCTAGGCGACGTTATCTGCAATTGGAGAGAGCGCGTAAATAAGTGCAATAGATCGCTCCTCCTCCTTGTCTCTGCAGCTTCTGCTGAAGTCGATGTGGGAAGGGTATTTCCAGCCCAAATTATATATACATTGGTATTCTAATTAAAAATAAATAAATTTGATTTCAATTCTAATTTTCTGGAGTTTGCACTTCATATGTTGTAGATCTACTTAATTAATTAAAGCTCATGCAATCGCAATCCACACAGTCTACAACATAACACCTCTTCTATAGCCAAGGCGCTATAATTAATGACTAATGCATTAAGCGAACTGTTTTAAAATAATTTCTTATATCTGCTTCACTTTTTGTAAACCTACTTCGTTTTTGTTTTTTTTGCCGATCTGCTTCACATTCTGGAATCTGCATTCTCATCCCTGGTGTGCAGTCGCTGCGAGATTGCTTGATCTCTGATGAGGAACAGATACCTACCTTTCGTAGAATTCGTCTTCTTCTTTGTGTGGCTATACAGTCTGCGCTAAGCCCTAATATAATAATAATATGAGGGGCGCTACAGCCCGTAGAGGGGCAGGGCCCAGCTTCTCAGCAATCACGCGTGTAGCGCGAGCTATTGTTCTCAGAGTGGGAGGAACCTACATTTTTATGCCGATTCCGAACGACCAAGTTTGAGAAGCTTTTTCTAGACAGGAAATACTCTTTGTGCGTTGTCAGTTTTTCGAAAGAGGTGGGGCTGTGAATGTAATTTGTGTCGCTCAGACTAGGGGTATAACCTAGACGTCGAGATTTAAGTGCACTTGGGCTCACGCATATCCCACAACGCCACGTGTCCGACGATAAGCCCTATGCCTGAACCAAAAAGGCTTTCTAAGGATGTGTCCTAAATATTTGTTTACAGATGACTGTGTCCACTTTCTAAGTATGGTACCAATAAAGCAGAATCGATTCCACGTTGAAGCGAAACAGTGACCGCTTGGTTATCAAGCTGATGACTTTGCTTTTCTATATCGCGGATAGTATTCCGAACGCAGCCTTAGTCCTTCCGTCTGTACTACACACATTCAGTTTGATCTATCCCTAAAAATATGTCAACGTCATCAATTTAAGTCAATAAGCACAACTATGAGAGTGGTATTGGACTGGACACGCTAAAAACAATTTAATTGCGAATTGCGCTAAGCCTTCGGCAAACACGGCACTGCCAAAGAGAAATCGCGTCTCTCAAGCTTGCGCAATCTGACTCTGCTCCTAGTTGAGAGTGGTTTTCGTGTTTTCCACAAAATACATGACCGAGCCACACTAAACATTGGATTCGGGGACTGCAAGATAGACTTACAGAGATTGTAGAGCAGAATCCAATGATCGCTTTTGAATCTTGTGAGAAAAGAGGCTTCGTAATTGCATGGTCAATGATAACAGGTACTTTATTTCAATCGAAATTTTTAAAGTGTTCATGTCCCTGCACCGTCGAGAAGGATTGAGATGAACAACGTTTTCTGTATAGTTTTTGTATTCATTCCTTCGACAGTAGCTCTGTTGCTCAATGGCCTCTAGACCCTAAGACACACATTTAATGTTACTCAAATTATTCCGAAAAAAACTTGTGTCCCATATCCGATTTGTCAGTCGTTGTTTTCAACCAACAATGTAGATTGTACAGATTCATACAGTTACTTTTCAGCATATGTGAAAAACTACTAGTCAAGCACGCACGGGAAGTCTAGTCCCTAGTCCACTCGATCCTCCACCATCGATTCTAACTCATCAGGATTTATGCCCAGGCGCAATTAAGCGATTTTTTGGACTCGGTCCAACCACATCGTCCTAGGTCTCCCTGGCGGAGTTGTATTTTATTTTGCTTTCTTTCCGCTAAGGAAAAATTCCCATTTCAATCATACGATTAATTTTGCTAGAACTTAAGTAAGCAAAAGTGAACGAACCCAACGAAAGAGAACGTAGCGGTCATAATGTTCACAACTTATCACATATATTTTGTGTTTTCAACTGATTGCGATTGCACGATGAAGCTGACTTCAGTTTAAATACGTACACGTGTATCCGCTATATTACTCTTCCAAGAGTGGGGAGCCCTGCAGTCCCATGAATGACTCCTGATATGACGAATTCAAAATAGATCTATCTGCTTGAAAATCGAACCAGGGATGGTTGGGGCTTTATACCCTTCCTCAGTTGCAAACATTACCACAGCAAACATTAAAAATGAATTCCGCCAATGCAAAGAATGCTCGACTGTTTCACATCAAAAAACAAGTCCATTTGGCTTACCCTTTAAAATTCTCTAGTGTACACGGCTATATACATATGCACTCTGTACGTTCGTATTCGGTTATTACTCAAAGAACACTACGATTCTGTACATTTTATAATCCCCGAACATTTGCATATTTAATAACTTTTAAAAGCATTACAGAGGTATTCACGAGTCCATCAGATGATGTTGAGTATTTTCCCGCAGTGACAACGCATTATTTGTATTCATTGCTTTGCCTGAATTTACCAAGTAGTCTTATGAGCTACGACTTTTTTCCGAAAGGAGGAGAGATTTATAAGGTATTTTTGGCTTAAATAGAGAGTATTCCAAATGTAGAATTAAGACACTTTGTTTTTTTGAATGCGAGAAATATATAAAACGGTGGTTCATTTGAGTAACTTAAGAGAAAAGCTAAAAGAAATGAAAATTAACGATTGAATAATATCAACTCATTCATTTTCACATCATCGACTGTTCTCGCTTAATTTTGCACAGTGGTAGGTATCTTAAAATAAGGAGTATTGCCACTTATTTTAGACTTAAAATATCCTACAAATTGATTTTAATTGTTTTTTTGTGCTGAATTCATAAGACTATATTTTGTATTTCTTTTTTATTTCACCTCTGCAGGGATGCACAGAGGGCATCCTAAGTAATTCGGTACTTAAATTGAATAGACACTATGACAGTCGATAATCGTGACGAGTTGGAAAACATTCGGTCAAGTCAGAAAAATATTTACTTTAATTGCTATTCGAAGTTCTACATTTGCGGTTTCTACACAAAGATAGTAATGACAAACAAAAAATTTCGGAGCACTTGTCCCATTGAGCATAAGCTCTGAGTGACATGCCTGAATAATCTGAAATGCGTGTAGCGAACTATTTAAAGCTTAGGACGAGTCCATGTAGTTTCCCGATGCAGATTTCGCTTGAGTCGCTGTAATTGGCGAAGAAGTAAGTTTATATGCTTAAGAAATGTCTAAGGCGAGAATATGCCCAAATAAGATGCGGGGCTTAAGACTAATCCGTCCGCCATGTCGTTTGTTTGGTTCATCCAATACACAATTGGCCGTAATGACTGCTAAATTTATTATTAGTGATATAGTGGAGCTGCCTTCGGTCACTTGTCGAACTTGGCCTGCATAGCTATATGTAGTTACCACAAAAAAATGTCCACAACAATATGCCCATAAGTATCCCTATATGTTGGCCTCCATTGTTCCATTGTTGCCATGTGTTTGCATTGCAGAGTTGAGTAAAACAAATTTTTAAGATATAAGTCTTTTGGTTATCTTATTTGTGAAAAAATGTTAATTAAAAAACATCCCAGTGAGTGGTCCATTTATATATTAATAAAAATAATATCTGTGGCGCTACAGCCGGTAGATATCCCTCTAGCGCCTAGCTTCTCAGCAACCACTCGTGTTGTACGTGCTATTATTCTATCACGAGTGGAGGGGACGTAAAGTTTTACGCCGACTCCGAACGGCCAAGTTTGAGAAGTTTTTCCTAGACAGAAGAACTCATTGAAAACATTGTAAGTGATTCGAAAAAGGTGGGGCAGTAAAAATTATTTTTTGTCGTACAGTCCAGTGATCGAACCTACGACGTCGTGGTTGGGGTCGACGCACGTACCCACAACGCCCCGAGCCACCAGTGGTCTGTAGTGGTCTCTTACTGCGAGAAAAAGCCTAACTATTAGTAGATAACCTGCAAATTGAAGACTTTCGCAATAGCAGCGATTGTGTGGAAAGTTTTTGCAAGGGAAATTATATACAATATCGAGGATTGGGCGGGGAGAGTGATAATGTTAGGCACATCTGCTGTCAGTTATGCAATATATTACTGGTATTTAACTGAACTTTTCTCTGAAAGACCAGGTTAAAGCAGATGAATGTGAAGCAAAGCTAGAAGGCCTCATTATCCATGCCATGTAAAATTGTTGGGCTGCTGTTCAAGAAGAACAATAAAAAACTAAGCATACAGCATTCTCAAGAATGCTTCAGAAGCTAGCCCTGTTCACATATTTGAAAAGTTCCATGTCAACTTCAAACGACGATGTTGAAGAAGCTTTTCTTGACAGGTACACTCTCTAAAAATTTGTCAGTGCCTCGAAAGAATTGGAGCCTTGCAATTTGAAAGTCTTATCGCTAGTTGAATCCGGAACTCCGTGCAACTATCAACCATGCCACGTCAGCCTTTTACAGAATGGTGTTGAAATAATTTCTGATAAGCATCCAAAGTTGTCTGCAAAATTTGAAAATACGTATGTTTCTCGCTTGATTTTTCTTCTGCTGTAAATTTGATGTTCAATTTAATACTTGTTAAGCTTGTGACAGGTAACAAATACTTAAAATTCCAATTATCAGCGATACTCTCGATAACGTGAACGATTAAAAACCAATTGAGTTCACGCATGCCATAGTCGAGTCTTAGTAAACGAATATGGGAATCATACTGTAGATTATTATTTTGAAACGTTTTAACGTTAATAAATCAAAAATAATGCGTTTTATCTGTTACACAGCAGTATATTAATTTGATTTATTTAATTACAAATACAAAATAAAAATGTATCAATAAAATATTATGAGATAGAAAGTAACATGAAATATTAACTGATGAAGGGCTTTACCAATATAAGATTTAATGGATAAAATGATTCTCCAAAAGCATTCTCACTTAAGCTAATGTCGTTTTGATTAACCACCTCACCTTCATCCTATTCTAGGGCTTTGTTGAAAATTAAAATAGCTTATTTTTCGTTTGGCAGTTGCAGCCGCTCGTTGTAAGAAACAAAAATAACACACACTGACGTCAGATAAAAGAGCATAGAGATATTCGTCTTCATAGACATGTAAACCCCTATACAGGGATGAGAATATACATCATACGCAGTAGATCTACTTCATTATCTAATTTTCATGCATTTGCTACGTAGCGAATTGTTTCTACTTCGTTTATTTTGATTCTATTTAGGATGCATTATAATTATGTATCCTCGCCAAAATCTGTTATGAGAAATCAAGGGGCAAGATACGAGAAAGCAAAGTATCTCTATAATGCATTTTCTCTGACTGACGTGCAACACACGGGAAACTGTCCCAGACGATGTTTTATACGAAGAATAAGGAATTGCAAGATAAATTAAAGCTTTCCCAAACAAAGTACTGTGATGTTAGCCTGGAGCAAAAACGTTTTAGAATGTTCATGTTTTAAAATCTGTTTTAATAAATCTGTTCACACTAATCGCTGTTCGGGATATTGAGAGTCTACTGTATATATAGATTATCGTCATGTAAACCTCTAACTTGTCTAGCAATTTTATTAGTTGTAGAGATTAATTTATGAACACGTCTTATTCCGAACAGTACACAAAATTGACCCCAAGAAGCACTAGTATCTGCTTGACGCATACAAATTATTCTCAAGTAGTAGCTGTAGCGCTACCCGTCATTATTATACATTATTATACCGATATCAATGCCAAACGATTAAATATCTCAATGTGTCTAATCATCCACAGATACAGCTCACCAACAAAATGTGTCTTATTTGAAGTAACTTTAAGAAGCACACTTTTAGGTGCTAAGTGTGTAGTTTTCTTAAATGCCTAAAAGTCAACCTAATTCATCATTATGCTCGCCCATGAAACAATTTCCCGAACACAAAAAAGTCGAAGCAATCAAATATCCATTAAATTTCAAAGTGACAAATGTGCGAGTATCCGTTGAACACTAGAACATACCGCCCGGTGTAATATTCAACAATTAAGACAAGAATTCATTTCATCATAGAGGTGGGTCAATTAATAGAGGAATGCGAAAGCTTGGTCGATCTTGCACCCCTTAAATTGTGGGTGTATCGCTCCGTAAACTGACTGCCCGACGGCCACACAGGACGAATTCATTTATTCATACCCTCGCAACGCAACGACAGCCCGTAGCGACAGTGTAGCAGTGGGGTGACAATTTAGACTGATAGCCGGAATGTGTCAACAAGTATGGTTGGAACATTGACAAGTTAATTATCCCCCGTAAGGAAAGGACATGATGACACAATGGTGGTGAGCACAATGATGAAGGGTGACCACATAACAGCACGTGAAATTCATGGGTCGGGATTGAAATATCTGATGACAGAGCATGGTCTGTGAGCAGTCAAAGGTAGTCGAAATGTAATAGGAATTTATTAAATCATAAAAAGGACACACTTGCATATTGGTCAGTCATGTGGGAGCTTGTTAAATAAAACAACTCGTTTATGTAATTGTTGATAACGTGCGTAATGAATTTCATATTCTTCTTTTTATTTTTTTAGAAAGGTAAAAGAATACTGGACGATGTTTTTGAAGAAAGTTAAGTCATGTGTTGTTATTTTAACAATGTGGTCTGTTTGACCATTTTGTTTGAGGTCGTTGGAGAATGTGCAAATAATAACCCAATGGGTTTTTCCGTAGCACAAGATAATTTGTTCCTCTTGCGGCATAAAATTCGTCCCAAATCATCTTATACATCGTATTTTTCAGAACTTCTTATAAGTTTACTGTTGAAATTCTTAAGAAAAATGCACTTATTATGATTTGTGCAGTAAAGTTTTGCCAGCGTGAACCCGTGGCCTTGTGGAAAAAATTAAATTTCACGGCCTCCCCTTTTTCGAGTCACTGAGAATGCTTAAGGAGAGTATAACTGTCTAGAAAAACGTTCGGATTCGTCATAAAACGGCGCGCACAACACGAATGGTTGCTGCAGAAGCAGGGCCTTTGCCCTCTGCGTGTTATGTGTTGCAACGGTTAAATCCTTGAAAAAAAAATTGCTTGAAAATGTTAGTTTCTGGACAAGGAACCGAAAAGGGTTTCTGGACAAGGGAACCGAAAGGGTTTCTGGACAAGGGAACCGAAAGGGTTTCTGGACAAGGGAACCGAAAGGGTTTGTGGACAAGGGAACCGAAAGGGTTTCTGGACAAGGGAACCGAAAGGGTTTCTGGACAAGGGGACCGAAAGGGTTTCTGGACAAGGGAACCGAAAGGGTTTTTGGACAAGGGAACCGAAAGGGTTTCTGGACAAGGAAACCGAAAGGGTTTCTGGACAAGTGAACCGAAAGGCGTTTTTGGACAAGGAAACCGAAAGGGGTTTCTGGACAAGGCAACCGAAATTTGTTTCTGGATAAGGGAACCGAAAGGGTTTCTGGACAATGGAACCGAAAGGGCTTCTGGGCAAGGAAACCGAAAGGGGTTTCTGGACAAGGCAACCGAAATTTGTTTCTGGACAAGGAAACTGAAAGGGTTTCTGGACAAGGGAACCGAAAGGCGTTTCTGGACAAGGGAACCGAAAGGGTTTCTGGACAAGGAAACCGAAAGGGTTTCTGGACAAGGGAACCGAAAGGGTTTTTGGACAAGGGAACCGAAAGGGTTTCTGGACAAGGGAACCGAAAGGGTTTCTGGACAAGGGTACCGAAAGCGTTTTTGGACAAGGGAACCGAAAGGGTTTCTGGACAAGGGAACCGAAAGGGTTTCTGGACAAGTGAACCGAAAGGGTTTCTGGACAAGGGAACCGAAAGGGTTTCTGGACAAGTGAACCGAAAGGGTTTCTGGACAAGGAAACCGAAAGGGTTTCTGGGCATAGGTACCGAAAGGGTTTTTGGACAAGGGAACCGAAAGGGTTTCTGGACAAGTGAACCGAAAGGGTTTCTGGACAAGTGAACCGAAAGGGTTTCTGGACAAGGGAACCGAAAGGGTTTCTGGACAAGGGAACCGAAAGGGTTTCTAGACAAGGAAACCGAAGGGGGTTTTGTGGACAAGGGAACCGAAAGGGTTTCTGGACAAGGGAACCGAAAGGGTTTTTGGACAAGGGAACCGAAAGGGTTTCTTGACAAGGGAACCGAAAGGGTTTCTGGACAAGGAACCGAAAGGGTTTCTGGACAAGGAAACCGAAAAGGGTTTCTGGACAAGGGTACCGAAAGGGTTTTTGGACAAGGGAACCGAAAGGGTTTCTGGACAAGGGAACCGAAAGGGTTTCTGGACAAGGGAACCGAAAGGGTTTCTGGACAAGGAAACCGAAAGGGTTTCTGGACAAGCGAACCGAAAGGGTTTCTGGACAAGGGAACCGAAAGGGTTTGTGGACAAGGGAACCGAAAGGGTTTCTGGACAAGGAACCGAAAAGGGTTTCTGGACCAGGGAACCGAAAGGGTTTCTGGACAAGGGAACCGAAAGGGTTTTTGGACAAAGGAACCGAAAGGGTTTCTAGACATGGGAATCGAAAGGGTTTCTGGACAAGTGAACCGAAAGGGTTTCTGGACAAGAGAACCGAAAGGGTTTCTGGACAAGGGAACCGAAAGGGTTTCTGGACAAGGGAACAGAAAGGGTTTTTGGACAAGGGGACCGAAAGGGTTTCTGGGCAAGGGAACCGAAAGGGTTTCTGGACAAGGGAACCGAAAGGGTTTCTGGACAAGGAAACCGAAAGGGTTTCGGCACAAGAAACCGAACGGGGTTTCTGGATAAGGGAACCGAAAGGGTTTCTGGACAAGGAACCGACAGGGTTTTTGGACAAGGGAACCGAAAGGGTTTCTGGACAATGGAACCGAAAGGGTTTCTGGACAAGGGAACCGAAAGGGTTTTTGGACAAGGGAACCGAAAGGGCTTCTGGACAAGGGTACCGAAAGGGTTTTTGGACAAGGGAACCGAAAGGGTTTCTGGACAAGGAAACCGAAAGGGTTTCTGGACAAGTGAACCGAAAGGCGTTTTTGGACAAGGAAACCGAAAGGGGTTTCTGGACAAGGCAACCGAAATTTGTTTCTGGATAAGGGAACCGAAAGGGTTTCTGGACAAGGAAACCGAAAGGGTTTCTGGACAAGGGAACCGAAAGGGTTTCTGGACAAGGAAACCGAAAGGGTTTCTGGACAAGGGAACCGAAAGGGCTTCTGGACAAGGGTACCGAAAGGGTTTTTGGACAAGGGAACCGAAAGGGTTTCTGGACAAGGAAACCGAAAGGGTTTCTGGACAAGTGAACCGAAAGGCGTTTTTGGACAAGGAAACCGAAAGGGGTTTCTGGACAAGGCAACCGAAATTTGTTTCTGGATAAGGGAACCGAAAGGGTTTCTGGGCAAGGAAACCGAAAGGGGTTTCTGGACAAGGCAACCGAAATTTGTTTCTGGACAAGGAAACTGAAAGGGTTTCTGGACAAGGGAACCGAAAGGCGTTTCTGGACAAGGGAACCGAAAGGGTTTCTGGACAAGGAAACCGAAAGGGTTTCTGGACAAGGGAACCGAAAGGGTTTTTGGACAAGGGAACCGAAAGGGTTTCTGGACAAGGGAACCGAAAGGGTTTCTGGACAAGGGTACTGAAAGCGTTTTTGGACAAGGGAACTGAAAGGGTTTCTGGACAAGGGAACCGAAAGGGTTTCTGGACAAGTGAACCGAAAGGGTTTCTGGACAAGGGAACTGAAAGGGTTTCTGGACAAGTGAACCGAAAGGGTTTCTGGACAAGGAAACCGAAAGGGTTTCTGGGCATAGGTACCGAAAGGGTTTTTGGACAAGGGAACCGAAAGGGTTTCTGGACAAGTGAACCGAAAGGGTTTCTGGACAAGTGAACCGAAAGGGTTTCTGGACAAGGGAACCGAAAGGGTTTCTGGACAAGGGAACCGAAAGGGTTTCTAGACAAGGAAACCGAAGGGGGTTTTGTGGACAAGGGAACCGAAAATGTTTCTGGACAAGGAAACCAAAAGGGTTCTTGGACAAGGGAACCGAATGGGTTTCTGGACAAGGGAACCGAAAGGGTTTCTGGACAAGGAAACCGAAAGGGTTTCTTGACAAGGGAACCGAAAATGGTTTATGGACAAGGAAACCGAAAGGGTTTCTGGACAAGGGAGCCGAAAGGGTTTCTGGACAAGGAAACCGAAAGGGGTTTCTGGACAAGGCAACCGAAATTTGTTTCTGGTCAAGGGAACCGAAAGGGTTTCTGGACAAGGGAACCGAAAGGGGTTTTGTGGACAAGGGAACCGAAAATGTTTCTGGACAAGGAAACCGAAAGGGTTCTTGGACAAGGGAACCGAAAGGGTTTCTGGACAAGGGAACCGAAAGGCGCTTCTGGACTAGGGAACCGAAAGGGTTTCTGGACAATGGAACCGAAAGGGTTTCTGGACAAGGGAACCGAAAGGGTTTCTGGACAAGGGAGCCGAAAGGAGTTTCTGGATAAGGGAACCGAAAGGGTTTCTGGACAAGGGAACCGAAAGGAGTTTCTGGACAAGGGAACCGAAAGGGTTTCTGCACAAGAAACCGAAAGGGGTTTCTGGACAAGGGAACCAAAAGGGTTTCTGGACAAGGAAACCGAAAGGGGTTTCTGGACAAGGCAACCGAAATTTGTTTCTGGACAAGGGAACCGAAAGGTTTTCTGGACAAGGGAACCGAAAGGGTTTCTGGACAAGGAAACCGAAAGGGTTTCTGGACAAGGGAACCGAAAGGGTTTCTGGACAAGGGAACCGAAAGGGTTTCTGGACAAGGAAACCGAAATTGTTTCTGGACAAGGGAACCGAAAGGCGCTTCTGGACAAGGGAACCGAAAGGGTTTCTGGACAAGGGAACCGAAAGGGTTTCTGGACAAGGAAACCGAAAGGGTTTCTGGACAAGGGAACCGAAAGGGTTTTTGGACAAGGGAACCGAAAGGGTTTCTGGACAAGGGAACCGAAAGGGTTTCTGGACAAGGGTACCGAAAGCGTTTTTGGACAAGGGAACTGAAAGGGTTTCTGGACAAGGGAACCGAAAGGGTTTCTGGACAAGGAAACCGAAAGGGTTTCTGGACAAGGGAACCGAAAGGGTTTCTGGACAAGGGAACCGAAAGGCGTTTCTGGACAAGGGAACCGAAAGGGTTTCTGGACAAGGAAACCGAAAGGGTTTCTGGACAAGGGAACCGAAAGGGTTTTTGGACAAGGGAACCGAAAGGGTTTCTGGACAAGGGAACCGAAAGGGTTTCTGGACAAGGGTACCGAAAGCGTTTTTGGACAAGGGAACCGAAAGGGTTTCTGGACAAGGGAACCGAAAGGGTTTCTGGACAAGTGAACCGAAAGGGTTTCTGGACAAGGGAACCGAAAGGGTTTCTGGACAAGTGAACCGAAAGGGTTTCTGGACAAGGAAACCGAAAGGGTTTCTGGGCATAGGTACCGAAAGGGTTTTTGGACAAGGGAACCGAAAGGGTTTCTGGACAAGTGAACCGAAAGGGTTTCTGGACAAGTGAACCGAAAGGGTTTCTGGACAAGGGAACCGAAAGGGTTTCTGGACAAGGGAACCGAAAGGGTTTCTAGACAAGGAAACCGAAGGGGGTTTTGTGGACAAGGGAACCGAAAGGGTTTCTGGACAAGGGAACCGAAAGGGTTTTTGGACAAGGGAACCGAAAGGGTTTCTTGACAAGGGAACCGAAAGGGTTTCTGGACAAGGAACCGAAAGGGTTTCTGGACAAGGAAACCGAAAAGGGTTTCTGGACAAGCGAACCGAAAGGGTTTCTGGACAAGGGAACCGAAAGGGTTTGTGGACAAGGGAACCGAAAGGGTTTCTGGACAAGGGAACCGAAAGGGTTTCTGGGCAAGGGAACCGAAAGGGTTTCTGGACAAGGGAACCGAAAGGGTTTCTGGACAAGCGAACCGAAAGGGTTTCTGGACAAGGGAACCGAAAGGGTTTGTGGACAAGGGAACCGAAAGGGTTTCTGGACAAGGAACCGAAAAGGGTTTCTGGACCAGGGAACCGAAAGGGTTTCTGGACAAGGGAACCGAAAGGGTTTTTGGACAAAGGAACCGAAAGGGTTTCTAGACATGGGAATCGAAAGGGTTTCTGGACAAGTGAACCGAAAGGGTTTCTGGACAAGAGAACCGAAAGGGTTTCTGGACAAGGGAACCGAAAGGGTTTCTGGACAAGGGAACAGAAAGGGTTTTTGGACAAGGGGACCGAAAGGGTTTCTGGACAAGGGAACCGAAAGGGTTTCTGGACAAGGGAACCGAAAGGGTTTCTGGACAAGGAAACCGAAAGGGTTTCGGCACAAGAAACCGAACGGGGTTTCTGGATAAGGGAACCGAAAGGGTTTCTGGACAAGGAACCGACAGGGTTTTTGGACAAGGGAACCGAAAGGGTTTCTGGACAATGGAACCGAAAGGGTTTCTGGACAAGGGAACCGAAAGGGTTTTTGGACAAGGGAACCGAAAGGGCTTCTGGACAAGGGTACCGAAAGGGTTTTTGGACAAGGGAACCGAAAGGGTTTCTGGACAAGGAAACCGAAAGGGTTTCTGGACAAGTGAACCGAAAGGCGTTTTTGGACAAGGAAACCGAAAGGGGTTTCTGGACAAGGCAACCGAAATTTGTTTCTGGATAAGGGAACCGAAAGGGTTTCTGGACAAGGAAACCGAAAGGGTTTCTGGACAAGGGAACCGAAAGGGTTTCTGGACAAGGAAACCGAAAGGGTTTCTGGACAAGGGAACCGAAAGGGCTTCTGGACAAGGGTACCGAAAGGGTTTTTGGACAAGGGAACCGAAAGGGTTTCTGGACAAGGAAACCGAAAGGGTTTCTGGACAAGAGAACCGAAAGGCGTTTTTGGACAAGGAAACCGAAAGGGGTTTCTGGACAAGGCAACCGAAATTTGTTTCTGGATAAGGGAACCGAAAGGGTTTCTGGGCAAGGAAACCGAAAGGGGTTTCTGGACAAGGCAACCGAAATTTGTTTCTGGACAAGGAAACTGAAAGGGTTTCTGGACAAGGGAACCGAAAGGCGTTTCTGGACAAGGGAACCGAAAGGGTTTCTGGACAAGGAAACCGAAAGGGTTTCTGGACAAGGGAACCGAAAGGGTTTTTGGACAAGGGAACCGAAAGGGTTTCTGGACAAGGGAACCGAAAGGGTTTCTGGACAAGGGTACCGAAAGCGTTTTTGGACAAGGGAACTGAAAGGGTTTCTGGACAAGGGAACCGAAAGGGTTTCTGGACAAGTGAACCGAAAGGGTTTCTGGACAAGGGAACTGAAAGGGTTTCTGGACAAGTGAACCGAAAGGGTTTCTGGACAAGGAAACCGAAAGGGTTTCTGGGCATAGGTACCGAAAGGGTTTTTGGACAAGGGAACCGAAAGGGTTTCTGGACAAGTGAACCGAAAGGGTTTCTGGACAAGTGAACCGAAAGGGTTTCTGGACAAGGGAACCGAAAGGGTTTCTGGACAAGGGAACCGAAAGGGTTTCTAGACAAGGAAACCGAAGGGGGTTTTGTGGACAAGGGAACCGAAAATGTTTCTGGACAAGGAAACCAAAAGGGTTCTTGGACAAGGGAACCGAATGGGTTTCTGGACAAGGGAACCGAAAGGGTTTCTGGACAAGGAAACCGAAAGGGTTTCTTGACAAGGGAACCGAAAATGGTTTATGGACAAGGAAACCGAAAGGGTTTCTGGACAAGGGAGCCGAAAGGGTTTCTGGACAAGGAAACCGAAAGGGGTTTCTGGACAAGGCAACCGAAATTTGTTTCTGGTCAAGGGAACCGAAAGGGTTTCTGGACAAGGGAACCGAAAGGGGTTTTGTGGACAAGGGAACCGAAAATGTTTCTGGACAAGGAAACCGAAAGGGTTCTTGGACAAGGGAACCGAAAGGGTTTCTGGACAAGGGAACCGAAAGGCGCTTCTGGACTAGGGAACCGAAAGGGTTTCTGGACAATGGAACCGAAAGGGTTTCTGGACAAGGGAACCGAAAGGGTTTCTGGACAAGGGAGCCGAAAGGAGTTTCTGGATAAGGGAACCGAAAGGGTTTCTGGACAAGGGAACCGAAAGGAGTTTCTGGACAAGGGAACCGAAAGGGTTTCTGCACAAGAAACCGAAAGGGGTTTCTGGACAAGGGAACCAAAAGGGTTTCTGGACAAGGAAACCGAAAGGGGTTTCTGGACAAGGCAACCGAAATTTGTTTCTGGACAAGGGAACCGAAAGGTTTTCTGGACAAGGGAACCGAAAGGGTTTCTGGACAAGGAAACCGAAAGGGTTTCTGGACAAGGGAACCGAAAGGGTTTCTGGACAAGGGAACCGAAAGGGTTTCTGGACAAGGAAACCGAAATTGTTTCTGGACAAGGGAACCGAAAGGCGCTTCTGGACTAGGGAAACGAAAGGGTTTCTGGACAAGGGAACCGAAAGGGTTTCTGGACAAGGGAACCGAAAGGGTTTCTGGACAAGGGAACCGAAAGGGTTTTTGGACAAGGGAACCGAAAGGGTTTCTGGGCAAGGAAACCGAAAGGGTTTCTGGACAAGGGTACCGAAAGGGTTCTTGGACAAGGGAACCGAAAGGGTTTCTGGACAAGGGAACCGAAAGGGTTTCTGGACAAGTGAACCGAAAGGGTTTCTGGACAAGGGAACCGAAAGGGTTTTTGGACAAGGGAACCGAAGGGGTTTCTGGACAAGGGTACCGAAAAGGTTTCTGGACAAGGGAACCGAAAGGGTTTCTGGACAAGTGAACCGAAAGGGTTTCTGGACAAGGGAACCGAAAGGGATTCTGGACAAGGAAACCGAAAAGGGCTTCTGGACAAGGGTACCGAAAGGGTTTTTGGACAAGGGAACCGAAAGGGTTTCTGGACAAGGGAACCGAAAAGGTTTCTGGACAAGGGAACCGAAAGGGTTTCTGGACAAGTGAACCGAAAGGGTTTCTGGACAAGGGAACCGAAAGGGTTTCTGTACAAGGGAACCGAAAGGGTTTCTGGACAAGGGAACCGAAAGGGTTTCTGGACAAGGGAAACGAAAGGGCTTCTGGACAAGGGTACCGAAAGGGTTTTTGGACAAGGGAACCGAAAGGGTTTCTGAACAAGGGAACCAAAAAGGTTTCTGGACAAGGAAACCGAAAGGGTTTCTGGACAAGTGAACCGAAAGGGTTTCTGGACAAGGGAACCGAAAGGGTTTCTGGACAAGGAAACCGAAGGGGTTTCTGGACAAGGGAACCGAAAGGGTTTCTGGACAAGGGAACCGAAAGGGTTTCTGGACAAGGGAACCGAAAGGGTTTCTGGACAAGGGAACCGAAAGGGTTTCTGGACAAGGAAACCGAAAGGGTTTCTGGACAAGGAAACCGAAAGGGTTTCTGGACAAGGGAACCGAAAGGGTTTCTGGACAAAGGAACCGAAAGGGCTTCTGGACAAGGGAACCGAAAGGGTTTCTGGACAAGGGAACCGAAAGGGTTCCTGGATATGGAAACCGAAAAGGGTTTCTGGACAAGGGAACCGAAAGGGTTTCTGGACAAGGGAACCGAAAGGGTTTCTGGACAAGGGAACCGAAAGGGTTTTTGGACAAGGAACCCGAAAGGGTTCCTGGACAAGGGTACCGAAAGCGTTTTTGGACAAGGGAACCGAAAGGGTTTCTGGACAAGGGAACCGAAAGGGTTTCTGGACAAGTGAACCGAAAGGGTTTCTGGACAAGTGAACCGAAAGGGTTTCTGGACAAGGGAACCGAAAGGGTTTCTGGACAAGGAAACCGAAAAGGGCTTCTGGACAAGGGTACCGAAAGGGTTTTTGGACAAGGGAACCGAAAGGGTTTCTGGACAAGGGAACCGAAAGGGTTTCTAGACAAGGAAACCGAAGGGGGTTTTGTGGACAAGGGAACCGAAAATGTTTCTGGACAAGGAAACCAAAAGGGTTCTTGGACAAGGGAACCGAATGGGTTTCTGGACAAGGGAACCGAAATGGTTTCTGGACAAGGAAACCGAAAGGGTTTCTTGACAAGGGAACCGAAAATGGTTTATGGACAAGGAAACCGAAAGGGGTTTTTGGACAAGGGAACCGAAAGGGTTTTTGGACAAGGGAACCGAAAGGGTTTCTGGACAAGGGAACCGAAAGGGTTTCTGGACAAGGGAACCGAAAGGCTTTTGGATAAGGGAACCGAAAGGGTTTTTGGACAAGGGTAGCGAAAGGGTTTTTGGACAAGGGAACCGAAAGGGTTTCTGGACAAGGCAACCGAAATTTGTTTCTGGTCAAGGGAACCGAAAGGGTTTCTGGACAAGGGAACCGAAAGGGTTTCTGGACAAGGGAACCGAAAGGGGTTTTGTGGACAAGGAAACCGAAAGGGTTCTTGGACAAGGGAACCGAAAGGGTTTCTGGAAAGGCGCTTCGGGACTAGGGAACCGAAAGGGTTTCTGAACAATGGAACCGAAGGGGTTTCTGGACAAGGGAACCGAAAGGGTTTCTGGACAAGGGAGCCGAAAGGAGTTTCTGGACAAGGGAACCGAAAGGGTTTCTGGACAAGGGAGCCGAAAGGAGTTTCTGGACAAGGGAACCGAAAGGGTTTCTGCACAAGAAACCGAAAGGGGTTTCTGGACAAGGGAACCGAAAGGGTTTCTGGACAAGGAAACCGAAAGGGGTTTCTGGACAAGGCAACCGAATTTTGTTTCTGGACAAGGGAACCGAAAGGTTTTCTGGACAAGGGAACCGAAAGGGTTTCTGGACAAGGAAACCGAAAGGGTTTCTGGACAAGGAAACCGAAAGGGTTTCTGGACAAGGGAACCGAAAGGGTTTCTGGACAAGTGAACCGAAAGGGTTTCTGGACAAGTGAACCGAAAGGGTTTCTGGACAAGGGAACCGAAAGGGTTTCTGGACAAGGGACCAGAAAGGGTTTCTAGACAAGGAAACCGAAGGGGGTTTTGTGGACAAGGGAACCGAAAATGTTTGTGGACAAGGAAACCAAAAGGGTTCTTGGACAAGGGAACCGAATGGGTTTCTGGACAATGGAACCGAAAGGGTTTCTGAACAAGGGAACCGAAAGGGTTTTTGGACAAGGGAACCGAAAGGGTTTCTGGACAAGGGAACCGAAAGGGTTTCTGGACAAGGGAACCGAAAGGGTTTCTGGACAAGGGAACCGAAAGGGTTTCTGGACAAGGGAACCGAAAGGGTTTCTGGACAAGGGAACCGAAAGGGTTTCTGAACAAGGGAACCGAAAGGGTTTTTGGACAAGGGAACCGAAAGGGTTTCTGGACAAGGGAACCGAAAGGGTTTCTGGACAAGGGAACCGAAAGGGTTTCTGGACAAGGAAACCGAAAGGGTTTCTGGACAAGGGAACCGAAAGGGTTTCTGGACAATGGAACCGAAAGGGCTTCTGGACAAGGGAACCGAAAGGGTTTCTGGACAAGGGAACCGAAAGGGTTCCTGGATAAGGAAACCGAAAAGGGTTTCTGGACAAGGGAACCGAAAGTGTTTCTGGACAAGGGAACCGAAAGGGTTTCTGGACAAGGGAACCGAAAGGGTTTCTGGACAAGGAAACCGAAAGGGTTTCTGGACAAGGGAACCGAAACGGTTCTTGGACAAGGGAACCGAAAGGGTTTCTGGACAAGGAAACCGAAAGGGTTTCTTGACAAGGGAACCGAAAATGGTTTATGGACAAGGAAACCGAAAGGGGTTTTTGGACAAGGGAACCGAAAGGGTTTCTGGACAAGGGAACCGAAAGGGTTTCTGGACAAGGGAACCGAAAGGCTTTTTGGACAAGGGAACCGAAAGGGTTTCTGGACAAGGGAACCGAAAGGGTTTCTGGACAAGGGAACCGAAAGGCTTTTTGGACAAGGGAACCGAAAGGGTTTTTGGACAAGGAAACCGAAAGGGTTTCTGGACAAGGGAACCGAAAGGGTTTCTGGACAAGGGAACCGAAAGGCTTTTTGGACAAGGGAACCGAAAGGCTTTTTGGACAAGGGAACCGAAAGGGTTTCTGGACAATGAACCGAAAGGGTTTCTGGACAAGGGAGCCGAAAGGAGTTTCTGGACAAGGGAACCGAAAGGGTTTCTGGACAAGGAAACCGAAAGGGTTTCTGGACAAGGGAGCCGAAAGGAGTTTCTGGACAAGGGAACCGAAAGGGTTTCTGGACAAGGGAGCCGAAAGGAGTTTCTGGACAAGGGAACCGAAAGGGTTTCTGCACAAGAAACCGAAAGGGGTTTCTGGACAAGGGAACCGAAAGGGTTTCTGGACAAGGAAACCGAAAGGGGTTTCTGGACAAGGCAACCGAAATTTGTTTCTGGTCAAGGGAACCGAAAGGGTTTCTGGACAAGGGGACCGAAAGGGTTTCTGGACAAGGGAACCGAAAGGGGTTTTGTGGACAAGGGAACCGAAAATGTTTCTGGACAAGGAAACCGAAAGGGTTCTTGGACAAGGGAACCGAAAGGGTTTCTGGACAAGGGAACCGAAAGGCGCTTCTCGACTAGGGAACCGAAAGGGTTTCTGGACAAGGGAACCGAAAGGGTTTCTGGACAAGGGAACCGAAAGGGTTTCTGGTCAAGGGAGCCGAAAGGAGTTTCTGGACAAGGGAACCGAAAGGGTTTCTGGACAAGGGAGCCGATAGGAGTTTCTGGACAAGGGAACCGAAAGGGTTTCTGCACAAGAAACCGAAAGGGGTTTCTGGACAAGGGAACCGAAAGGGTTTCTGGACAAGGAAACCGAAAGGGGTTTCTGGACAAGGCAACCGAAATTTGTTTCTGGACAAGGGAACCGAAAGGTTTTCTGGACAAGGGAACCGAAAGGGTTTCTGGAAGAGGAAACCGAAAGGGTTTCTGGACAAGGGAACCGAAAGGGTTTCTGGACAAGGGAACCGAAAGGGTTTCTGGACAAGGGAACCGAAAGGGTTTCTGGACAAGTGAACCGAAAGGGTTTCTGGACAATGGAACCGAAAGGGTTTCTGGACAAGGGAACCGAAAGGGTTTTTGGACAAGGGAAGCGAAGGGGTTTCTGGACAAGGGAACCGAAAGGGTTTCTGGACAAGGGAACCGAAAGGGTTTCTGGACAAGGGAACCGAAAGGGTTTCTGAACAAGGAAACCGAAAGGGTTTTTGGACAAGGGAACCGAAAGGGTTCCTGGACAAGGGAACCGAAAGGGTTTCTGGACAAGGGAACCGAAAGGGTTTCTGGACAAGGAAACCGAAAGGGTTTCTGGACAAGGGAACCGAAAGGGTTTCTGGACAATGGAACCGAAAGGGCTTTTGGACAAGGGAACCGAAAGGGTTTCTGGACAAGGGAACCGAAAGGGTTCCTGGATAAGGAAACCGAAAAGGGTTTCTGGACAAGGGAACCGAAAGTGTTTCTGGACAAGGGAACCGAAAGCGTTTCTGGACAAGGGAACCGAAAGGGTTTCTGGACAAGGAAACCGAAAGGGTTTCTGGACAAGGGAACCGAAAGGGTTCTTGGACAAGGGAACCGAAAGGGTTTCTGGACAAGGAAACCGAAAGGGTTTCTTGACAAGGGAACCGAAAATGGTTTATGGACAAGGAAACCGAAAGGGGTTTTTGGACAAGGGAACCGAAAGGGTTTCTGGACAAGGGAACCGAAAGGGTTTCTGGACAAGGGAACCGAAAGGCTTTGTGGACAAGGGAACCGAAAGGGTTTCTGGACAAGGGAACCGAAAGGGTTTCTGGACAAGGGAACCGAAAGGCTTTTTGGACAAGGGAACCGAAAGGGTTTTTGGACAAGGGAACCGAAAGGGTTTTGGACAAGGAAACCGAAAGGGTTTCTGGACAAGGGAACCGAAAGGGTTTCTGGACAAGGGAACCGAAAGGCTTTTTGGACAAGGACCGAAAGGCTTTTTGCACAAGGGAACCGAAAGGGTTTCTGGACAATGAACCGAAAGGGTTTCTGGACAAGGGAGCCGAAAGGAGTTTCTGGACAAGGGAACCGAAAGGGTTTCTGGACAAGGAAACCGAAAGGGTTTCTGGACAAGGGAGCCGAAAGGAGTTTCTGGACAAGGGAACCGAAAGGGTTTCTGGACAAGGGAGCCGAAAGGAGTTTCTGGACAAGGGAACCGAAAGGGTTTCTGGACAAGGGAACCGAAAGGGTTTCTGGACAAGTGAACCGAAAGGGTTTCTGGACAATGGAACCGAAAGGGTTTCTGGACAAGGAAACCGAAAGGGGTTTCTGGACAAGGCAACCGAAATTTGTTTCTGGTCAAGGGAACCGAAAGGGTTTCTGGACAAGGAAACCGAAAGGGGTTTCTGGACAAGGCAACCGAAATTTGTTTCTGGTCAAGGGAACCGAAAGGGTTTCTGTACAAGGGAACCGAAAGGGTTTCTGGACAAGGGAACCGAAAGGGTTTCTGGACAAGGGAAACGAAAGGGCTTCTGGACAAGGGTACCGAAAGGGTTTTTGGACAAGGGAACCGAAAGGGTTTCTGAACAAGGGAACCAAAAAGGTTTCTGGACAAGGAAACCGAAAGGGTTTCTGGACAAGTGAACCGAAAGGGTTTCTGGACAAGGGAACCGAAAGGGTTTCTGGACAAGGAAACCGAAGGGGTTTCTGGACAAGGGAACCGAAAGGGTTTCTGGACAAGGGAACCGAAAGGGTTTCTGGACAAGGGAACCGAAAGGGTTTCTGGACAAGGAAACCGAAAGGGTTTCTGGACAAGGAAACCGAAAGGGTTTCTGGACAAGGGAACCGAAAGGGTTTCTGGACAAAGGAACCGAAAGGGCTTCTGGACAAGGGAACCGAAAGGGTTTCTGGACAAGGGAACCGAAAGGGTTCCTGGATATGGAAACCGAAAAGGGTTTCTGGACAAGGAAACCAAAAGGGTTCTTGGACAAGGGAACCGAATGGGTTTCTGGACAAGGGAACCGAAAGGGTTTCTGGACAAGGAAACCGAAAGGGTTTCTTGACAAGGGAACCGAAAATGGTTTATGGACAAGGAAACCGAAAGGGGTTTTTGGACAAGGGAACCGAAAGGGTTTTTGGACAAGGGAACCGAAAGGGTTTCTGGACAAGGGAACCGAAAGGGTTTCTGGACAAGGGAACCGAAAGGCTTTTGGATAAGGGAACCGAAAGGGTTTTTGGACAAGGGTAGCGAAAGGGTTTTTGGACAAGGGAACCGAAAGGGTTTCTGGACAAGGCAACCGAAATTTGTTTCTGGTCAAGGGAACCGAAAGGGTTTCTGGACAAGGGAACCGAAAGGGTTTCTGGACAAGGGAACCGAAAGGGGTTTTGTGGACAAGGAAACCGAAAGGGTTCTTGGACAAGGGAACCGAAAGGGTTTCTGGAAAGGCGCTTCGGGACTAGGGAACCGAAAGGGTTTCTGAACAATGGAACCGAAGGGGTTTCTGGACAAGGGAACCGAAAGGGTTTCTGGACAAGGGAGCCGAAAGGAGTTTCTGGACAAGGGAACCGAAAGGGTTTCTGGACAAGGGAGCCGAAAGGAGTTTCTGGACAAGGGAACCGAAAGGGTTTCTGCACAAGAAACCGAAAGGGGTTTCTGGACAAGGGAACCGAAAGGGTTTCTGGACAAGGAAACCGAAAGGGGTTTCTGGACAAGGCAACCGAATTTTGTTTCTGGACAAGGGAACCGAAAGGTTTTCTGGACAAGGGAACCGAAAGGGTTTCTGGACAAGGAAACCGAAAGGGTTTCTGGACAAGGAAACCGAAAGGGTTTCTGGACAAGGGAACCGAAAGGGTTTCTGGACAAGTGAACCGAAAGGGTTTCTGGACAAGTGAACCGAAAGGGTTTCTGGACAAGGGAACCGAAAGGGTTTCTGGACAAGGGACCAGAAAGGGTTTCTAGACAAGGAAACCGAAGGGGGTTTTGTGGACAAGGGAACCGAAAATGTTTGTGGACAAGGAAACCAAAAGGGTTCTTGGACAAGGGAACCGAATGGGTTTCTGGACAAGGGAACCGAAAGAGTTTCTGGACAAGGAAACCGAAAGGCTTTCTTGACAAGGGAACCGAAAATGGTTTATGGACAAGGAAACCGAAAGGGGTTTTTTGGACAAGGTAACCGAAAGGGTTTTTGGACAAGGGAACCGAAAGGGTTTCTGGACAAGGGAACCGAAAGGGTTTCTGGACAAGGGAACCGAAAGGCAACCGAAATTTGTTTCTGGTCAAGGGAACCGAAAGGGTTTCTGGACAAGGGAACCGAAAGGGTTTCTGGACAAGGGAACCGAAAGGGGTTTTGTGGACAAGGGAACCGAAAAAGTTTCTGGACAAGGAAACCGCAAGGGTTCTTGGACAAGGGAACCGAAAGGGCTTCTGGACAAGGGAACCGAAAGGCGCTTCTGGACTAGGGAACCGAAAGGGTTTCTGGACAATGGAACCGAAAGGGTTTCTGGACAAGGGAACCGAAAGGGTTTCTGGACAAGGGAGCCGAAAGGAGTTTCTGGACAAGGAAACCGAAAGGGTTTCTGGACAATGGAACCGAAAGGGTTTCTGGACAAGGGAACCGAAAGGGTTTCTGGACAAGGAAACCGAAAGGGGTTTCTGGACAAGGCAACCGAAATTTGTTTCTGGACAAGGGAACCGAAAGGTTTTCTGGACAAGGGAACCGAAAGGGTTTCTGGACAAGGGAACCGAAAGGGTTTCTGGACAAGGGAACCGAAAGGGTTTCTGGACAAGGGAACCGAAAGGGTTTCTGGACAAGGGAACCGAAAGGGTTTCTGGACAAGTGAACCGAAAGGGTTTCTGGACAATGGAACCGAAAGGGTTTTTGGACAAGGGAACCGAAGGGGTTTCTGGACAAGGGAACCGAAAGGGTTTCTGGACAAGGGAACCGAAAGGGTTTCTGGACAAGGGAACCGAAAGGGTTTCTGAACAAGGGAACCGAAAGGGTTTTTGGACAAGGGAACCGAAAGGGTTTCTGGACAAGGGAACCGAAAGGGTTTCTGGACAAGGGAACCGAAAGGGTTTCTGGACAAGGAAACCGAAAGGGTTTCTGGACAAGGGAACCGAAAGGGTTTCTGGACAATGGAACCGAAAGGGCTTCTGGACAAGGGAACCGAAAGGGTTTCTGGACAAGGGAACCGAAAGGGTTCCTGGATAAGGAAACCGAAAAGGGTTTCTGGACAAGGGAACCGAAAGTGTTTCTGGACAAGGGAACCGAAAGGGTTTCTGGACAAGGGAACCGAAAGGGTTTCTGGACAAGGAAACCGAAAGGGTTTCTGGACAAGGGAACCGAAACGGTTCTTGGACAAGGGAACCGAAAGGGTTTCTGGACAAGGAAACCGAAAGGGTTTCTTGACAAGGGAACCGAAAATGGTTTATGGACAAGGAAACCGAAAGGGGTTTTTGGACAAGGGAACCGAAAGGGTTTCTGGACAAGGGAACCGAAAGGGTTTCAGGACAAGGGAACCGAAAGGCTTTTTGGACAAGGGAACCGAAAGGGTTTCTGGACAAGGGAACCGAAAGGGTTTCTGGACAAGGGAACCGAAAGGCTTTTTGGACAAGGGAACCGAAAGGGTTTTTGGACAAGGAAACCGAAAGGGTTTCTGGACAAGGGAACCGAAAGGGTTTCTGGACAAGGGAACCGAAAGGCTTTTTGGACAAGGGAACCGAAAGGCTTTTTGGACAAGGGAACCGAAAGGGTTTCTGGACAATGAACCGAAAGGGTTTCTGGACAAGGGAGCCGAAAGGAGTTTCTGGACAAGGGAACCGAAAGGGTTTCTGGACAAGGAAACCGAAAGGGTTTCTGGACAAGGGAGCCGAAAGGAGTTTCTGGACAAGGGAACCGAAAGGGTTTCTGGACAAGGGAACCGAAAGGGTTTCTGGACAAGGGAGCCGAAAGGAGTTTCTGGACAAGGGAACCGAAAGGGTTTCTGCACAAGAAACCGAAAGGGGTTTCTGGACAAGGAAACCGAAAGGGGTTTCTGGACAAGGCAACCGAAATTTGTTTCTGGTCAAGTGAACCGAAAGGGTTTCTGGACAAGGGAACCGAAAGGGTTTCTGGACAAGGGACCAGAAAGGGTTTCTAGACAAGGAAACCGAAGGGGGTTTTGTGGACAAGGGAACCGAAAATGTTTGTGGACAAGGAAACCAAAAGGGTTCTTGGACAAGGGAACCGAATGGGTTTCTGGACAAGGGAACCGAAAGAGTTTCTGGACAAGGAAACCGAAAGGCTTTCTTGACAAGGGAACCGAAAATGGTTTATGGACAAGGAAACCGAAAGGGGTTTTTTGGACAAGGTAACCGAAAGGGTTTTTGGACAAGGGAACCGAAAGGGTTTCTGGACAAGGGAACCGAAAGGGTTTCTGGACAAGGGAACCGAAAGGCAACCGAAATTTGTTTCTGGTCAAGGGAACCGAAAGGGTTTCTGGACAAGGGAACCGAAAGGGTTTCTGGACAAGGGAACCGAAAGGGGTTTTGTGGACAAGGGAACCGAAAAAGTTTCTGGACAAGGAAACCGCAAGGGTTCTTGGACAAGGGAACCGAAAGGGCTTCTGGACAAGGGAACCGAAAGGCGCTTCTGGACTAGGGAACCGAAAGGGTTTCTGGACAATGGAACCGAAAGGGTTTCTGGACAAGGGAACCGAAAGGGTTTCTGGACAAGGGAGCCGAAAGGAGTTTCTGGACAAGGAAACCGAAAGGGTTTCTGGACAATGGAACCGAAAGGGTTTCTGGACAAGGGAACCGAAAGGGTTTCTGGACAAGGAAACCGAAAGGGGTTTCTGGACAAGGCAACCGAAATTTGTTTCTGGACAAGGGAACCGAAAGGTTTTCTGGACAAGGGAACCGAAAGGGTTTCTGGACAAGGAAACCGAAAGGGTTTCTGGACAAGGGAACCGAAAGGGTTTCTGGACAAGGGAACCGAAAGGGTTTCTGGACAAGGGAACCGAAAGGGTTTCTGGACAAGTGAACCGAAAGGGTTTCTGGACAATGGAACCGAAAGGGTTTTTGGACAAGGGAACCGAAGGGGTTTCTGGACAAGGGAACCGAAAGGGTTTCTGGACAAGGGAACCGAAAGGGTTTCTGGACAAGGGAACCGAAAGGGTTTCTGAACAAGGGAACCGAAAGGGTTTTTGGACAAGGGAACCGAAAGGGTTTCTGGACAAGGGAACCGAAAGGGTTTCTGGACAAGGGAACCGAAAGGGTTTCTGGACAAGGAAACCGAAAGGGTTTCTGGACAAGGGAACCGAAAGGGTTTCTGGACAATGGAACCGAAAGGGCTTCTGGACAAGGGAACCGAAAGGGTTTCTGGACAAGGGAACCGAAAGGGTTCCTGGATAAGGAAACCGAAAAGGGTTTCTGGACAAGGGAACCGAAAGTGTTTCTGGACAAGGGAACCGAAAGGGTTTCTGGACAAGGGAACCGAAAGGGTTTCTGGACAAGGAAACCGAAAGGGTTTCTGGACAAGGGAACCGAAACGGTTCTTGGACAAGGGAACCGAAAGGGTTTCTGGACAAGGAAACCGAAAGGGTTTCTTGACAAGGGAACCGAAAATGGTTTATGGACAAGGAAACCGAAAGGGGTTTTTGGACAAGGGAACCGAAAGGGTTTCTGGACAAGGGAACCGAAAGGGTTTCAGGACAAGGGAACCGAAAGGCTTTTTGGACAAGGGAACCGAAAGGGTTTCTGGACAAGGGAACCGAAAGGGTTTCTGGACAAGGGAACCGAAAGGCTTTTTGGACAAGGGAACCGAAAGGGTTTTTGGACAAGGAAACCGAAAGGGTTTCTGGACAAGGGAACCGAAAGGGTTTCTGGACAAGGGAACCGAAAGGCTTTTTGGACAAGGGAACCGAAAGGCTTTTTGGACAAGGGAACCGAAAGGGTTTCTGGACAATGAACCGAAAGGGTTTCTGGACAAGGGAGCCGAAAGGAGTTTCTGGACAAGGGAACCGAAAGGGTTTCTGGACAAGGAAACCGAAAGGGTTTCTGGACAAGGGAGCCGAAAGGAGTTTCTGGACAAGGGAACCGAAAGGGTTTCTGGACAAGGGAGCCGAAAGGAGTTTCTGGACAAGGGAACCGAAAGGGTTTCTGCACAAGAAACCGAAAGGGGTTTCTGGACAAGGGAACCGAAAGGGTTTCTGGACAAGGAAACCGAAAGGGGTTTCTGGACAAGGCAACCGAAATTTGTTTCTGGTCAAGGGAACCGAAAGGGTTTCTGGACAAGGGGACCGAAAGGGTTTCTGGACAAGGGAACCGAAAGGGGTTTTGTGGACAAGGGAACCGAAAATGTTTCTGGACAAGGAAACCGAAAGGGTTCTTGGACAAGGGAACCGAAAGGGTTTCTGGACAAGGGAACCGAAAGGCGCTTCTCGACTAGGGAACCGAAAGGGTTTCTGGACAAGGGAACCGAAAGGGTTTCTGGACAAGGGAACCGAAAGGGTTTCTGGTCAAGGGAGCCGAAAGGAGTTTCTGGACAAGGGAACCGAAAGGGTTTCTGGACAAGGGAGCCGATAGGAGTTTCTGGACAAGGGAACCGAAAGGGTTTCTGCACAAGAAACCGAAAGGGGTTTCTGGACAAGGGAACCGAAAGGGTTTCTGGACAAGGAAACCGAAAGGGGTTTCTGGACAAGGCAACCGAAATTTGTTTCTGGACAAGGGAACCGAAAGGTTTTCTGGACAAGGGAACCGAAAGGGTTTCTGGAAGAGGAAACCGAAAGGGTTTCTGGACAAGGGAACCGAAAGGGTTTCTGGACAAGGGAACCGAAAGGGTTTCTGGACAAGGGAACCGAAAGGGTTTCTGGACAAGTGAACCGAAAGGGTTTCTGGACAATGGAACCGAAAGGGTTTCTGGACAAGGGAACCGAAAGGGTTTTTGGACAAGGGAAGCGAAGGGGTTTCTGGACAAGGGAACCGAAAGGGTTTCTGGACAAGGGAACCGAAAGGGTTTCTGGACAAGGGAACCGAAAGGGTTTCTGAACAAGGAAACCGAAAGGGTTTTTGGACAAGGGAACCGAAAGGGTTCCTGGACAAGGGAACCGAAAGGGTTTCTGGACAAGGGAACCGAAAGGGTTTCTGGACAAGGAAACCGAAAGGGTTTCTGGACAAGGGAACCGAAAGGGTTTCTGGACAATGGAACCGAAAGGGCTTTTGGACAAGGGAACCGAAAGGGTTTCTGGACAAGGGAACCGAAAGGGTTCCTGGATAAGGAAACCGAAAAGGGTTTCTGGACAAGGGAACCGAAAGTGTTTCTGGACAAGGGAACCGAAAGGGTTTCTGGACAAGGGAACCGAAAGGGTTTCTGGACAAGGAAACCGAAAGGGTTCTTGGACAAGGGAACCGAAAGGCTTTTTGGACAAGGGAACCGAAAGGGTTTTTGGACAAGGGAACCGAAAGGGTTTTGGACAAGGAAACCGAAAGGGTTTCTGGACAAGGGAACCGAAAGGGTTTCTGGACAAGGGAACCGAAAGGCTTTTTGGACAAGGACCGAAAGGCTTTTTGCACAAGGGAACCGAAAGGGTTTCTGGACAATGAACCGAAAGGGTTTCTGGACAAGGGAGCCGAAAGGAGTTTCTGGACAAGGGAACCGAAAGGGTTTCTGGACAAGGAAACCGAAAGGGTTTCTGGACAAGGGAGCCGAAAGGAGTTTCTGGACAAGGGAACCGAAAGGGTTTCTGGACAAGGGAGCCGAAAGGAGTTTCTGGACAAGGGAACCGAAAGGGTTTCTGGACAAGGGAACCGAAAGGGTTTCTGGACAAGTGAACCGAAAGGGTTTCTGGACAATGGAACCGAAAGGGTTTCTGGACAAGGAAACCGAAAGGGGTTTCTGGACAAGGCAACCGAAATTTGTTTCTGGTCAAGGGAACCGAAAGGGTTTCTGGACAAGGAAACCGAAAGGGGTTTCTGGACAAGGCAACCGAAATTTGTTTCTGGTCAAGGGAACCGAAAGGGTTTCTGGACAAGGGAACCGAAAGGGTTTCTGGACAAGTGAACCGAAAGGGTTTCTGGACAAGTGAACCGAAAGGGTTTCTGGACAATGGAACCGAAAGGGTTTCTGGACAAGGAAACCGAAAGGGGTTTCTGGACAAGGCAACCGAAATTTGTTTCTGGTCAAGGGAACCGAAAGGGTTTCTGGACAAGGAAACCGAAAGGGGTTTCTGGACAAGGCAACCGAAATTTGTTTCTGGACAAGGCAACCGAAATTTGTTTCTGGTCAAGGGAACCGAAAATGTTTCTGGACAAGGAAACCGAAAGGGTTCTTGGACAAGGGAACCGAAAGGGTTTCTGGACAAGGGAACCGAAAGGCGCTTCTCGACTAGGGAACCGAAAGGGTTTCTGGACAATGGAACCGAAAGGGTTTCTGGACAAGGGAACCGAAAGGGTTTCTGGACAAGGGAGCCGAAAGGAGTATCTGGACAAGGGAACCGAAAGGGTTTCTGGACAAGGGAGCCGATAGGAGTTTCTGGACAAGGGAACCGAAAGGGTTTCTGCACAAGAAACCGAAAGGGGTTTCTGGACAAGGGAACCGAAAGGGTTTCTGGACAAGGAAACCGAAAGGGGTTTCTGGACACGGCAACCGAAATTTGTTTCTGGACAAGGGAACCGAAAGGTTTTCTGGACAAGGGAACCGAAAGGGTTTCTGGACAAGGAAACCGAAAGGGTTTCTGGACAAGGGAACCGAAAGGGTTTCTGGACAAGGGAACCGAAAGGGTTTCTGGACAAGGGAACCGAAAGGGTTTCTGGACAAGTGAACCGAAAGGGTTTCTGGACAATGGAACCGAAAGGGTTTCTGGACAAGGGAACCGAAAGGGTTTCTGGACAAGGGAAGCGAAGGGGTTTCTGGACAAGGAAACCGAAAGGGTTTCTGGACAAGGGTACCGAAAGGGTTCTTGGACAAGGGAACCGAAAGGGTTTCTGGACAAGGGAACCGAAAAGGTTTCTGGACAAGGGAACCGAAAGGGTTTCTGGACAAGTGAACCGAAAGGGTTTCTGGACAAGGGAACCGAAAGGGTTTTCTGGACAAGGAAACCGAAAAGGTTTCTGGACAAGGGAACCGAAAGGGTTTCTGGACAAGTGAATCGAAAGGGTTTCTGGACAAGGGAACCGAAAGGGTTTCTGGACAAGGAAACCGAAAGGGCTTCTGGACAAGGGTACCGAAAGGGTTTTTGGACAAGGGAACCGAAAGGGTTTCTGGACAAGGGAACCGAAAGGGTTTCTGGACAAGGGAACCGAAAGGGTTTCTGGACAAGTGAACCGAAAGGGTTTCTGGACAAGGGAACCGAAAGGTTTTCTGTACAAGGGAACCGAAAGGGTTTCTGGACAAGGGAACCGAAAGGGTTTTTGGACAAGGAAACCGAAAGGGTTTCTGGACAAGGGAACCGAAAGGGTTTTTGGACAAGGGAACCGAAAGGGTTTCTGGACAAGGAAACCGAAAGGGTTTCTGGACAAGGGTACCGAAAGGGTTTCTGGACAATGGAACCGAAAGGGCTTATGGACAAGGGAACCGAAAGGGTTTCTGGACAAGGGAACCGAAAGGGTTCCTGGATATGGAAACCGAAAGTGTTTCTGGACAAGGGAACCGAAAGTGTTTCTGGACAAGGGAACCGAAAGGGTTTCTGGAGAAGGGAACCGAAAGGGTTTCTGGACAAGGGTACCGAAAGCGTTTTTGGACAAGGGAACCGAAAGGGTTTCTGGACAAGGGAACCGAAAGGGTTTCTGCACAAGTGAACCGAAAGGGTTTCTGGACAATGGAACCGAAAGGGTTTCTGGACAAGGGAGCCGAAAAGGGTTTCTGGACAAGGGAAACGAAAGGGTTTCTAGACAAGGGTACCGACAGGGTTTTTGGACAAGGGAACCGAAAGGGTTTCAACATTTTTTGTAACTGTAGTAATAAGCCTTCATTGTCGAGCGGTCCCAACGTGCCATCGTGGAAACTTTGACGGCAATTGAGGAACAGGCGAAACGAGCTGGTCTTAAGGTCAACGAGGACAAAACAAAATATATGCTGTCGAGCAAACAGCGAGCCGCCGCACACCACCTAGGCCAAAACGTCACAATCGAATGAATGACATGGTAGTGGAGATCCGACGTAGAATCGCCCTTGGCAACCGATGCTACTTCGGACCGTCAAAACTGGGCTCGAAACTCCTGACTCGAAGGACCAAAGTCATGCTCTACAAAACCCTTATCCTGCCAGTCCTACTTTATGGAGCCTAAAGCTGGACATTAAGTAAGGCTGCAGAGCTGATTCTTGGTGCCTTCGAAAGAAAAATTCAACGTCGGATATATGGTCTCGTCTGCGAGGAAGGCGAATGGAGGAGAAAACACAACCGCGAACTCTACGAACTGTACAAGGATGTGGATGTAGTCCGGATGGCAAAAATCCGTCGACTACACTGGCTCGGCCACATTGAGCGAATGGACAACAACGCTCCAGCAAAGAGGGTCTTCGAATCCGAGCCTTCTGGTTCGAGAAGGACAGGAAGACCGAACCTCCGGTACAAAGACCAAGTCATCGCGGATGCAAGACAGCTTGGCCTTGATAACTGGAAGCAGCGTGCCCAGGACCGTCACCGATGGAAGGCAGCAATTGCTCAGGCTCAGACCCTTCATGGTTCGTCTGCCTGATAAGTAAGTAAGTAAGTAGTAATAATTCTTAACTTTGCCTTAGGATTATTACTTGTCGAATGGTCGCGATTCATACTTCTTCTTTGTATGGCGCTACAGTCCGGGTGGACATTGTGCACATGGGTACGCCAATTTAGACGTGGCGGTTACAACAGACGTCTGGTTCGGCTCTTGTCTCTGTACAATTCGTGGTTGAATCTTCTCCTCTAAATATAGTTAGCGGAAACAGGACCAAAGATTGCACTCAAAAATTTTCTTTCGAAGAACTTAAGGACTTCTACAACTGCTTTTAGAGTTGTCCATGCCTCTCCGCCTTACAGCAATAATAGGATGATCAGTGTCTTATATAAAGTCTTCTTGGTCCTTCTATCTATAAAAACAGCGTTTGACAAGAGTTATTCTGCGTTCGAACTCGATACGGATGTAATTTTTACTGCTCTCTAGACGAAGTTCTTAACCACCTCAAAGTTATACATTCTCATACATCCCCGTGGCCCGTGGCGTTGTGGGTATGTGCGTCGACCCCAACCTCGAAAAGCTTCTCAAGCTTGGACGTTCGAAGTCGGCATAAAACTGTAGGTCCCTTCCACTCGTGTGATAACAATAGCACGCACAACACGAGTGGTTGCTGAGAAGGCCCTGGCCCTCTATGAGCTGTAGCGCCACCCATATTATTATTATATTACATCCCAAAAACAACGAAGTGAGTGCTGATGTACACTTGTTGGCTCATTTCCATAATCGTAAAACTAGAACACCCACCGACAAAATTATTGAACCAATTATCAAACAACGCTGAACATCACAATATGTTCAAAAATAAGGAATCTGTATACGCAACTGGGCCTCAACCGACGACCAGCCAGCTCTACCTTTAGTTATCTGCCTCTGAAATCGTTATATTTCCTGGCGGAATCGATTCCAATGAACAGATCATACAGTTCGTTACAATATCTTCTCACCCACTCACCATCTATGCAGACGAGACTTAAAGTTGCCTGAAAAGTGTTTCACTCAACTCAGCTAAAAGCAACTTCACCCGTTTTTGACAAAGTCCTTGTCTCTGTTCAACATAGCAAGTCTGGTACGATCAAGGTCTAACAGATGATTAATTTAGTTGTTCGAGCGATGGTTTTGTTTCTCAATAGCCCCAAAGAAGCGGCGATTGGCAAGAGTTACTCTGACAATGTCCCTGACTACCTCAAAGCTGTATCTGCCTATTGGGACGTTTTTTTCGGGACGTCAGTGTTGGTTGACCATTTTTGCTGACAACATGTGGTTATATTTGTCTTGGGCCTTATATACCGCTAAATACCATACATCTTCCTCACCTCTGTCGCAATGCTTAAAAAAGTGCCACTGACGGCAGATGGGAGTAGACGAACGGACTTCTGATATAATGTTCCTCTGGTATTGGCGTGCATGGCCATTTTATGTCTTTACCGACCTTGATGGAGCTTTGTATATTCTTCATCGTTATCCTACACAAATGGACGGAGAGTGGAGTTCGTCTCTATAGTTCTGTCATACGCGGTCTTAAAATATTTTTGTACACAACAATTGTGCTTATTTTGTCTCAAAATGTTAACCACCGGGTACGGGTTATAGTTCTACGGAATGTAAGTTGCTAAGACTAACATTGATAACTTTGCGGCCACGTGAAAACTAATAGTTACGAAGAAAAAGCAAGCCTAGTGAAAGCGATGCCTTATCTTATATTATCGTCTTATTTTCGTATTAACTTCGATTTTCAATCGCATCATACTAGTCTTTCCATTTGTCCACTAATCCCGCTAACGAAGCAGTTCCCAAATTGATTTCGATTCGGTGTTGTATTTTCCGGTACTAAGGCCATTGAAGTACCATGTTGGATATCGTAACTTAAACAGGCCATTGCAGGCATTCTTTACAGTTCAGCGAAAATAGACACTACCGGCTTCACAGGAACATTTACTATTAACATTTCCCCATGTTGTTTGAAAACACGTATTCCAAACACAGAAACAGCTGAACTGAAACGCTTTTCCTGCAGCAGTTACACCACACACAACGTCTTATTTTCCACGAAGAGTATCAGCCTCTGTCGATTCTGTTTCATTGCCCCGCATAAAAGTGTAACACCGAGTACGTGTGTGTGAAAATCTGCATGAAAGTTTTTCCACCTCACCAAACTCATTTTGGATTTTTCCTTTTGTGTGGAAATCCAATTTACCGACATGCAAGTGCGAAATAGATTTTGATTGATTCAATTTTTCTTCATTTTCTTTGCGCAAAATTTCTGCCAAGTCGGAAGACATCGCCGCGCCGGCATCCCTCTGAAGAAGCACTTTCGAATGGGACCTGGAGTGAGTGAGGTGGTGAGTCTACTGTGTATCGAGATGTGTATGGGATAAGCGTACTTGAAGGACTAATAGGAATTTCACTTGATAAAAATGGATGGCAATCTAATTTCGAAAGGTCACACTTGATACGGCTTATGTGGTGTGATATTGATTTTTTTTTCGTTCGTCACCGAGTATGTGACTAATGGAATGTTTGAAGGAGTATGTTCGCATGTTTCGATTGCTTTTCAAATGTCAAGTCAGAGTCAAGGATCTGCGGCGCACATACAACGTGTGTTCACGGCGTCTAAGGTTTTCTAATGAGGATAATTACACGGTGATGGTTACATCAGTGCACAGGGCAGGGGGCAGCTGACTGACTATAAGCCGATTGTGTCCATGCTTAGGAGACCACAAATCGCATATTGGAAAACGATTAAAGGTGATTCTTGGTCAGTTTTTCTATGATTAGGGTAATTTCCCGCCGGACAGGGGAATCGTTGATCCCCTGGGAGATTGCCCGAAGCCATATTCTGATGACGGATACGAGAATGTGTATGAAATGGATTATCTGTGGCTCAAGAGGAGGGCGCCTTTGTTTGAGGATTCGCTTTCTAATTAATATAAAACATTTTTGTTGGGCTTACTGTGGACTGATGCATGCAATATTACGTAACGTCGTGGTAGACATAAGAACGAAGGACTCTATGCCAGAGGGAAATTGAGTTGAAGAGCAAGTCTTCGTCTTCAAGAAACCATTATTGGTTCTTGCTTAATTCTTTTCTAAAAAGGGAAAATAAAGAAGCGCTTGTGCACTTATTAACGAACGAAGCTCGAGCTACAAGACAAGGAAGAAGAGAGTTGCAATCTTTTCCACGTTCCTAAGAATTGATGGAATGTATTACATCCCAGTTCCAATTCAAGGATAACACAATGTCAACTGTTCCGTCTGCTTGGAAATCATTTAGCCTACCCTCCCACCAGCGTCACAGGATACAAGTACCCGTATTATGCAAATTGTTTCAATCCACTCGATGCGCCCTCAACCCCGTCAAGTGGGCGAGAAATTTAAACACCCTGTAACCCCACAGAGCGCTCATGCAATTTGCATGTAAAACATTTTAAAATGTTGTCAAAATATATGTTATTGAAAATCACTTAGCACTCTTGAACAACCTCCGAGGCCACCCCTGTTTGAGTGGTGTGCCAGTGTCCACCCGAATCAACGCATCGCGCGGTGTTTTCTGTTTTTTTTTTGAGTTGTTGCCCTCCTCCATGTCGCTCATGTGGAAGTTAAGTGGCGTAATAAATTCTATAAAACTTCAACAGATTGGCTATGAATATAAATTGAGCCTAATGGAATCCTTGATAGGCAACGGTGTTAGTGTAGTTAGCATATTTTTGCATCAACAGGCCGACCCACCCCGCCGATACCTGGTAAAATGTTTCGATATTAATTTTTGTTCAACCCTCTGATTGATCCTGCATCCTGTGGCAACCGCATATGAATGTGTGTGTGTGTGTCTGTGTGTTTTTTGTGAAAGGAAGCAATATTTTACAATCAATTAGTAAGAAGAACGTGTACGGGGGGGACTTCATTAGCCCTATCTGAGGGTGTGCCTTCGAAACGGGGTGCGTCCAGTGAGCACAAGTCTGTTAATTACTCGTACTTGCTGTTTAACTGCTGTTAAACAACACTTATACACGGGTTAAGGATGAACATTTCCCAATTGAGTTAAACTGAGGAATAATTGAGTTTCGGATAAAAAAGTCACTACTTCGAAGTGGAGTCGGAGTGCGACAAAAGTAAATCAATTCCCCTTTATGAAGCTGAGCACCGATTGCGACGGAAAGGACGAGATGGAGAGGAGGAAGAGAAAATTACATTTCATCTTTGTGTGGTCCTTTGTAAAATGAATGCGATGCTGAAGGAAGAAAAAAGTAAATCTTTATGAGTGCAAAGATGTTATTGTTACCTGGCTCTTATCATCATTCTTCTCGTTTTTTTCCCGTGCCCACTTCTACTTGGCATCCCCATAAGATATTTCGATCAACCATGGGACACGTGGACAAAGGTGATGGAAATAATCAAACGGATGGTGTACGGATGTTTAGTTTAGCAAATGGGGTCCAGGTGGAGTGTCTTTAAGATTTTAAAGAAAATTTCAAATGTATTTGATATGAATTTGTGCGTTAAGAAAACACACAACTAGTTCTGATCGTGCTGTGTTCACTTTTGGAATTCTTTACCATACAAGATGAGAAAAAGGTATCTTAGCAGTGCAAAATAAGAAAAAGTACATTTTTATCTCTGCCCCTAAAGAATAAGGTTTCCCCTTACGATGCAGTGGTATGAAGGGAGGATATCTCTTTTGAAGAAGAAGTCACCGTTATCGTCAAGCATAGATGTTAAGACTATGGTGAGATTAGGCGATTTTCTGACGACCATAGTGCGGCAACTATCGAGCTGGGGTTACAACGAGAATACCGTGCATACAATACAAACTACGCAACACTCAACGTTGTGGAGAAGAAATAATAAGAGTGGGTGCTTATTTTTAAGATTACGTCAATTGCTTAGGCCCAGTCAAAAACTTTGTATGAGCGTACATCAATATTCGACCTAGTCGTTCTATTATTTAAATAGTGGGATGAAAGTGCATAGCTTTAAAATAACGGTATTACACACCGTTGCTGATTTATTTAACTCGTTTTCTTCGAGAACAGCGCGTACAATAATTTTTGCGAATCGCTGCTGTTCTTGTGTTGACACTTCGCTAAATACTGAGATCAGCCCTGAAACCATCAACTTGTAGTTCGACAAGACATTGCTAAGCCAAGTCTTTCTGTGTGACACAGAAACATTTGAAACTTAAAGAAGTAAGAAGAAATCTTTGACATTTTCAAATGAAAAGTGAGATGATTAATGCCTGATCATTGATTCCAGGGGAAAGAGCCTCTACTCAACAACGACGTCATTATAACGTGCCGTGAATACGTGCGAATCAAAAGTCCGAAGTCCGAAGACTCGTCGAACACAAGTCCAATACATTTTACGCCTTTCCAGAAAGCAGTTTTTATTATACCCCGCTTGACCCAAATACTGATCGTCCTCTTAAACGTGAGACACGAAACCCAATCGTGACCACATCGGTGTCTACGCACAATTCTACCTCCTACCCCAGTCAGCATTGGGTCACCGTACGTATTTCTTTTAGCAATGTTGTTGTGACACGCCCCTAATTCAGTGCTCCAGGGGTGCTTAATTTATACAAATGCCGTATAATTTTGTCAAAGAATCGCCAACTGCGAGTATTCACTTCAGCGCAACGCAGTTCAGTTGGATGGGGATCTCCTCGCCAAGGAACAACGTACCTTCACATTCTCGCATGTAGCAGCAATTATAAACAATTCCATTTGCATATTTCAAAAAATCATTTTATTGCTACATACAGCTTGCGCACTTTTAATTGATATGGGTGTCGGTCAATAAGAGCGAGCACAGTTGGGATCAAAAAACACATTACACGTGTGCGTTTCACTCCCTGTATGCGGCATCGAACCTGAGACTTAATAATTTTGCCGATTCACCCATTGTCTGAGAGATTTCAAAGAATAATCGGTATTTCGATGATTTTGGGATTATTGAAGGCATTCTTCTGGCATCCAAATAGATGTTCTCCATTGGATAGAAGCCGACTGTGAATGGGCACATAAAAAGCGCCTTGTCCGTCAGGGCCTTGTCAAAGATGTAGCTAAGCATGATGTCGGGCTTCTCGCCACTCAAGAAGGAGCAAAGGTCGATGTTCTTCCAGCGTTTGATCGTTACCCATTGATTCTGGACGTTTGTCTTCAGATGAATACTTACGTATAGAGAATGCCCGATGAAGTCCTTGTGAACTGTGATGTTAATGTCGAGGAAAGACCGGTCGTGAATGGCCACCTCGGTTGACAGGAAGACTTGGTCGCCTTTTGCTTTCACGTCCAGAATTTCAATAAACGGCTCCTACAAGAATTTTGAATCAGTTGCAAACGAGTAGGTGTTTTCAGTAGAGAGCGCTCCTACCGATCTGCAGCAGTTGAAGATAAGGATCAGCAAAAAGCCACCCAGCAGCACTGGAAATGGACTGTGCCTGGTCATTGCCATACGGATAGTGTACTGTTGAGGATATTACCTGCGTGCTTGAGCTGTCTACATGTTCAATTTATCATTAGACCATCCACTCGACCGTGTTTAGTGCTGACATTAGAGTAAACGATTCTACTGATGTGTGTTATGCCACGAAATTCGAATGCGGCCCACTGAGTGGAACGCCAGCTTATATTTTACGATTGCAGAAGATTAACCAATGTCATGTTTATGTTTATGGTTATAGGGATTGCGCAGTGACAGTGAATTTTAATTATTCACATCAACAAGTGTCACATTTAGGGCACTCGTTGGTTGGAATACTGAAACTAATTGTTATGTTACACATTGATCATTGCATTTCTTCGAATGAGGTAGGAGCTTCGAACATAAGTATTCAAGTCTGATCAAGAACCTGTTGGTGATATGTATTTAGTCAGGCAGATCCAGCATTTAAACTTAACATACATTGACTCGCAACAGATAATGGTGAGGATTCAGATTTTTAAGAAGCACGGAACTATTGGTTGCTATCAACTATTGGCTTGTTTTTTCGATTGGAATTTTAATGTTTTTGAAGTTTTATTTAAGCCATTTCTAATATGTCCAAAAAAGATTCTCCCAAAGACTTTAAAAAAATATTTTAAATTCCGATGCACAAACACCACACACAGAAAAAAAACAATTTAAATCCAATTACCAAACACAGGGCCCATGACATTGAACATTATCTTCGAAATAGAACGTCACGTAATCTGGGTCGCAAATAGGGGTAAATTGCAGAGGCGCCAGAAATACATTTCAAATCAACAACCAGCTGCATTTGGGAATCAAATCCACTCTGTTTGCTATCTTTTGCAACACATCGAACCGATTCGATACTACAAACAAAATGTTGCAGGACCGAAAAATGTTTCTTAAATCTGCAATGCGTGCATTAACCAAATCAACAAGAGACGATTTAGGTAAACGCAAGGAAACAGAATATGTCATTCAGGCCAATATGTACAATCACGCAACAGAACATGAAATGAGAGGTTGAATCCGATTACATGAAAGCAAAAAGGCCTTATCCTGGTGATCGATCAGCTATGTGCTTCTCTTACTGAAAGATTGCATGCATAGATGGGTGGTGCAAATTTGCTCATGCCAAAACAGAGGCATTAGTGAAAGTGCACACAGATGACTTAGAGCATTGTCTTCTTCCAATTGAGCCTATAATCGACTTACCGAGCTTTTTTTTACAAAATTTCAGAGCTACCTTTCCAAACATTAAAATTACACTGAGAATGTATTTGGTTTTCATTGCGTCTAATCGCACTGTAGAGAGCTAATTTTTAAAAATGAAGATTGTAAAAATATGCCTCTATCGAAGCTAAAGCTTTATTTGTTAGCGATTTAATTTAATTTCATATTAGTCTTGTTTTTGTTTTTATTTCAAGTGTTTACCACATTATACTATCAACTGGATTTGGGAATGGTACATGGCAACTTCCATTTCATTTACATAAAACATTTCATCATAAACATTCTGCCAGACTCTTCTTTTTCTTTGGCTGGCACTACAGTCCGGGGTTGACCTGTCCCTCAGCTCTCCATCTAGTCCGGTCTTGTGCTAGTTTCTTCCAGCAACGTTCGTTCAACTTATTCATGTCCCTTTCTAGCTACGTGCTCCACCGGAGGCGTGGGCTTCCTTTACCACGTTGTCAATCGGGGTTGGAGTCGGAGACTTTCTGGGACGGATGATTGATGTCCATTCGCTATCTTTGCCTAGATATCTGAGGCAAGAGATTCCAACTCGTTTGACCAAACCAATGTCGCTGTACAGAACGTACAGTTCGTTGTTCAGTCTACAAGTCTCCTGCAAGCATCATACGTACATACGGGACCGAAGATAATTCGTAGGACTTTTGTCTCGAAGCGACCAAATATATGCTGGTAGGCTTTAGTTGTGTCCATGCTTCTTCGGGACTGGGACTATCAAGGTCTTATGCAGGGATATCTTTGTTCTTCGAGAGATGGCTTTATTCTTCAGTGTGCCGTTTTATCTCCACGGTGGTGTCATTGCTTGTGTTAACTTCGGGGCCTAGGTAGACAAAGTCTTTCACTACTTCGTAGGTGTCGGTGAACCTTTTTCTTAGACAGCAAATACTTTGTCTTAAGCGCAAGCCTCATCTTGGCCGCTTCCTTCTCGATGCTCATAAACGCCAAACTGACAGCCTGTCGCGTTCTTCAGATGATGCCATTGTCATCGGCATATGCAGTGGAAGATCGTGCCTCATGCACTGTGTAGCTCCTCTCTATAAATGCTGTCACACGCGGCGTTAAAATCGGTGAATGGGTGGGCTGTATCAACTTGAAACTCCTGGGTCTTTTTCAAGATCTGCCGTAAAGTTAAGGTTTGGTCAAAAGTGGATTTCGCTGGCCTGAACCTGGATTTCGCTGATATTGGCTGATCAGACTGATAACGTAGGGTTTCAAAGCTAAACGCTTTTAACGGCAGAAAAGATCTTATAGGATATACAGATAAGAGGGTATCTTTAGAATCAGGCAAACGATGCTAAGATTCTATCCGTCCGGCATACTTTCGTCCGACTTGATCTTACAGAGGAATTGATGTATGCACCTTACCAAGTCAACGGCAGCTGCTTTGAAAAGCTCGGCAGGCAGTCCATCTTCACCAGCAGCCCCGTTGAACTTCAGTTTGGCGCTTGCTGGCTTCACTTCACTCAGGTCGGGAGGCCCAAATTCTTGTCTTTCATATTCATATAAAAAGTTGCACACAACAGTCCATTTCAAGCCCTTTGGATATCTCCCAGTCCAAAACAGGAACTCAAGTCAAGAATCGTCTTCGTCAGCTTTGATGAACATTTTTGGTTAATTAACTGTGTCAACAAACTAAATAGGGTTTATATAAATGTTACAATGGCTTTCTCACAATTTTGTCTGTCTCACATGAGGCAGCTGCTTCAAAAACAACTAAATGAACGCGGTTTACTTGTGTGTACAAGTTATTATGTGCTACGTTACGTTATGGTTATATATATATCAATTTCTGTTCCCAACCTATCTGTATCTCTAGTACTTCTCAATAGTAATGCAATCAAGCGCCCTGTCTTTAATTGAGTGTCATGGTGTCTGTCTAATCCTGTATGAAAGTGTTCCATTATGATTCTAGTTAACCATGTAGCTGTCGATCTTAAGTAATATGTGACTTTTTTCAATGCCACGGAATTACTTTTTTACTTTTTGAATAACGACAAAATCAATAAGGAAACTTCCTTTTGTCTAGAAATGTTCTGCATGGCCATCGTCTTACACACAAATACAAAATATATAACTATATATTAGCTTATCTATTATTATCCACAAGAAAGGAGACCCCTTCAACTGCGCCAACTATCGAGGGATCAGTCTTCTTAACATCGCGTATAAGATCTTCTCTGCCTACGGTGGCTAGGTCATGTAGAGCATATGGACACCACAGCTCCGGCCCGAAGAATCTTCGAATCCGAACCTGTCGGGCAACGCAACAGAGGACGCCCGCGTTTAAGGTGGCGCACCCAAGTGGAGAAGGACCTCAACCAACTTGGTGTGCGAAACTGGAGACAGCTAGCCAGGGATCGCTCTAGTTGGAGAGGCATTTTTGTTGAGGCCCAGGTCCACCCCGGACTGTAGCACCACACAAAGAAGAAGAAGATATTAGCTTATCTATGAGACATCAGGGCTCGGCTCAATACAAACACAGTTTAAAAGGTTTCTGTCTACAAGAACTTGATGCACGAAAGTGCTCGTGGCTTCTGATGAAAGTGTGATTGAAAATCTAAGAACATGAACATCAAAACAGAAGGGAACAATAGACGGCTTATCTAAATTTAAAAACTTTGAACAAAAATGTTTACATAACATTTAGTATCAAAACAATTTGTAGTTTGCTATGAACACTTTACTTTTGTCTCTTTATTTCTTGGGATACGTACGTGATTATACACGGCTTGTGCAATGCATACAGGTCAATTAAATTCAACCAAATATTAAGGATGATTATCAAAATGAACATTGTGCATTATCCCACAGAATAACGATCCGGAATAATAATCTTCTACTAATAATCTACCTGTTCACAGCTGCCCTAGGCCTCTTGGTTGAATATTGTGCCTGTGAGTCCATGTCTCAGTTCGTGGTTGAATCTTCATTCACAATCAACATAAAAGTATGAAGCGTTGAGCAAAACATAAAAAAAGTCCGGCTAAAACTACAAACCTACACACAAAGGCTTTATACACGATTAATAGTTACCACCAGGATCCAGGTCAATCACAAATTAATAATTCAGTCAACGCAACAATTTGTCAAAGAAATCCGTGTCTACTATCCATTACCTTGGGGAAAATAATTTAAAAGCAACAAGCAGTTAATCTTGAACAGATGTAAATCCAGCCACCTTAGCAGACATAAACGCGTCACTGGTTGTTTCTTAAATCGAGCAAATTTCCTAACAAGCCCCAGTGTACATAAATTACAGTCAATCATGTCTCAACTCAATCACTGCAACAGGGCCTTTGCTCAATCGCACTTGGCACCTCCTGCAGTCCTTGCATGTACATTGTTTCTTAATTTTAACTCGACTAATTAAATTCACCCGCTTCCGTTGGATGGATTCATTGTGACATGCTAGCGTTGGGGTCGTTGCGAGGCGTACACTCCAGAGTTGAGTGTCGCCAGCGATGCGACAATATCGCTTATTAAATCTCAAATTAACACACATTGCCAGCAATTAATGTAACATTGGATTTGCATATTCAAGCGGTCCGGTCCGGTTTGGGTCAACCCGGCCACAGTCGAGGCTACTGCACGGTAAGGAGATGATGTGTTCACAATGCCAGTAATCAAGCACAAATGGTTACACTGGTTACACACGTATCGGCAGCACTCTCTGCCAACACATCACAACTTGTCGAACTTGCGAACACAGCTCAGCTGAGACCGAGAGTGTTCGTCGAGAGTCGAGCCCGGGGCGTTAGAGAATGCATGAAGTAATTTTCTGCGTCATTTAATTAAGTCTCGAATGGCTTACAGACGTTGGCTGGGAAGCAGCGGTTTGCTGATGCATATCCGTGCTGTGAGGGGTGAGCTCGGCATGCTCGAGTGTGGTTAAAGGGATTGGATTTCGTTTTCAGGATTAGTGCCAGTGGCAGGGTATGAGGTGGCATGGGTAATGCTGTTTGTTTGTGTTTTTGTTTCTGAATTATTGCGCAGGAATCAAGAACTGTGCGATAATCTGATTACGAGTGGAGTTTTGCTCGTACATATTCTGTATCCCTTAAATTATAGAGGAAACGAAGTTAGAAACATATTTGAGCTTGGAAATAGGGGTACGAGGAAATTTAGAATTATCTCAAAATCATGTTTAAAGGTTAGCGTTCTGCCAATGGTTTGTGAAAATCTTCTTAATGATCGAATGCCTTCCCCTTTGAATAGTCTTATCTCTTCGAAGGTCATCGGGAATTCAAGTTCGCAGAGCAGAATTATCCGTCAGTGTTGATTCACATTTCTCGATAGATCATTCGCGCCTAAAAACATGCCCTGAAAATAGAAGGGAGTAAATTCCACTAAAGTCACTTGCGAGAAGAGACAAGAGCCATCACTTTATTGAGTTTCAAGCATTCTTCGAATTGGCCTATTCCGCATTCTCAGTGGAACCGAAATTGTGTTTCGACTGCACTCTGATGTCGGTAACAAAGCAAGTCATACATTCGCCCTGATCGTCGACCAAGGCAATTTCAGTGGCCACGAATATGTCCGGAAGCCCACGGTCAATGGGAATGGTGAAACTATAAGTGACGTTGTCACCCGCATTGAGAGGACATTTTGCATTATTAGTTAGATGGTTGCAAACATTCGCATCGGCCTCGGGGATGTTAATAGGCATAGCGTCTCCATTCACATACGCAATGACCTGTGCGAAAGCGGTTTCGGTTTTGTTAACTGAAAGGAAAAATATTTTACACAAGCCACATGCAAAAAAAAAAACGAAAATTTTACCTGCAGTGAATTGAATAGTTATGTTGGCTGATGTCCCCGCCTTGAGAACACAAGGGTGTCCTTCACAGTCGTTGAACTGAACCAATAGTGGAGCCGGAATATCCTCAGTGCCTGAAAGTTTTAACTTGAATTTCATGCCAATTCTATTGGAATACGTTACATTTTCTGAAAGGTGTAAGTCCCTCAGACGATGCCCACAAGACCCCGGCCAACAGCGCGAACACGAGCAACTTTTGATACATTCCGACTATACTGAAATTATTAAGCTTCAGATTGGTTCAGTGACGATGACTTTTATACTTGTCATTAGGTTTCCGTACATCAGATGAGGGGATCTAAATGACAGCTGCCATCGATTAAATGACTACGCTTATTGGTAGATTAGTCGCAATTAATACCACTTCCGATGGATTCAACCAATTTATCGTTTGTGCTGAGAGATGTTCAAGTCGTTGTGTCATGCAACGTGAATGAACTGAAAGCTGGTTTCAGTTCGTTCCCAATGAAGCGCCCGTGGGATTTGAATTTGATGCAGTGTTTTCGAATGTTCCACTCAATCTGGACGATGACAGACGCGAATACCGTCCCCCAGACTTAGACGAGGTCAAGGTAGCAATATCAAGACTGAAGTCTAACAAAGCTGCTGAAGCGGACCCAGAAATGCAAATCGACACTCACCATCTGTTCGTCGATTTCAAGGCCGCATATGACAGCGTGCATAGAGACGAGCTATACAACGCCAGCTGTGAAGGATGTGCAGGATGAGGCCGGTTGTGTAGGATGACAGCGAGCCGTCAGTGAGGCTTTTGCTAACATTGAGACGGAAGCGGCTAAAATGGGTCTGGCGGTGAATGAGGGCAAAACGAAGTATATGCTGTCCTCAAAAAAGGACATACAACATCGACGTCTTGGACAGAGCGTCACAAGGGGCAGCTATAACTTCGAGGTAGTCAAGGACTTCACTTACCTCGGCTCCGGAGTAATCTGTATAAATAACATCAGTACCGAGATCAAGCGTAGGATTCTTGCCAACCGCTGTTTCTTCGGGCTCAAGAGGCAATTGAGTAACAGAGCCCTCTCTCGAAGAACCAAGTTGACTCTATATAAGACCTTGATCATCCCAGTCCTGCTATACGGCGCGAAGGCATGGACAATCTCGAAAGCGGATGAAGAAGTCCTTGGTCTCTTTGAGAGAAAAGTTCTACGCACGATCTTTGGTCCTGTTTGTGTTGACGGGTTCTGGAGGAGAAGATTCAATCACGAACTGGACGGGCTGTACAGCGACATGAGCCTAGTTAGGCTCGTTACGGTGGCTAGGGCATGTAAAGCGTATGGACACCACAGCTCCGGCCCGAAGAATCTTCGAATCCGAACCTGTCGGGCAACGCAACAGAGGACGCCCGCGTTTAAGGTGGCGCACCCAAGTGGAGAAGGACCTCAACCAACTTGGTGTGCGAAACTAGAGACAGCTAGCCAGGGATCGCGCTAGTTGGAGAGGCATGTTGGTTGAGGCCCAGGTCCACCCCGGACTGTAGCGCCACACAAAGAAGAAGAAGAAGAAGGTTGTGTAAAGAATAACTGAGTTTAAGTGTTTAGACGGACTTTGATGAAGTAAGTCCAAAAAAATATAGCTGAAATTGTATGTGCTTGGTCAGCTAAGAAAAAATTAAGAAATCCATGGCACTACTTTGAACACTACGTAATTGAGAACTATTTTTTGAAATTAAATTATCATCTCCACTAGCTTCTTGGTGTAAGAGGAAAACGCGGTGTGAACACCTTGCCAAAAACCGCCATCTTTTTGTTGTTTGTGACGTCACTCAGGTTTCTGTTTTGTCATTCAATTTCTTATATGGAAGAATAGAAGCAGGAATTAATATTTTTACTATTATTTTATTTATACAGAATGCAGTAGTAGCAGTAGAGTGTTACAGAAATTGTAATAAGTAGGAAAATGGGCTAAAGAAATTCGACTTCTGTTTTCCTTAAAGTTTCTGTTGAGATACAAATTTCTGAGATACAATTTCAAATCCTTCAACTAGAAGGAAAGAGCCTTCCTTGTGACAATTGTTTATTCACACCAAATCGAGTGGTCCCTTTAAAGAAAATCAATTTACTCATGATCATCACCACTAGGAGTGCTTCCTTAGTTGTATTTACATCAACCAGTATCAACCGAATTCCACACAAGCCACGCGCATCCACAACTCATGCTTCAGTTTTTTTATCATCTGGATCTACATTCCAGGAAACCACTGACCTGCTCCAACTCGATTACTACCGTTGCACTCTCAACTTCTCCACAAACTTCCATTTCAGAATGCTTTCAGTTTTCTCTCCTCGCTGTGAATAGCTCAAAAAATAAATTCACGCACTCATTCACCCATCAGACTAATTAAATTACCGTAAGGCATGCAATAACGTCTCATCTCCAGCATTTATCTACCTCAAACGATAGGTAGGAGGATCTAATTTTTATCACTTTTTTATTTCATCGCCAAGTATCTTACCGGCTAAATTAAATTCTCAACATCATCATTCTGGTCTTCTCATCGTTACTATCGCAGAAGACAACGTTGCGCCGAAGAAAAAACTGTTTCTGAAGAATTTTCATTATCATTACGACACACCATCCCACCGGACACAATATGCCGGAGTGTGCCGTGCATTCACCTCCCCATGGAGTCAAGGATAACTTCGCGATAAAATTTCATAAGGAAGTATCAGCCTGAGTCGCTTGTTAAGGCGAATTGTGAGAGGTTAAAGAGTGTTACTAATTGGGACAAGGAGCAACTGCTGAAGTCTTATTATGCTCATGATTACATCGTGTCAAGGGTGAGGGACAAGAGACCCACCACCCCCTTTTCGAGCGAGACGCTTTCGTTTCGTAGTGTTGCGATTATATTGAGTCTGGTCATGCTGTGATCCTATGACTGGTGGTGGGATGAGAATATGCTGCTTTGCATCTAATTAAGAGCGTGAGTTTGATACTTAATGATTGCGAACGCTGGGAAATGAGACTGACAGGTATGCACAGATTTGACAGATTCGTATAATTGTATGGCTGGCTGTGACAGTTCTATGTTGTTTCCGTTTTTGTGGTAACTGAAATTAGTGCGATTTGAGGAAGAAATGCTTAAAGAAAAACCTTTTTGGCTGTTTTCAGCTCAATAGATAGCGTCGACGTGGGAACTAAAATGAAGGGAGTGAAAATGGGAGAACAAATCCTTGGTTCTAGAAGGTAAGCATTGTAATAGAGTACATTATATTTGAAATGAAGAGACTAGTGCAATAGTAAGTAAGAAAAACATCAGTTAGGATTTTGGAAGTATACATAATGTTTCCAAGATCACTAGTCTTATTTACGCCAGAAAAGACATTTATTGTCCGTTTTATTCAATTGCTGACTGCTTGTACGATGCTATATAGTTCTTAAAACAAGCCCGGGGTCTTGACACTGCCATGTAGTCAAGAGTAATTGTAGTTTCAATTAATATATTTATAACTTAACTCGTGTGGTGTGCTAGGAGATGGCGTACCTTGAATTATTCCATTGGAACATGCGTTGGAAAGCTACTGTCATTGCTGTGGTGTCCATACGCTCTACATGACCTAGCCACCGTAGGCGTTGGATCCGTAGACGCCTAACTAGGCTCATGTCGCTGTACAGCCCGTACAGTTCGTGATTGAATCTTCTCCTCCAGAACCCGTCAACACAAACAGGACCAAAGATCGTGCGTAGAACTTTTCTCTCAAAGAGACCAAGGACTTCTTCATCCGCTTTCGAGATTGTCCATGCCTCCGCGCCGTATAGCAGGACTGGAATGATCAGGGTCTTATATAGAGTCAACTTGGTTCTTCGAGAGAGGGCTCTATTACTCAATTGCCTCTTGAGCCCGAAGAAACAGCGGTTGGCAAGAGTTATCCTACGCTTGATCTCGGTACTGATGTTATTTGTACAGATTACTCCGGAGCCGAGGTAAGTGAGGTCCTTGACTACCTCGAAGTTATAGCTGCCCATTGTGACGCTCTGTCCAAGACGTCGATGTTGTATTTCCTTTGTTGAGGATAGCATATACTTCGTTTTTTATTTTGGATTTCGAAGCGTTGACAAGCGACTTATGCAGGCACAGGCGTCTGCACTTAGCCTCTGTCAATGAACTCCTACTCTCACTTCCCCGTGGTGAAATCCGGGAGCCGAGCACCTTCGACTGACGATGGGGTACCCAACCCCCGTGGGACGTCATTGGCGGCTGCAAACGAGAGAGGGGGAGAGTGGGTGAGTCTGTATCAGGGCTCATCGGATGGCGGCGGAGGAGCTTATCATCAGATTAGCCAACGGCGACATCTAGAGCTACCTGGTACACCCCTTTTTACAGCTACTCTGACATATTCGGAGCTCAGATCTAAAAGGTTGCCTTCAAGGTCATATCGGGATTTTGGAGTAGAGTTGGCGGCGGAGGAACCCTATCATGTAGGGTCAACGGCGGCACTCACAACCTCAGCGAGGTTACCGATACCGGAGTCATCCGGACCCTTCGGCCAAGGATAAAATAAATGGGCCTGGCCTCCCAGCTGGGGGTTGTGCGTGGGGTTAACGCCCTCACCACGTAAAAAAAATTTTGTTCAGAGACGACTATTTGCCTCTGAAACAAAATAAACGTTCACATTCTGAAAAAAAAAAAACACAAATTGCGTTATAGTCATACTTAGGTCAATATTCCACACTGGTATCAAAAGGAACGCGGATAGCTATTTAATCTATTAACTTCTGAGCTAGGAAAATTTCGGGAAGTTTCTCTGACATATATGACTATGACTTACCTAATCCCTGTCTTATGTGGTCCAACCAAACAAAGTGTACACGTATTACATGTTACCTTGGACACATGAGCTAAGTATGGCCCTTTCAATACAATAAAGAAACTGAAATCGTTTTCATCAATTCAAAAATTACACAATGGAAATGGTGTTGAAATGGTATGTTTTGAATGTTTTTTTTTTAATTAACATATGATCTTGTCAATTCCGTAAGCATGTACACATTATTAACAAATATCAGTTTTACCAAGTAAATTAGAGCATTTGTAAATATAAAGGAATATCAAAAAATTAGCCAATTTCAATTGTGGGCTGTTGATGTGTGCGTCGAGCTTAACGTAATGGGACCTATGTAACTATTTTCGATCCCCCCCCTTCACGAGGGGTTGCTGAGAAGCTAGGCCCTTGCCCTCAACGGGCTGTACTGCCACCCATACCATATTATTATAAATGTTTTAATTTTCCATGCTACAGATATGAACTCAATCAATACGCACTTCACCAGAAACACCAAAATCCCCGACCCCAGTGCCAAATACCTAGGCAACACCCTAAACTTAAGAAGAAGTTAATGGAAGACCAGATTCTTAAGACGACATGCACAGCACTTTACGCCTGTCGTAAAACTAGAAATAAACGTTTGCCTACTTCTACATCGCTAGCCACATTTGTTTACAACGTTTGCCCAATCAGAATGTCATTTACATATATTCATTGGCACCACAAGCGCTCTAGGATCGAGACCATTAGACACTCTGATCTCATATCATCCCCAACAGACTAGACGTATCTAATTCATGGTTTTGATACTCTAATACTGAATGGCAGAAAGGGATTAAGCCAGACAGGAACTAACTAGACAATACACCCTGCTGTAAGATACCCGCCGAAGTCGTTGGTGAATATTTTCAAAGCCTACAGACCGCCAGACAACTCCAATGTGTCCAGGCGCAACTATTCGAGATAGCGTATCGTCAAGTCAAAATACACTCAAATATCTTGCCAAGGCAGAAGCCATATGCACTGATAGCCAAGCAGGCATTAAAGTTATTACCTCCTTTATGTCATATTCGCTAAAAAAACAAAAGCTCATAATGTTCCTTAACTTGGTTCCAGATGTGACATCCAATGGGCTAGGCAGGGATCTGGTTCCGGATATCATTTGACAATACAATACCCCACAGTGGCAGGAAGACACCTGAATGAATTTTTCCATCAAAGCAATCTAAACACCAGATGCTGAAGAATTAAGCCCCCAGAACTGCGCCTGTAGTCATTGCGTGGATAGTTTTTGAGGTTAAATTCTGAATGTATTCTGATCAGAAGTAGAAAACGGATGCTACACAGTTAGACATTGCACAATAATAATAATATAGTAAAATATGGGTGACGCTACAGCTCGTAGAGGGCAAGGCCTAGCTTCTAGTAACCACTCATAATGGGCGTGCAATTGGTCTCTCATGAGTGGAAGGCACATAGAATTTTATGCCGAATCCGAACGGCTAAGATTGAGAAGCTTTTTATATTTCGATTGCTTCCATCCTTAAGTCAAATATTCAGGTTCAGGCAAGTTTGCAACAAGGGCGCCTAAAAGTACTTTCAATGCAAGACAAGGCACTTTTAAAGCAAGCAATGTAACGATGAAAATGTGCTTGTCTGGAGCCAGTTTATTTAGAAGCAGTAATCCCACCATTGAACAAGACATATTTACTAGTCATTGTCGAACACGCTTGGCTGCTGTAACCATGTGAGGTTTTCACAAACTCGAGCACAATTTCAAGTCCTCAAAAAAGTGACTCTGAAAATGTGGTTTCAACCACATATTGCGCTGCATTATATTCCTAAAAACAGAAGAACGATGGTTGTGCTTCCTCTCCGCCGGCACCGACTTACTTTTTTCCCAGATTTACATACCAAAATATAATTCACAGCCGATGTGCAGCACGAAATTAAGTTCTTCCAACGGAACACCATGTAACTAGACCATTAGAATGAGGGTATTAATAACTTCAAGCGAAATTAAAATTATCCCCAGCAAACAAAGTCAAACCAACCAAAAGCCATTATCGTATTAAGTTACACGTAATTCTGTATATTTACCGCAAAATGTTCGCATGGAGCATGCAAGTGCTAAGCTACTCGATTTGCTTCATTTTAAATTCAAATAATCTTTGCAAAGCTTAATTTAGCGAACACAATCATAAGCACGGGAAAAGGTACAAACCTATGAGCGCACGGTTGTGTGCACGGGCGTACTCAGAACATCCGTATTTTTGGGTTTTACCTCCTTCCCAATCTCTCGTGGTGGTATGCTGTGGAATTCGATTCCCCTCTGTGTATAACTCTTTCAAGGAAAACATTGGCCGTCTGAGACACGCACAAAGTCGGGGAAATATTAGCTGTAGGGGTTGAGGTTTATTTTTGACATTTCAATCAAAACATGCAATGTAAGGGGTTGGAAAAGATGCTCCGCGTTGAAAGTTGAATAAACTGTCATAAGGTGGGCAATATTTGATAGCAAAGAGGGGAGAAATGTCGCTGCAAGCAATGAAACATGACATACATGTTTGTGTGTAGTTTCCGTTTGTTTGGAATATATGTAGTTTGTTAGGAATAGAGTCTATAATTAATTGGTATTGCCTGTTAAGTGGTCAGTGCAGTTTCTGATTTTTCTTCTAATAATCATTTACGTCGTCGAGTTTTCATCGACACATCGGAAGAAAGTTTGTTAACTATGGTAAATAAATCAATTATTTCCCCTGTGCTGTGCACTCGAAATTTTAATACCCAAATGTGTGTTTTCTTGGTAGAATGATGTGTTGGTCATCCAACTTACGGTTTGCATCGCAAATGACAACTAATGGGCTGTTAAAAGTTCGGTGCCCAAATTCGCGTCGACAAACTCAGTATTCAGACGAAACGAATGAACTTCCGAGAATATCGCCGCTGTCCGTCGGAATGTGCCAGAAGACCTGATGGAGTCAAATGCCATTCTCGGTATGTGCAGTCTTCCGGCATCTTTTACATCTATGATACACAGACTACAAGATAATAAAGTTTCGCGCGTTTTATTTTTTTTAAATATGACGTCAGTTGTATATCACAGTTTAAAATCAGTGCAAATCACATAATAACTATGGTGGATAGAGTTCAAATTTTACTTTAAGCCCGGGAATAATAAAAACTTTTCTAGATGTAAGGTATATTTCAGATATTGATATTTTTAAAACAAGATTTCGAAAATTTTGTTTCAAAAAGGCTCTTTGTAAAAAGAAAGTTGCTTATAATTGCATAGTACGTTAATTCAAAGAACAACATAAAATCAATTTCACTATTTTTAAGCGGAATTTTATTACAGTAAAATGGTCGCCATTGTATGACAAAAAATACTTTCTTACAGAAAATTGTAAACTATTGACGTCACGCAGTTTTGACAACAGATAAACATATTACCTTGGATTCTGTGTATCATCTTTTGCATAGTTATTTGGACTTGTCACTTATAAGGAGTCTGGCGTGGACGTTTCCTGAGGGCCAAGGCCTAGCTTCTCAGCAACCACTCGTGTTGTGCGTGCTAGTGTTCTTTCAAGAGTGGAAGAGACCTACAGTTTTATGCCGACTCCGAACGGCCAAGTTTGAGAAGCTTTTTCTAGACAGGAAATACTCTTTGAGCATTGTCAGTGACTCGAAAGAAGTGGGGTCGTGTAAATTATTTGTGTCGCTCGGAGCTGGACTCGAACCTGCGACGTCGAGGTTGGGGTCGACGCACATACCCACAACGCCACGGGCCACCACATTTCTAAGATATAGTAGGTTTAAAATACAATTTCCGCTCAAATCGACAACACAAATCTCGATGTTGTTTGTCAAGAAAAGGGTTTTTTTATTAAGGTGATAACATTAAATAAACAACTTTTTTTTCTGTGACAGCTGATTTGACGGTTCTCAAATTTTAGGCAGAAGGCAGTAAGTTGAGTAGTATAAAAAACGACTTCACATCAATGATGAATTTCCCATCGAAACGGAACAATTGCTTAGGGTCACACAGTGTGCTATTTTACACATCTTGAAAAAGTTGATTCAAAAATCAAAGTCGTACAAATTACGAAAAAAAGGCTCAATACATTTTTATGTGCTTAATGCTGTTTTTTTACAGATTGCATGTTGTGATCTATACAATATCACACGATACAGAATATAGAATATTTTACCACAAAATCAGAATGTGGCTTGGTGCCCCGATTCCAAGAGTGTCAGGTTCTAAATTCGAATTAACCTTAAATTATTTAGTGAACATTTTTTTTCGTACCGGGAATGGAACCTAGACCCACAATACCACTGCCACCACACTGAGGAAGGCAATTGAATTTAATACTTTGAGCATCGAAGCAAAATATAGTATATTATTTCTACCGCTTGAGGTGATTAGTCAGTCTCAACGTTTTTGCAGTACACCTGCACCTCCGATTTTTTCTATCAAGTGGTCTCAAGCAATTACTATATCAGCGCGATAAGACTCGACGTCTCCTTAAGTGACGTATTGATGTACTGTGTTGGTAGTTGTGAATTGTTAATTTTATTTTTAGAACGGAGAAACTTGCAACGTTTGTGTTGAATCCCCGTTTGCTTTATTGAATTCTTCTTGGTGGACGGGGCTATCAAGATCAGACTGGACTCAATGTTGGGAGAATGATCACAAATTGCGCCACAAAATCCCCCAGAGATCCAATGTAGAGTAATGCGCACTCCTTGGAGATGTGTGAAGACACGCATTCGAAGACCAAGATCTAATGTAGAAACAACCACTTTTGTCGTTTCTAAGTTCACACGAACTCTGATGTTTACGATTCTACGACAACCGCCTCCTATCGATAGCTCTTACGATTTCAATTGATAACTTTGCAAAAGATTACTGTTCCTACACAGCGCATGATTCAGTGATTATTCATCGGTGTAAGGTAGGTAAGTAGAGAATGATTGGAATCTCGTCCACTCATTCTAATCCATCGTCTAAATACGGATCAGAATTATTTTATTGCATGTTTTTGTATAAATGATTTCTTGCAGTTTTTTTGAGTTTTGTGCTCATGATGACGGACGATACGGTACATATGAACAATTACAGTAGGTGACGCTTAAGTGCAGACATTTTTACAGCAGACACTCGTGTTATTACTGCGAGCCAGCCACCACGAAATGGGAACTCGAGTTTAAGCTGACTCGGAACGCCGAATTGTGTGCACTGAGAGAATGCTCAGTTACTGACTATACAAATCAGTTGAGCCGTACATTTTGGAAGTTCCTGTTGAGATTTGCCCCCCCTATTTGCAATAGGAGACAAATCTTGACGAAAGAATAATTCAATTGCTGTCATATGTGTCTAACTTCCTTTTCAGCCAAGTTTATGATGTGTCGACTCCGAAAATCACTTTGAGAACCCTCTATATGACAGCTACACTTACTTTCCTCTCAGTCTCGCGGGTCTAGAGATCTGACAACTGCCTGCCATCCTTTAGCAAATCGCTGCTCCGAGGCGGCCCATAGACATCGACAAGACGGCTGATAAGACTATTGGGAAATTTGGTGCCCAAAAATTGGATCCGCGGAAGTATTGGTCGATAACTTAATTCGCCCATCTGAAGCTATGACTTTTTCAATGATAACTTTTGATAATGATAGTAGCTTTCCAATGCATATTTCAATGGAATAATACTAGTAACGCCATCTCTTAGTTGTAGACCCAAACTGAAACTGTCAATATTTCGAGCGGTAAGCAGCTGTCAGTGTCAGAATAACCTATAATGAAAAACAAGAAAACTCTGAATGCCTCACCCTGTATACATGTTTTTTTTGGTTTGTTCTCATTGTCAGCCCCTTTTGACTGCTCCTCAATCGCAGTAGATTTGAAAGCAATGTCCTCGGAGCATCCACCATTTGTAGGCAATACCGTTGAAGTGAATGTTACCGTTGCAGTTGTAATAGAGGAACATTACCGACCTGACGTTTTTCATTAAATTATTCAATCCGCTCCGCGGACCTGCAGCGTCTGAAGCTGAATGTATTTAATAATGGTCTGAGATAGTAGACGTTGTGTTGGCGTGAAGACGCATACCCACTTGAACCTACTTGTCTAGATTCAATGCCATGTAAGTCCAAAAATAATTTTCTAGGCCCACCTCATTCTAGTCACTGACAAAGCAAACTTGTCTGTCCGCAGTAAGCATGTCCCTTTCCCTCGTGACTTAACAGTAGCACGCACAACATAAGTGTTTTTTGCAGAAGCTAGGTTCTGACACTACACGGGCTTTAGCGCCGTCCATTACATAATTATTGCTCACAGTTAATGTGAAAACATTTTTAATAAGGCTGTGTTAATGAATGTGGCAATGCTGGTTTGTATTGGCGAAGTTTTCTTTTTGAGAAATTCGCCCGCATCCCGCGGGCAAACTGCACAGCAATTCTCCATAAAAAGACCCATTTCTAGCGATTTCATTTATTTTCCGAAACCATCACTGATTGTCCGCCTTTGCCCTTCGTACTTTTAAATCGGCTATGAAACACGCCACAACATCCCTGTCCGGGTCCATGATTTTCACTTCACACTTGACACTCACTTCCGGGACACTGCTGTCCAATGGAAAGTTTATATGATAGGTGACATCCTCTCCGGCGTACAGCGGGCAATAGGCATCGTACAAAAGATTCGAACAAACGTCAGCGCCATCCCCCAGGGGATATGGAACGACTATTCCGAGAACAGTCGCCCGGACAAAGGTCTCCAGATGCATGGCGTTGTCCTTGGCTGCAACAGGCAGAATCCAAATGAAGTATGCAATAAAGTGATGAAAAGAGAAAATGAAATACATACTTGCAACAAATTGCACATCCATTCCAACAACATTTCCACGGGTAACAACACACGGTATCGCCTCACAGTCCCCGATTTGGACGAACAGGGGGAATGGTAGGTCGCCGGAACCTGAAGAGGATATTTCGTTAGAGTTCGAGAGTCAATCTAATTTCGTGTCACTTACATTTCCTGACGGGAGTTCCCTTGCCGCTGGCGGAGTGGAAGAGCATGAGGCTCACGAGAAGTGCAGTCGACTTGGCTATCATTGTGGCTCGGTTGTTGGTTGTTGGTAGTTGGTTGCTGGATCACGACTGTGTTGCGGAGAACAGAATGGTTGGGCTTGTGTCTGGAACGGCTTTTATACTCATCGAATGGGAGCTTCTAATCTTATCGGGCGTGCAAGCAGACGGCTAAAATTGGGTACACAGGAACTCGGGAGATGGCAGCAACAAAACAATATTGTGCAAATAAGGCTGGAAGAGAACTTTGATCGTGAGAAACTGCCGATACCTTTGTTTAGGAGGAGTATCCATCAAATTGGAAAAAATCAAAAACATGAGTTAGTGGGGGATAGAATTGTCCTTACAAGGCATGGCACAGCAACAAAATGTGCAAAGGAGGAAGCTAATATTTTCTAAAAAAAAACCTATTCACTTACTTGTCTGCAGAACTAGTTAAAGTTTACGATTTCATCTCATATTCATCTCTAAAGAAATGTCATCAAAACAAACAAAAACACGTCACAAGTTCATCTGCACTTCCCTCTGTATTATCTGCAATAAAAAGAATATTCTTTTAATCGATATTTCAAAAATTTGCAGGTGTTCCAGATACTTCAAGCGATAAGTCCTTATCGAAAACACTCCAAAGAAACATTTACCCGCCTCTGGCGAATACGCAACGGATTAACCTTTGTCAGGTGCCCATACGAGGAGTGATTAAAGTGATTTTCTTATGCATTCAAAGAGACTAGTTGAATTTCATTAAGAAAGTCTTCAGTGCTACAGTACTGGAGGCATTGCCAGGCGTTAAGAATATTTAGAAATAGAAAGTGTGACTTCAATCATTGGTAAATGGTTCCATGCATGGAGAAGTAATTCATTGAAACTGGTCGACTGTGTGTTTCATTCTGCTTCAAGCACTCTTCGTGGCAAGTGGCATCCAATTTGGTTTGTTAAGTACAGGAGATCATCTGCAATTGATGAATTAAAAATATGTAGAGTCTGCTTTGGCTACTCGTTTCCGCGACGAGCAAACCTAAACTGTATCGATATTAATCATACTACTTCTACGAGTAGCTTTTGATCGAAATAAAACTGTGAACCGTTTTCATTTCTATCGGGATAATCCCTTGGATATATTTGGTTGTTAGAAAAATAACAGCTATTTAGACATGGATGTCGTCGTTCGTTGTTCGAACTGGTCGTATAGGCCAATTTGGTCTAGGTCGTACAAGCGGTAGTATGGAAGTTCAACATTTTCTCTCGATCGTACGACGGGTAGTGGTGGACAATGTACTGGTAGGGAGCATGCACCAGACCATTTGCCGAATTTGGGAGGAGGACGACTGGAATGTCAGCTACACATGCCCCATCCCCAAAAAAGGCGATCTTACCTACTGCAAAAAACTGTAGAGGTATGAATGTTGACCATATCCAAACATCACGCTTTTTTCTGCATTTCATTCAGGCTTATTATGAAAATGGGATTCAGGCTTATTATGAATTGGAAAATCGTGCCTTTAGGGTTGGCGTGTTTGCGTCTAAAACCTTTTCAAGTCAAATTGAAGGTCTCGGTGAGTTCGCTTCTTTAATGGTGCAACGAAAGTTCTCGCTAGTTATTCCGCACAACTTGACAAGTTTGGCAGGAATGTATGAACTAGACATGGCGGAGAATAGCTCGTCACTATGCACGCTGTCAAATGCGGCCTTAAAGTCGACAAATAGGTGGTGGGTGTCGATCTGCATCTCTTGGGTTTTTTCGAGGATCTGCAGTAATGTGAAGATTTGATCGATCGTGGACTTCCCAGGCCGGAAACCGCACTGATAACCTATCATGTTGTTGAAGAATGGTTTCAGGCGCTCACACAAAACGGCAGAGAAGATCTTGTAGGCGATGTTAAGGAGACTTATTCCCCGATAGTTGGTGCAGCTTTCTTGTGAATCGGGCAAACGATACTCCGATTCCACTCGTCGGGTTTGTTTTCCTCCGACCATATCCTATAGACGAGTTGGTGCATGCACCGTACCAGATCTTCTCCAGCTGCCTTAAACAGTTCTGCAGACGGTCCGTCTGCACCAGTAGCTTTGTTCGACGAGATATCGCTACCTTGCCTTCGTCTAGATCGGGGTGACGGAATTCTTTTCTATCGTCGTTCATTGCGTGAAGTGGAACATTCTGCCTGACAGCTGTATTTGGTGACCTCCTCGCCGCTAAACAGTCTGCAGAAGTGATCCTTTCAGATTCTCAGTATCGACTGCTACTCTACTACGAGTTGGCCATCTTCGCTCCTACAGGCTACTGTGCGTTGTTTGTACGCTGGTAGAACTTTCAGACATTAATTCTTTCGTGCCGTGGGGTGCTATTTCTTCGATCACTCGCTTCTTTATATGTATCTATGTATTACGATTGGAGCGATAAGCTGAAGGTTTGTAGCGGTATTACAGAGGATAATTTTAAATTATTCTTTAACAGAAAAAAAAAAGATTTTTTAAGGCTTAAACACATTCCTCTACAAGATGGCTAAACAGAGAATAAAGAACTCAGCAAAGCGGTACATCCAACTAGTTTAAATTTAAAGAAGAAAGCGCAAAGCATAGTATATATGCACATATTCTGCATATGGACCATATAAGTAAATTGTATAACTTACATACAGTCTTGCGATTTTCTCAAATCAAACAATCAACACATGCTAAGAATATTGGAATAATGAGCTAAATAAGCGTGAGCAACCTATTACATTGTTTATGGAATTATTAGAGCCTGAACATCACAAGAAATTATATCCTATTGCAATGAATACTCTACATTCTGAAAATGGCTTAAAATATTGTTAAATCCCGTCCCACCAAGCCTCATAATTAACTGTGTGTCGGAAAACTTAAGCTTTACATTGAAGACAGTTCCCTTTATCCACTACGACCATACGTCCACAAGTTGAATCAATTTTTACTCACATCACAACAACGCCCAGGACATCCTTTCAAAGAAAAGGCATGGCCGTTTCCAATCACCTGACAGTTCATTTGGGCGGGAGGCGAAACGAAATTCTGACAAAACAACCACAAAGGATTACAAAAACTTACAGTTGCTTAGTTTTGTTGGCTTTTGTCAAATAACGGTATGCTCGTCGTCTCATATCGGTTCATCGACATGGGGGCGTTCCTAAGGGGCATTCCAATGGCACTTGTTACTTTGACGTAATCTTAAATCCCTAGCCAGAAGCAATAAAGCAACAAAACAACAGAGCGCTCCCACACGCACCAACAGACAAGTGAAAGGCTACCAAAACGCCGAAGCCCAGTCGGAATTCGACAGAATAACTGTAGGCGTTGACGAATATGCGCACTGAGCATCAACCACCTCACAGCAGTGGTGGTTAGATGGTTGTACAGAAGCCCGATGCAGCAGTTTTTCCCACAGCGTGCCGGGGGATGGAGGTTGGATGATGAAGCTATGCAAGTGTGTATGAATCCTGGGCTGTGAAAGCGCCGGCAATTCGTCAAAATGCACATGTAAAGGATTTTCCAGTTTTTCATTGTTGTTGTTGTCTCGCTTATCTGGATGGCTCTGGATGGCTACCAGGGAGCTGTTAGAAAGTGGAAGGGAGATACATAGTTCCAGTGAACACGATGTCTATTCACCGATACGGTTCTGTGGGTGGTGGATGATGACGGTGATGTGGATGTGGTGTATTGCTGTGTGTAAGCTTTGGCTAAGGACAATATCAAATCAAGGGAAACTCATTTGGCCTGCGACAGGTGGAGTGTTGGCTCAGTTCCTTTCGGAAAGTTGACGCGATAAGTTAACGACTCCCGGTCGTGTTGTTCTCTTAAAATTTGTGTCTCTGAAAAACGGCCAGTGTTTCGAGCTCGTTTTATTACTTTTTGGGGGCGTTGCAAGGGAGTTTCTGTTTTTTTTTTTTTTTTGGCGGCACTTAATGAGAAACGATATTTGTGGTCCCGACTAGGCATTGAAAGAACTGAAACAGACGAGAGACTAACTTTTTAGTGAATAATCAAAAGTGAGTGAATGAGCATTGAGTACAACTTTCCTGAAAGGTGGTCAACTTCGTTTCCAAAGAGATTCAGTGGTAAGCGCATTTAATTGTTTAACAAACCTGTGTGGTCCACAAGTGGTTATTCCTTAGTTAGATTTCCTTTCAATCATGTTTGTGATCTCAGTGGTAATGCAGCCTCAGTGTGTGCTGCATAACGAGGTAGGCGATATCAGAGGGAACAATTGGTCCTTAAACCGTCGCACAGTGTGTTATTTTGCGGAACTTAATTCAAACAAAATCACAGTCGTCCGAATAACAAACCTTTGGTATCAAAAGACAAGCAAAACATAAGGCCTCAATTTTTTGCCAGAAAATAGAGGGGATTGGTACTTATCGTTCAGAGACATCACAAACAGTAACGTTTTTTTTTATAAAAATAGCATGAAATATAAGTTGTCTTACATTAGTTAAGTTTTTGGGATGCGTATATTACAGGTCCCCTCAGCACAGCTTGAACTCTGTATGACCATGGGAAGGGGTAGTTATTACCGTTTTGCTTGAGGATATTACGTTTATTCGTTTTTTTTTTCTGACTGACTTTGCGTCTTCCAAATGTTCTCTATCAGAAACCGGTGGCTGCTTTTACAACAATACATAAGTTGTACAATTGCGCTCCATCCAAGAAGGAACCTTCTTCCACAAGAAAGTGTTGCCTGTTAAAGCCCTTTGAAAAAATTGCACCTGATAACAGCTCCCTTGAAAACGAGTGATCCAATAAAGATATTCTCAATTAAATTTAGTTTTTAAACACAAGATTTGGACAATATCGGTGCAGTGCTATCTTAGTTATAGTCATTTGTATCCATGAAGTCAATGGTGGGTTGCGGTATGCAGACCCTATTACTAACCTACAAGAACTGCATATAATGAATTTTAAACTCTCTCCGAACAAGAAAGTCCACAGTGAATGTACACAAAGCGCTACAGGAATGAAGTTCCGCTAGATGTGCCAAATAACACACTGTGCGTCGGTGGGATCCTTCTGAAGTGTCCACTCGATTAGAAGCGTGAGCGTTGTTCCAAAACTTTTTCCACAACCAATGGGGCCAAGACTGCGTTTTCTTAAAAAATATTTATCCACGCATTTTGGAAAAAAAAAAGTAAAATTATAGTAGTAGTAGTGGGTGGTTCCATTGTCGACGTCTCCATAATTAATGTATATAGCCTCCCTAGAAAAGCCTAAGAAATCTTTTTGTTTTCCTGTCTGTGAAAATTTGATGACAACGATTTTTTATCATAGGTCAGCATTTATATGGGGCAGTGAGATATTAACACAAATTCTGTGCATGATGTTGTATGCGTCTATCCGTCAAATGATGTAGATCAAGAGCCATTCTAATTTCATATGTCAGTGACGCAAACATTTACATTAAGTGTTAGGATTGTAATAGTAAGAAAACACAAAAAAACTTGCAAAAGCGTAAGGAATTTTTAATTGAGTAGATAAATTAATATTGGTGGTCCGTAGCGTTGTGCATATGGGTTTCGGCCCCGACTTTGACGTCGTAGGTTCGATTCCTGCTCCGTGCGACAAACTAATTTTCACGGTTCCACCTCTTTCGAGTCACTGAATGCCCAACGAGTATTTGCTGCCTAGAAAAAGCTTCTCAAACTTGGACGTTCGGAGTCGCCATAAAACTTGGTCCCTTCCATTCGTGAGAGAATAATAGCACAACACAAGTGGTTGCTGAAAAGCTAGGACCTGGCCCTCAATGTTTTTTTTTTTTTGTACATATTTTTTTTTTATTAAATTAATATTTGCCATTTACTTACTAAGTATTAATTCATATAAAAGTGGTCCATGACTACTTTTTACGTGCACCATATGTAGAGCCCGAGATTGCGCCGCTAACAACATGTTTAATATTGCATTCTAAGACTTCAATTGACCTCGTTTATTGACAAAAACATCAATTTCATCAATTTGACGTACCCCACAGAAAAAACTTGTGCATCTATTTGGGCGAAACGAGAAATATAGTCGCAAATCCGCCAATTCGTTTTTCGATTCACACGTTCAATTCAGAGTGTGTTTAGTGCCCAAGGCTGTATTTCTTGAACCACAGACTTAGCTTTCGTACTTGGTAAAGAAAAATGCTGAACCAGACACCAGTCATTTTTAAAGACAGTAATTCCTGAATCAATGCACTCTTTTTTTTATCTTACAAACTACCCTATACTACCCTTACCTATGTGTGTCGGCCATAGGTTGCAGCTTATAGATAAGTATCCAATCCACTGCAAGACAGGGCGCGACAACTCCCCATTGGGGGTCTGAACTATCCGGGGTCTAAAGGATTCGAGGACGGAGTTCCCTCGCTCCCCAGCCACCAGAACTTTTGGTGCTGCTTAGCAACATCCCGCCTCGATACCGCCGTACTAAAACGGAGGACACCTTCCTCAGCTCGTTGTGCGACGGAGTGGTCGTAGTTGAGTCGCCCATCCACAGTAGACCTGGCTATGTGGTAGATGAGCGGTACCGCATTTACGTCTTGTATTAGCTTGTACTTGTCTAGGTGGAGAAATGCTTCTGGAGGGACGAAGCCGCTGTCACGTACTTTCTCGTAATATTAAGCCCCCGAGATCAAGTTATTAACCGAGTTCATCGCTCTCGCAGTGTGACCTCGAATCAACTTCACCAGAAAATTGTCCACTCGTATCAGGTTGGCCCTGTTGTATAAGGCCTCATTGGAGTTGAATTTTCTGTACTGGGACTCTGGTGTTCTATAGAGGCGAAGGCAAGCCCTAAGACAAGTCCTCTCGAACACTCGAATCCTTTCCATCAAGCTTGCACTCACGTTGAACCACACGGGACAACCATATGTGAGCATTGGCCGTATGAGGGCCATATAGCAGATTACTTTTACCCTTGCACCGAGTTGGCTGTTGTAAAACAGTCTCTTTGTAAGGGCGAAATCAATGCACTCTTATACTGCACGTATTTTTACAGCTCCGTTGCTGAAAACATTTTTCACAGGGCACGAATATTAGCAAGTAAATTATCCAGAAATATTTTCTTGAATGCAAGACATGTCTAGCTGGTTGTGGGATGGACACTTCGATTTGGCTTACATTTATTTTTAAAAGCTCTTGATATATGTATCTCCAATTTTGTAACTTTTGAAATGGCCGATTTCTTCGTAATGAAGTCATAATGAATGCAGATCAGTGTACATGATCCTGTTCCGAAGATGTTGGTTTAGATCATAATTGCCAAATTGTTGCCCCATATACTGCTCAAAATATGTTCTTTATGTATCTATGACTAGCGATGGGCGATTGCGAATAAATTTCACAATCGAATAAATTGGCAATTGTTAAAATTTGAAATATTTGGTCTCATTAGAAAACAATCGAATAATAATCGAATCGAATTCTACAATTTACTTTCAGTTCCTACTACAAACAAGAGAATGCCGGGTAACAATATCCCATTGTAGAAATGTTCATATTTCTCGATTTATTTACCATATGTGTTGGCGTCAGTGTAAAAAATTAACGTAAAGCCCCAATAAGAAAACTAACCTAGCAAAATTTTTATTGATAAGAATTTAAACACAGCAAAACCTCTGTAATTGGAACATCGAATTTTCTATAAGTCAAACCAAATTTCTAAAAAATATATTGGTTCCCGTGGCTATTTGAATTTTGGAGGTGCGACTGTATTCTTCACCCTTCTTACTCAATTAGTGAAATGATTGTACTCTCACTTTCATAATGATTTGATGATGATGAATGATGTTGATGATGATTTGAATCGTACCTACAAGAATAAAAATCAACAATGGACTCCGCTCAATTTGAATTCCAATAATCGCGATTGCGAGAACAATCAAATTATTCAATTGGTTTTATTCGCAATTGCCCATGGCTATTTATGACCACAAATACTGCCGCAAGTTTTCAGGAGGTCGGCATGGTCAAAAGAATATATAATAAGTTAGTTAATAGATAAAAAAATATATAAGTAGGTGGTACAAAAAGTATTTGAGTGGGGCTTAACTGCAAATATTAATACACAATACAATTATTGTGTATAATTATACAATTGTCTCAAAGAAATGTAATAAATACTAGGTTTAATTTTGATATAATAAATGGAACCACTTTTAAAAACATTACAGAAAGAAACATGCGAAGGAAAAGGATTCAAATAAAAAATTGAATGTCAATTCATGTTCCACAAGAAATAAATATCCTTAAAGTAATCAAAAAATATCTGCAGGATATTTTAAAGGACAATTGTAGCATGAAGAAATCCACCTACCGGTTTCCCCGCAATCATCTGTATCAAAATATCTACCAATTTGACCTCAGTCATTTTGCTGAGCGGTCGTGCACAATCAATGCACGTATCTTGCAAGGCTGACCTAGTTTAACGTTTATGAACTTTCCTGAACTGCAACAAAATGGAATAGTAAATTACTAAACTACAAGCGAAAGCACTGATTGAAAAAGTCTGTGAATAAAAACTCTCTTAACACTAATTACGATTTTTTTTCTCATCGTAGTGTATTTACAATGCTCAAAGAGTATTTCTTTGTAGAAAAGGCTTCTCAAAATTGGCAGTTCAGAGTCGGCATAAAACTGTCGGAGAGTGGTTACTGGGAAGCTAAACCTTGGCCCTCTACGGGATGTAGTGCTACCAATAGTAGTAGTGCTAGTATTTTTCTGGAACAATTTGAGCCGCACAAAATGCATTTTTTACGAAGTACATAGGTAAAATGCTTACCTTAAGTTCTCCTTTTTTTAAAACTACCATATCTTCTATTAGCTAGCAATGAAAATTATTATTTCATTTCAAATGAACTAAGACACAGAGGTGGTCCAGTATAACGATATATAATGTCGAGGTGCATTCGTTAAATCGAAAAATTCCTAGGAAAAGGATTTTCAAACGCTTCGGTATGTCTTGCTTTCTGAACAGAGTTTGAAACTATTTTTGAAGCGCTCTCATCTTCGCCATTGCCAATATCATATTAAAATCGTTTTCCTCAAATGTGCTGATATGAACATCTTCTGCTAGACACATTGCCCATTGTTCCAAGTCCCGAAGTGGTTTTCAGCAAACAAAACAATGTCATGGCGTTTGAAATGTATTTTATGCTCTGGGAAAATATTATTGGCCAATTCAACCCAAATCTACGACCACTTCTTCGTGGATTCTTAAAACCACAGATAAGGTATTATAGAGATATTCGACTTCTTCGTATCTTGCTCCTTGATTTCGTTTGACAGCGTTTTTTAAAACATTTCACAGACATTTTTTTACATATTATAACATATAAACAAATTTGGAGCGGGCCCAAACCGTTGTAAAAATAATGTAGTATGCGTGAGTTTAGGTCCATAACGGCAGTTTTTGTGGTGGGATAAGGGTTTCCAGCCTGGAAAGACGAATATCTTTATACTATCTTATTTCTGCTTAAAACTGGCAGAGAATTGTGATCCTCCTCTTCAAGCCCTGTATCCGGTTTTGGAGCTAATATATTTTTTTCAACATAACCGCTAATACATCTTGCCTTGTCAAAGAAATGAGTGCAAAAGCTTCGTAAACATCGAGATTTTTACGCCACTCAGCAAACTCACAATTTTGGTCTGTAAACTACTTGTGTCTATAAAAAAAAACCTTACATAAGCGAATCGCAATTAAACCCATAAGCATGCAAACATGCACAATCAGGGAAGTTGTTTTGCGTCCTTCTTCTATACTTCGTCTCCCAGATCCCCTCGTCCGCTTTAGTAAGTGTCCATGCTTCTGCGCCATAGAGCGTGAGTGCAACTATCAAGGTCTTATATAGGGATATCTTGACTCTTCGAGCGAAGGTTTTATTCCTCACTGGCTTTCATAAAAAACACAGTGATTGGTAAGCGTGATCCTTCGTTGTATTTCCGCGTTGGTGTCGTTACTTGTGTTATCATCGGAGTGTGAGCAAGACCCACCTAAGCCGCTTCCTTTTCGATGCTCCCAAACGCTCCACTAGCAGCCTGTCGTGTTTTTTAGATCATCCCAGCGTCATTGCGAGCAGTTGCACAGATTTGTGAAAAATTGTGCCTCTTGTGTAGACGTTTAAGTTCCGGACGTTCTTCTAGAGAATGATGTTACAGAAATCGCATGACGCCTTGTCTAAATGCCTTTTGGTATCAAAGGTCTCGGTAAAATCTTGACTTACTTTGATGGAGCAATGAGCATTCTCCATCGTCACAGTGGACAATGCGCAAAGACGGAACAATTTTGCAGGAATACCAAAACTGGACAATGCGCTGTACATCTTGACTACATAAATATTGTCATACACCTTACCAAATCGTCAGCAGATGCTTTGAAAAGTTCACTCAGGTCGGAATTCTTGTCTATCATCGCCTATATTTGGATGGATTATTCTGAGTAACATGTACTGTAGAACAGTGTTTTGTTTGTTTTGTGTATTTGTTCAAAGAGCTCGTAGAAGCAATATTTGGTTGCGCAATCAGCGAAAAACCTCTGTGGGGAACTGCGCACATTTTAGGCTTATGTTGGCGAATTAAGCCTTGTTTAGGATTGTTACCACGCATTCGCCTATGCACTTAAACTCAAGTTTTTTGCTGATGATGTTCACTGTACAGTTGTTATTTACTTAAATATTGTCTTCTCATTATAAAATGGTGAGATTCAAGTTGGTACCCATTTTGGACGAAAACGATTACTGGGAATTTTTCTGAAAAATGTTCAGGAGTGGATGCTAATAACAGACAATTCTGATAATTTGTTTATTTGGCCTGCTGATCATTTAGCCGATCGTGCCTGTTACCATATGGTCACCGTCGTCCATATCGCATACATATGCGATTTTACATAATAAAAACAAATTCTTTATTGGTTCGATGAAATTAGATGATAACTCTCAAAACAAAACGGTGGCTGAAGGCCCACATCACACTTTTTACAATTTAAACGAGTCGTGGCCTTGCAAAATTGGTAGGCGCACTTGCGCCGTGTTGCAGAACGGTTTTTTAGCCTTCGAATGCGCGTAAGATCGGCAAACTTGTGATACGTTGTCTATTCTATCGGTTCCATCCATAGCTTAATAATGTTCTTTCATGACGTTAGGTCTAGGAAGGGTGGTGTGGGTGAATGTCTCACGTGAATGACGATCCGACAGGATTTGCTGAAAATATGGTTGATGCCACACACACCGCGGAATTATCCATCGAAGTAGTCTTCGAGTAGTGGGTACCACAGGCATCTTGTTCACTTGATCATTTTTAGGTAATGGACAATTCCGTGGGACTCTTCTTTCTCTTATGATTCCTGTAGCAATTCCCCAAATGCTTCAAGTAAGATAGAATAGAAGTTGCAGTAAAGAGATCGAAGTAGAAGCAATATGGAAGAGCCTTCAAAGCCGAATGCTGGAGCTACACATTTCCCGAATTCGATTTCCTAAACAGTGTTGCCTTGGTATCTCAAAATTTATCAGGTATCCTAGTGGTGTATCAAGCGAAGAAACTGCTTGCATCCATGGCGCCCATATTATGCTATCATGGACTCGTCGTAGAATAAATCTTGTCCAGGGTGAACGTCTTTTTACCATTTCTGATAAGCCTTTCGGATAGTGGTCGTAATTTTCACATTTTGTCCTTAGGATTCATGGATGGTGGCGAAGCGATCACGTGTCATTGCCGATGTAATCATCTGACTATACCGAAGTCACCGCCCTTGCACCGATATGAGTTGAGCGTCTCCAACATGGGTATATGAGGGATCACTATCATTATACCAATGCAAACCCTCAACTCATTTAATTATCTCTGGAATGCAATTTTCCTGAACAATTCTATATGTATGGTATGTACGGTATGTTGTGACCAATTTGGTAACAGCTACATTCAAACCAAGATAGTGTTTAGGGTATGAAAGTGTACCGGTATGAAATGAGCGTTTTTAAATAAGACACTAATTATTAATGTGAAAGTAAAAACGGTCAGAAATTGTTTGTTGTGCAACATTTAACATTGCTGCCATTTGCTTTTGACTCAAAGTGTCATCTCCATCCAATATCGTTTGCAATTCGGCCACTTTTTTGGTGGTCTTCCACGTTCTTCATTTCTCACATCAAAATCATTATTTCTGAACCGTTGAAACCATCTTTTGCATGTTACTTCTGATAGAGCATGATCACCATATGCCTTCACAAGCATTCGATGCGACTCTGCAGCACTTTTCTTCAAATGCAAACAAAAAATTAATGCTTTCCGCAAATCATCACTTTCTGGTACAAAATTCGACATTTTCAACACAATGAAATAATATGATTTTGTCTGTTCATTGACTTGATGTATACTAAATATTTTTCACAGATGTCATAGCAAACAAACAAAAAAAAATAAGGGCTCGTTCACAAAAAATGTTCCCTATCGAGACATTTGTATCTTGACGCTCATTTCATACTGGTACACATAATCACAATCACAAACATGTTTTTTATATTTTGATGTTCTGTGCAAATGACCAAAGTCACGAATCGTTATTCTGGCACGTATGGACATTCTTGCCTAAAAAGGACCGTCTCTTGACCCTTTTTTTAATATTCCTGAAAAATACAAAAATATGCGACCGGCTACGATGTTTAACAACTTTCGAATACGTTTTAAATTATATCTCAGCAGATAGGTCAACATATACTCAGTTCCACAAACAAAAGCAAGTGGCGATATTACTTTACATCTGGTTAAGAAGTAGCGGTAATTGGAACCCAACCAGTATGATAGTTGAAATTCCTTAATCCAGCTATGACCCTAAGTGAAAGTTAGTCCAGGCTTCTTCGACTAAGTCTTCGAATGTCTTGGATGTTTTCACTTCGTTTCCTTCGGTTTTTTTTCCATTGATGCTCACTAATTCCTTTAAACCAAAATTAATCCCTCTGATCAATGGAACAAATATTTTATCTTTCATCTAATTTCACAGATATCCCGCCGTTCGAATGGAAAACATAATGGAGTACCGGCTGCTGCCTGCAATCAGCACCTTTCAGCAATTCAATCGACCGATGTCCATTGTGTCACCTCTTGACTTGTCTTTGCGTTCCTCGTCGGTTCCTATAACACCACCCACCACTCCGTCGCCCCCAAGGAAACGAATGAAACTGTTTGAAGAGCACCACATTTGGCGGCCACACAACATGGGCTACTTCAACACCGCCCCCTTCTCGAGCGAGCGGACTGAGAGCCCCAATCATGTCCACCCCCAGACTGCATCGCCCAAAGTCTCTGCAAAGACGGACAATGACCATTTCAAGGAGACGCCACAAGGCGCCAACAATGAAATCAGTTGCCCGACGATAAACATCTTCGACGATGAAACGATTGTCCTGACCGAGGACGAGAAGGACACCGCCACTGATTCCAATGACGACGAGGAGTACGTCGATGTGCTGGGCAACGACGACGATGAGTCCACGGTGGAGAAGCTTTTCCCATCCAACAGCGATGAAAACGAAGTAAACTCCCCAGAAGCGCTCACCCGTGACAAATTGATCTACGAAGACGAGGAGTTACATCAGAAGGCAATGGATGGCTTCGCTAAGCTCTTTATGAGGGATTTCAAGGCAGAGCTCCCCGTGGTGCCGCCAGAGCCGGAGCCGGGTGCAACCAGCGAAGTCAGGCCAGAGGTGGCGAAGAGCTTCAAAGGCGAGAAGAAACGGTTCAAAATGCGAAAGCAACTTACGACGGACGAAGACAACACTAGCCCCGTGTCGGGGACTATAATCCGCAAGTTACGTGACGATGAGGAGCTGGTGGTGCGCAAGGGTGACATAGATCCCGCATTCAACGTGGTCGAAATCACAGAGGAGGCGAAGGCGATTTTGGCCACCATTGACAACAAAATTGGAGCGTACTTGTGTCAGCTTTGCCGAACGTTATACGACGATGCTTTTCAGTTGGCCCAGCACCGCTGTCCCCGGATTGTTCACATCGAATACAAATGCACCGAGTGCGAAAAGGTAATGTCATGAGACTATAGTTGGGGGAAACAGATTGACAGTGTTCTTCCGCTCCTTGTAGGTATTCAACTGTCCGGCTAATTTGGCATCGCATCGTCGATGGCATAAGCCAAAGGCCGAGGCACTGGGTGCCGCTCAGTTCAAGAAACGGGCGACCGACGGTGAAGCTGCAAAGAGGACTGACAGCGAAGACCTCCCAGGAGAGGGCATCTTCCCTTGCCGCCAATGTGGAAAAACCTTCCGAAGGTAAGTGCTGACTGTGACGTCAATAAGTGCATTACAGACGATTGTGAAATGCATAGGATGGTTCACATTCAACAGAGTTCAATGTTCGTTTCATTCCAGACAAGCTTATCTCAAGAAACACATCACATCGCATCAAATGCTGGACGAATTGAAGTCGATGGATTCATACAAACAAGCGCCCAGCTCATTTCCTCATGGCTCCACAAACTACCCCTTCCATCACGTGAATCCCGTCCACCCAACTCAGAATCACATCCTTCAAGTCGCCAAGAACTTCCAAGGTCCCCAGCCGGCAGTGCGATTTCCAAATCTATTCACCAACTTCGACCATCGACGATTTCACGTCCTCAGCGACCTGTACCTCTCCCATCAGCTGGACCGCACTTCAGCCTTTCAATACGTCCAGAATCAGAATATTCGTGGCATACCAATGGGCCCCATGATTTCACCGCTCATGCAGATGCCGGTGAAATGACCAGTTCTGAGACCAGTGCCCAGGATAGCACTGAACAGCAGCGCCACCGCGACCGCAACCAAGCTGACATGCAACGAACCACCTCCCCCAGCCCCATCGACAATTCACGGACCGGCGGCGGTTGCCAGCAGCGCCGTTTCATGGCCGAACACATGCGCGGAGTTTACAAATCTCTGAACCCGGATTGAAGGACACTATTGAGCATGAACGCATACTTAGTGGCGTGACATTACTCTTGTGAATTTGCCATGATGCTAATGTACCTCTAGAATTATTTAAACAAATAAAATTGTTAACGAATTATGGCAGAAGATGGTTTTCATTCACATTGGGGTTTTCAGTTTTTGCAGGAGTCCCTTGGTCTGAATGAACATCCTCCGAATAGATGTCAACGAGCTTAAGAAGGCTTGGGTTCGATCTTAGAGCGTGTTCGTTGAAATTATATTAACGACCTTTCATCCAGGCAAAGGAGCTAGTGGGCTGCAATGGCTGCGCTAAAAACGTATAGACAAATTAATCAAGAGGCTACAATGTTTTCAAGCGCTGTAGCGATGCCTAAGGGCCCGTTCATAGGAGCGACGAATTACTAACGCGAACTTTCCGAAACAACCCTTTTCGGCAAAACTGTATACTTCTTGATATGCAAAAAGGTGGGAACTGAATTATCGAGTTTTTTTCATCGACAAAAATCTCAACAGAAGATTTTAACTGTCCTAACTAATGATTTACAAGTTTATCACTGGGAACCATTCTCTTTTCATTCTCCTTGCGAACTGTCAATCTGAGTTCTTAATGCACAAAGACTCGAACGCAATCCACAACTCCCACGGCCAAACAATTGGTCAGTTTGCACCCGTAGTTCTCTGCGAATGAGAAAACGAAAAAGAATGAATTGTCAGAGATTGCGAAGTTTGCCATTCGTGGCAGCTTCATATGAACGGGACTTAATACAGTTCCACTGAGGCTCTACGTGACCTCATTGCGTGACTTCTTAAGGCCCATTCATATGAGATCGCCGCGAATTTCGAACTTCGCAAAAATTGACGTTTCATTCATATGGAAATTTTTCATTCGCAGAGAACTACGGGTGCAAACTGACACTTCACTGCGAATTTTTTGTTCGTGAGTTTGTGGATCGCGTTTTCGTCTTTGAATTGCGTTTGTGTATCACGAATTCAGTTTGACAGTTCGCGGAGAGAATGATTGATTCGCAGAGAAAAACTTTCAAATCATTAATTAAAATACTTAAACTAACTTTTATTGGGATTTGTCTATGAAAAAAACTTGATAACTCAATTACAATCTTTTTGCATACCAAGAAGTTTAACTCTTTGCTTATATTTGCTGGAAAAGAGTTGTTTGTGAAAGTTCGCGTTCGCAATTCGCCGCTCATATGAATGGCCCTTTATGTCAACAGCAACTTTAAGGCGGAAACAGATGAACACAAAAAATCAAAAATCTGATTTTTTTTCAACATGTTTGTACTTATTAGAGTTTCTGGAACATTTGATCCATTTTTAAGTTTTACTATCTTTTTTCTTACATCAATTTGGAATTAAATTCCTGTTTTTCATTGTTCATGTTTTGTCATACGAAATTGAAGAGCTGAGCTTAAGCTGTTCATATGCCCAGTGACAGAAAAATGCACTGAGTGATGGCACAACACAAAAATGGCGGTTTTGACAAGGTGTCTTGCACCCCTTATTTTCCTTATACCATGAGTATTACGTGAGCGTCATTTTTTAATTTTTATAGACAGCCACAGTGGTATCAAGGCTCTGTAGATGATAGTTGTGTTACCTACTCTATTTTTTGTTGTATACCCCTCTGATTGGTTCTGAGCTACAGAATAGGTAGATGGCCCGTCTCACTTATGTCCCGCTGGACCGATGACCGTTGGGGAATAATATCCTCTCTCCTACCTCTCCCTAACTGTCTTCTATATGTTGGTCAGTTACCCAGATATCCTTATAAGTCTGAAAAGAGATTAAAGGAAGACGTAAAGATGCACAGTTTGGCAGGATAATCGTTGTGGATGCCACTCTTGACTTATCAATTTACACCTTTAGGCTATTGTACAACTGGATGGCGCAGTCGGTTGGTATCTGCTCTTGGTTCGAGCTGTCCCCGGTTGTAATTGCAGTGAATCAGCCCTACAGCCCATAGAGAGCCAGGGCCTAGCTTTTGAGCAACTATTCGTGTTGTCAAGGACAACTCTTGTGCCTCAGTAGCCGTGGAATCTTTTGAGCAGAAGTAGTTCTACAGAGTTTAAAATGCACTAGACACGATGAAAAAGTCACAAATACGAAACAAACGTCACCACTGAAATTATGCGATTCTTTCGATACGCGTCCTCACGGCTCGATAAATATTGAATGCCTTCGAAGCACTCCTGCTATTCCCACAGTCACAACAAGTACCACAAGACTATTTTAATTGAATATTAAAAGCCAACTGGACAATTCACTGCTAATTGTCGGGCCCGACCTCTGACAAACGAACGAAATAATTAACCTCTAGTTAGTCGCCCCCCTACTGTCGACAGTCGACACTGACAATTGGCAAACACGATAAATAATTCAGCTATTTATCGTTTACCTAAGGTGAGCACTAAAATCCAGTTTGCAAATTCACACATCACTATGTTTCTATCCAGTAACCACCCATCCTTCCACGCCGCACACACATTCGCACGGAGAACAATTCTATTAAGGACAACCTCCTTTGTAATTAACCACACACTGCGAGTGGATGCCACAAACAGTAGTTGGCTCCTTGACGTATTTTATTTATAAACGAAGCAACTAATATCTTCAGTGTAGTCAATCATGTCGGCTGGTGGCTTGAATTTTTCATGGACTGGGTATTTTCTCAAAAATGTCACATGCAATCTTCGTCCTTGTGGCACATCCGTATAGGTGCCACCCTGGTGGTTATTTTTGTGTGGCCGGGAAGCACGAAATAATAGGTAAACGGTCATCAAACTTCTATTCTTTCTGATTTTGGTTTTGTAATGCAATTTGTCATATCAATTGTCGGTGACATTTCTGTCATACGACTGAGTTCGTTTGAAGTCCATGAATCGATAGAATGCCACTGATAGGGGGTGGCAGTGTGGGAAGTGCGCCTCGTCACTATTGACAGCACAAACAAACAGTCCACACCGGATGTGGAGACGTATTATCTTGTAGCCGCTGTCATTACACTGGCAGGTGGGTAAAGGGAATGCAATTAATGTCAAATGTTAGAGGAATTTTTAAATTGCCATCTATTGTGTGTGGTTCAGGATTTCTTTTGAAGGATGTCAGAACAGAGAAATGGAAATATTCCGTTTGGTCAAATCGACGTCGTTTAAATAAATTAATTTTACATTCACTCAATGAATATGAATTGCGGATTGTTGTGAAGGATGACGATGGAGAATCGCTGTTCCATGGAAGTGGGTAACGAACTAACCGAGGCCTTGGATGTCAAAAATGGAAAGTTACTTCGTAAGAACTTACCGTTGAGCTGTTAGCATACGTGTAACAATGAATGAATGTCAAGGCTGCAACAAGAGGTCTAGCACGTATTCTATATCTTGAACAGAAAGTCACCGTCAACACATCGTAATGGACTTCTTCTTCAACAAACAACAGAAGTACCAAAATCGAATGCCTCTCCTCCTTTGACCTAATGAGGATCCCTCTCTAAGTTAGCTTTGTATCTCTAAGGATTTAGTTGGCTTTGTCATCGTGTCTAGTTTAGTTGGCAACACGAGCTGTATCAGGCGTGCATTACTAGGCATTTAAAAAAATGGTTCACTTTTTTTTAAGAATTCTGCATGAAGTTGCCAAAGACATCAGTGCTCATTCTCTTACCGTTTAAGAGTCTATAAAGGACAAACAAACAGTCTTTCTGATGTTGAAAAGCAAATAAAGAAGTCCCCTGTTCTAGAGAAAGTTTTGCACCCATTTTTTGTTCCACGAATAATATGTGCTGCACAACGACTTGAGTACAGAAAAAATAAATCAAACTTATAACGTGAGAAGCTCCATCGGAATGTATGGATAATCTTGCTCTGGCTGGAAGAGACTTCAACTCCGAAAGTGCGGGACAACTTAATAGAGGATGACCACGTTTAAGGTGACGCATACATGTGAGGAAAGACCTCAAATAATTCAGTGTTCGAAACTCGAAACAGCCTTATAGTAGTCAAGTAACTTGGTCGTAAGAAATAGCAGCAATACGTCACGTACAAATGAAAATGTTTTTAAACAGCCCGATAAAGCAGCAGAGGGGAATGAAGACATGTGGTCGGCTAATTCCTCATGGATGGATTTTTGAAGAATCATCGCGCACACAAGAGTCTACCAACGGCCAGACAATAGACAACAAATCTGCTATAAATAGCTTCTTCTTCATGATACGTTGTCATCAGATCTTCTTTCTATACAACGTAGTTGTAAAGTGGCCCAAACTCAAAGTCGGTACTCACTTTAAACAGCTTAGGCAGATTCAGAGACAAGCCCTTACAACTACTTCCACTCACTTACTGGATATCCCCAACCACCAACTGTGCAGTTCATTTAAAGGCATGGTATCAATGGCAAAAGCCTATGGACACGCCAACAAGAACAAAACTTAACATCAATCCACCTAGACTACACTTCTTTCTGCACATAGACGGCAGCATTATACACCTTGCTAAAGCCATATATTTCTACATAGATGAATCCAAGATGGGAGATGTGGAGTTTTCTCGGAGTGTCCAAGCCTGAAGATCTTGCCGATCATTGCAGCTTCTTCCAGGCGAAAGCAATGCCAATTAGCTAAGCCCTGTCTTGGCTAATATATCCGCCCGTGATCTGTATCCGTACAGGCGGCAATTAAATCCTTCGCAACGCTAATTATAAGCTAAAAACTCGCAATGCACTGTCACACATCTCTTAACGAAATAGCCGAGCAGTTCAAATTCATCTGTGCTGGATCCAGGCCATCGAGACTCTGAAACTAAAACTATCATATAGAAAATAGTCAACAGTGCTTCTCTGAAGGTTTATGTTTGTTCATACCACCTGCGGACAGCTTTCTCCTGCAACTGTCGTAGAATCAATATTTTGAGGCAATCTTGTTGGTTTTCTTCCGCCCATTCGACACATGTATTGAAGCATTAACTCCTATGCCTTCGTATACTATAGTTTACCTATCGTCGTAAATACTGATGACTGCCGCATCACTCCTTCAACCATTGGACTTCTTCTTCTTTGATTGGCGCTACAGTCCCGGGTGGACCTAGGCCTCAACCAACATGCCTCTCCAGCCAGCACGGTCTTTCGTCAGCTGTCTCCAGTTGCGCACACCAAGTTGGTTGAGGTCCTTTTCCACTTGTGTGCTTCATCTAGTGCGAGGACGTCCTCTGTTGCGCTGTCCCAATGGCTCGGTGTCGAAGACTCTTCGGGCCGGAGCTGTGGTGTCCATCCGCTCTACATGACCTAGCCATCTTAAGCGTTGGATCCGAAGACGCTTAACTAGGTGCATGCCGCTGTACAGCCCGTATAGTTCGTGGTGGAACCTTCTCCTCCAAACGCCATCAACGCAAACAGGACCAAAGATCGTACGCAGAACTTTTCTCTCAAAACAACCAAGAGCTTCTTCATCCGCTTTCAATAGCGTCCATGTCTCTGCGCCAACCATTGGACACTCACCTTTTTTTGGGTTCCATGACGATTCTCATGTTGTGTTCTATTTCTATAAAATCGAGCATTCGTTATGTTATGTCAATGCACTGCAAGTGGTGATTCGTTATACTGGACTGGTCCAGTAATATACCTCCCAATCGACTCGAACATCTCTATACTTTGCCTCGAAGTTGGTTAAGGTTACTTTAAGCTTTTGCATACTTGATAGACCTTGGTATTCCCTAGTGTTGTCTTAACTATTAAAACCTACAACTCTGTAATCACTATCAACGAGCTAGTTCAAGCATTTCTTTTATTATTATTACTTAGGATAACAATTTCTAAATACAGGCCCAAAATTTTTAGACGCATCTATAGCCCATGGGATATATTTTGAACCCTTATCCACAGCCTTCAGCAACAACCTAACTTTCAAGTGAGTAATTCACCAGTGCCAGCCTATGCAATGTCATTCAAAACACGAGAGCTTTAAGCTTAAGCACATCTCAGAACCACTTCATTCTCCGCATTGCCAAGAGATGTCACCCCATGTGCCTGCAAAATAAAAAACAAACAAATTGAATTACTCATCAGCAAGTTGATTTATTCTCTTTTACTAGCTGTTTTAAATCATTTTATATTATTCGCAAAAAATACTTAACAAACCAACATATTCGGAGAGAAGCATGCCACGACAGTTGACATACAAACTGTGCATCTCCCCACCCACGCTCGCCCTTGCATTACTTTAGTGAATTGCATAAAATGGATACATATTTGAAGGCCAAGGTCACAACTACACTTGCGTTTGGTTGGTGTCCTTTTGCTGTGTGCTTGTGAACACACAAGTGCAAGCGATTGCGCGTGGAGGGGTATATTTCTAATTCTTCGTCTTCGGATTTGAAAGCGCATGGCCTGCACGTAAACGAGTGCTTCATTCAGATGACGTACACATGCAACCCCGGTGATATAAAGCACAGCTTGGGGCATTTTTTCCTGCATGACATACTGGTGTACCAGGTCCCTTCCTGTACATATCTACATGGATATGTAGCGCTCGTGCATTTACTGTGGGCCCTTGAGGGGAGGATGCATACCCCACACCGGATTAAGCAAACACACATTTGCAACGTTAAATTGCGGAATTATGCTGTCAACGAAGGGAGCGATACCGGGCCCGTAGAACAGCTTTCCCAGTTAATGGGGTCTTCCAGAGGTCTACCGGAGAAAGGAGAGTGTTTGGGTAGCCGCCTTGTTCACCTTGAAAAAAGAAAGAAAAACACACTTTCATAGGCAATGCAGACCAGTTCGAATGGCACCCATTTCACAAATCAAGCAATAGGCTGATACCGAGCCACGTGAGTGCGAAACTGCTAATTGTATGAAAATAGCTCGTGTCAGCTGGGAAGGCATTATGCGTTCATGTGCAACATTCATTCAAACGCGGTTCAGGGCTATTTTTTGCAACACCTCTGTCTTTAGTTAGCGAAGCCAATGTGAGCGGTTGAATGTCTCGTAATACCACCTGCGAAGCTCTCCTCCCCACAAGAGTGTGTTCGCTAATGTATTGACATTTTTACGACCTGCAATTAGACGGGCTGGCAAGCAAATCTCTGGGCAGCTCTCCAGCCCAGCTTAAACGGTGCGGCCGGACAATTCTGCCGCGATGAGGTAGATAGTAGATGCGGTAATTAAGTCTAATCATTGAAAATCAGTCATTTAACTAGTTGATGTGCTCTAGCAAGTGCTTAAGTCTTAAGATCCGTGCTGCAAACTTCAAATGACGTTCATCTGACAGCTGAAAGAGGCTGGAAGACATCAAGACTAGTTTATCACGTGTGTTTCTTATAATGGGATGACATCACGTAAATGGTTAGGTGTAGCTGATCACTTTATTTTGTGCGGGTTGGTGAATATTTTCATCTGGATATCTGTACACATAGTGTTGAATTTTTACTGACTTAAAATACCCTTCCGTTTTTTGTCTTGCCCTTGCTACAACTAAGTTTGTTTATCTAGTAGATTTTTTTTCAACATGTTTCCGTGGGTTGTAGGTCGATTTTCGGAAAAAAACACCTACCATACAACCACAATTGAGTTGGTTTACTAGAGAGCTTTCAGAATAGCATATAACTTAATTTTGTAAGGACTGTATAAGTCCTTTGTTACTTAGCCCTTTGGTACAAGCCCATAGTTATATACCGTGGTATAAGTGGGCTACACTTATAGGTACTTGCTTAAATAAAAGCAGTTTATAAAACATGCTTAACTTGGGATACATTCCTCTATACCGATTTTCAAGCTCCTCATGTTTCTTTTTCACATGGGCCTTCCACTTGAGTGTCTAGTCAAACGAAGATATTTAGCTTCATTAGCGTACGATTTGTAGGATAACTAGGTTTTCTATATGCCATTAAGTAAAATTGGTATGCCTTGATATAGTCTCATTGGAAGCAATTTGCCAAAGTTTTGTTCACTCAGATGTCCTCTCGAGAGCTCGTTGAAGTTTTCCAGTTGCAGGCTCAACTGAATTTCCTGTTGCCAGGCGAGCTCTGTCGTCCGTAAATATAGGCACAAGTGTACACTTTGAGTAGTAGGGAGTTTAATTTCTGGTGTACAACAGAAATAATGCAGTTCCAAGAACACTCCCTTGAGGGACTCTTCTTCTTCTTTGTGTGGCGCTACAGTCCGGGGTGGACCTGGGCCTCAACCAACATGCCTCTCCAACTAGCGCGATCCCTGGCTAGCTGTCTCCAGTTTCGCACACCAAGTTGGTTGAGGTCCTTCTCCACTTGGGTGCGCCACCTTAAACGCGGGCGTCCTCTGTTGCGTTGCCCGACAGGTTCGGATTCGAAGATTCTTCGGGCCGGAGCTGTGGTGTCCATACGCTCTACATGACCTAGCCACCGTAGGCGTTGGATCCGTAGACGCCTAACTAGGCTCATGTCGCTGTACAGCCCGTACAGTTCGTGATTGAATCTTCTCCTCCAGAACCCGTCAACACAAACAGGACCAAAGATCGTGCGTAGAACTTTTCTCTCAAAGAGACCAAGGACTTCTTCATCCGCTTTCGAGATTGTCCATGCCTCCGCGCCGTATAGCAGGACTGGGATGATCAGAGTCTTATATAGAGTCAACTTGGTTCTTCGAGAGAGGGCTCTATTACTCAATTGCTTCTTGAGCCCAAAGAAACAGCGGTTGGCAAGAGTTATCCTACGCTTGATCTCAGTACTGATGTTATTAGTACAGTTTACTCCGGAGCCGAGGTAAGTGAAGTCCTTGACTACCTCGAAGTTATAACTGCCCATTGTGACGCTCTGTCCAAGACGTCGATGTTGAATGTCCTTTTTTGAGGACAGCATATACTTCGTTTTGCCCTCATTCACCGCCAGACCCATTTTAGCCGCTTCCGTCTCAATGTTAGCAAAAGCCTCACTGACGGCTCGCTGAGTTCTGCCAATCACGTCAATGTCATCGGCGTATGCTAACAATTGCACGGACTTCTGGAAGATCGTGCCTCTAATGTTGCCATGTGAGTTTCGCACGATCTTCTCCAGGACGATGTTAAAGAAATCACATGACAGCGCGTCGCCTTGTCTAAAACCTTTTTTGACATTGAAGGTCTCGGTGAGTTCGTTACCGACCTTGATGGAGCAGCGAGAGTTCTCCATCGTCATCCTGCACAGCCTGACGAGTTTGGCAGGAATGTCAAAACTAGACATGGCGTTGTATAGCTCGTCTCTATGCACGCTGTCATATGCGGCCTTGAAATCGACGAACAGATGGTGAGTGTCGATTTGCATTTCTTGGGTCTTTTCCAGGATCTGCCGTAGTGTGAAAATTTGGTCAGTTGTGGACTTTTCTGGCCTGAAGCCACACTGATATGGACCTATCAGATTATTAATGAATGGCTTCAGGCGGGTACACAAAACGGCAGAGAAGATCTTATATGCGATGTTAAGAAGACTGATCCCTCGATAGTTGGCGCAGTTGAAGGGGTCTCCTTTCTTGTGGATCGGGCAAACGATACTGAGATTCCACTCGTCGGGCATGCTTTCCTTAGACCATATCTTGCAGATGAGCTGGTGCATGCGCCCAACCAGATCATCTCCAGCTGCCTTAAATATTTCAGCGGGCAGACCGTCCGCTCCAACAGCTTTGTTAGACTTCAGTCTTGATATTGCTACCTTGACCTCGTCTAAGTCTGGGGGACGGTATTCACGTCTGTCATCGTCCAGATTGAGTGGAACATTCTGCCTGACAGCGGTATTTTGGTCCTCATCGCCGTTTAACAGTCTGCAGAAATGATCTTTCCAGATTCTCAGTATCGACTGCGACTCTACTACCAGATGTCCATTTCCATCCCGACAGGCTTCTGTCCGAGTTTTATATCCATTGGATAATTGTTTTACCCTTTGATAAAACTTTCGGACGTCATTCCTGCCATAACACCTCTCCATCTCCTCGACCGCGCGCTTCTCATGCTCTTTCTTTTTTCTTCTGAGAAGCCGGTGCTCTTCCCTTCTCTTCTGTTCGTAGAGCTCACGAACAGCCCTCGTTGTTCGATGCAGCGTTGCCTTGTAGGCCTCCTGTTTGGCTGCATGTGCCTGCCTGCACTCGTCGTCAAACCATGGGTTCCTTCTAGGTGGTGTCGTAAAACCCAGCACATCAGTGGCAGCTTCTTTGATGGCTTCTTGACAACGACTCCATTCTTCTTCGATGGTTTGTGCAGGCGGCGTCGAACTAACAGAGAGTTTCTGGGAGACTCGGTCGGCAAAGATCCTGGCAGTCCGCTGCGATTGTAGCTTTGCGACGTCAAACCGTGGTGTTCGTTCTCGACTCCGTTGTTCTCGTGATATCCTGATTCTTACCTTGGCTATAACAAGGAAATGGTCCGAGTCAACATTGGCTCCTCGGAAAGTTCGGACATCGAGAATGCTGGAGGAGTGTCTGACGTCGATCGCAACGTGATCAATCTGGTTGACGGTTGATTGATCTGGGGACCGCCATGTCCCTTTATGGATGTTGAGGTGTGGGAACCGCGTGCTAGCAACAGAGAGGTTACATCCCATGACAAAGTCCACCAGCCTTAGTCCGTTACTGGACGTGGTGTCGTGTAGGCTGTGTTTCCCTATGACTTTAGCAAAGATTTCTTCTTTACCCAGCTTAGCATTGAAATCTCCTAGAACGATCTTGGTGTCAAAGCTGGGGCATTGATCGTATGTTCTTTCTAGGAGATCATAGAAGTCATCTTTGCTACTATCATCTTTGTCTTCTGTCGGGGCGTGGGCGCATATCAGGCTGATGTTGCCGAATGTAGCCTTGATGCGGATTGTTATGAGGCGTTCGCTTTTACAGTCAAAGCTTAAGACTTTTTGCCTAAGTCTGCCTCGAACAACAAATCCACATCCAAATAAGCGCCTCTCTCTGCTGCAATCACCGTAGTAGATGTCGCAGTTTTTCATCCTCTTCTTGCCCGGCCCATTCCATGGCACTTCCTGGATGGCGGTGATATCTGCTTTATAGCAGTCAAGGGCCTCCGCGAGTTCTTCGGCTGCACGTGGCCTGTTAAGAGACCTCACATTCCACGTGCAGAACCGAAAAGCATGGTCATTTGTTCGTTTGCTGGTGTCGTCAACAGTAGATCGGTCAGTATCCGAGGCAAGTAGTCGTCTCTGAACAAAATTTTTTTTACGTGGTGAGGGTGTTAACCCCACGCACAACCCCCAGCTGGGAGGCCAAGCGGGACTCTACAAACTCCTAAAATCGAATTAAGTATTCAATTCCATTTTCAACACTTAATATCTTATAGGATTCAGATCTTATATAAGCCTTTCAGGATAGGCTTGCTTAGCTTGTATTTAAAGCCTTCATCCCAGACCTTGTCAAAGCCTGCGAAAATGTAACATAGAGCTGTAGAGCACATTTTGGGATGAAGGTTATTCAATTTCATTGTTTGTTATGTACACCTGTTCAGTTGCTTAGTGTTTCGCTCGAAAAGCTATTTTTTGTTCAGGTATCGACTTTTTTCGGTAAATTTTTTAATATGTTTTAACAAAAAAATTCAAATAGTCTGGTTATTATTGGCAGCAGCGTTATTGGTTTCCGTTAAGCGTTAATTAAATAGAGGATTTAGGTTAAGGTTTTGTCCTTTCATTAAATCATATCCTGGGGCCTTGTTGACTTTTATTGCTTGCCAGGTTTGCTTAGCGCCCTTTTTTACTATTCTGGAGATTTTGGTTATAGCGGTTATATTATACTTTGGTCGTCGACCAGCATTTGTCCATCAACAGGCCGAAATGTTTCCTTCAAAAGAACCGCCTTCTCATTTTGCGCAATCATCATGAACCACTTGTGGGTGTAGCAATTTAATTTTGTCCAAACTCTCTCCCGAAGCCAAGCCTTAAGCTTGTTCTTACTTCACATCCAGTACTGTATTTATAATATATCAGAAAACATCAATTCTAACGGGCATTGACGTTTATTAAATAGATCTCTACACGACGATGGCGATAAGAGTGAGACTGGTTATTTATTCTAATTATATACTAATGAGAGTTCACTGTTTCATCGTCAATTTCGAATGAGATCAGCTGGCCGTTGTAGCTGGTGTAAGACCTTTTGTACTTGCAGATGTTATTTGACACTGATAAATTCTTTTAGACATAGATTAGGTTAGGTTAGGTTAGGTTATGTGAGCGTCATCGAACGATGAATTCACTTAGACCAAATGGTCGATTGTGTTGCCACGGAGGTGGTTACCGCCCGTTACTCTTAGAACCGTTTAGTTTTTTGGACGAATGACCATATTGATTTGACATCCTTTTCGGATAAGTCCATTAATTCATTAAAGTTATATTCTCCCAGGGTTTGTTGCCCAATGTAGGCCAATGCAGGGCAGTTGCAGAGTAGGTCCGATGGACATACCGCTTCTTCTTTGTCCATTCATCTGGTGCAGATGCCGCTGTGTAGTAATCCTAGACATGCGGCGTGTCTGCCCATTGCGCAGTGTCCTGTAAGAGCTTCTAATAGGTGAACTGATTATGGTCCTGTTTCTTTTTAAGTCTATTTTTGGCCATATCTGCTT
>OU744316.1:30434465-30689172 GCA_916610145.1 Eristalis arbustorum
TCTAGATTGAGGTTACCTTGCTACCCAAAGGTTGAATGGAACGGGGAGGGGTGCGCGAGAAGTACACATAACGTCTTCTTTCTTCCCACAGTTATTAGAGCTGGTCATATTCATTCGCATTTTACACTCGTTATGGGTGGCGCAGTAGCCAATGCCTAGCTTCCCAGCAATCACTCGTACTGTACTCACGAGTGGATTACAGATTTATGACGACTCCGAACGCCAAGTTTGAGAAGCTTTTCCTAGACAGAAGTACTCCTTGAGCATTGTTAGTGACTCGAAAGAGAAGGGGGGCCGTGAACATTATTTTCGTTGTACAGACCAGGGATCGAAGTTCAAGTGCGCGCTGTGGTCCCACAAAGCCACGAATTCTTCTTCTTCTTCTTTGATTGGACCTACAGTCCGGGGTGGACCTGGGTCTCAACCAACATGCCTCTCCAGCCAGCACGATCTTTCGCCAGCTGCCTCCAGTTGCGCACACCAAGTTGGTTGAGGTCCTTTTCCACGTGTGTGCGCCATCTAGTGCGAGGACGTCCTCTGTTGCGCTCTCCCAATGGCTGGCTGGTGTCGAAGATTCTTCGGGCCGGAGCATTGGTTTCCATCCGCTCTACATGACATAGCCATCTTAAGCCACGAATTGCAGTCGTTAAATACGGAATAAAATGAGTGCGCATACCTGTCCGAATGGTGATTGTTTCATCTTCTGCAAAACCCACGCGTGTTGTAAACAAAAAGGAACGCGTAGAGTGTGTGGCACAACTTTGCCATTTCCCGAATCTCGTCAACTAAGCTAAGCTTGAACCTCAATATCAAGGCTATGGCTATGGAAGCCTCTCTTTCCCTACTGTATCAGGGATTCTGCCAATGATCGCCCAAGTGACTCTGTCTCCGACCACACATATTGACTTATGACCAGAATTTGCCAGCCTGTCGCAGCCCTTTCCCCATTGTTCATCTTCAAGTTAAGCCTGGACGACCCCTACTACGGATTCCTTGTTGGGTCCAAGTAGTTGTCATCCTTGCAAAATCCATGTCTTACGTACGATCTGCTCTATGCAGCTGCCCTTTCGACGTTTGATCTCCGCTGCGATGGCTTCTTGTGAAGCTCTGTGCAGCAGCTCTTCGTTTGTGATCCATTTCGACTATAAGACCTTCCGGCTTCATTTGTAACCTTTGTTGACGGAGACCTGTAGCTTGCGTAGAATGACATGGTTGTCTCTCCCGTCTCACATCCGTATAGTAGAATGGACGGATATCCGAAGCTTGAATGAGGTGGAGGGCTGGTTGGACTTGCAGACGTTTTCAAGTGAGTATTAAGGCAACAGTCACCTATTTATCGACTTTAAGGTCGCGTGTATAGACACTAGCTATACAACGGCATGTCTAGTTTTGAAATTTCTGCCAAACTCGTCAGGTTGTGCGGGATGACGAAGGAGAACTCTCGCTGCTCCATCAAGGGCGGTAACGAACTCACCGAGACCTTCAATGTCCAGAAAGGTTTTAGACAACGCTACGCACTGCCATGTGATTTTTTCAACATTGTTCTTGAGAAGGTCTTGCAAAACTCACACGCTACACTAGAGGCGCGATATGCCAAATATCCGTGCAATTGCCAGCATACGCGGACGACATTGACGTGATTGGTCGAACTCAGCGAGCCGTCAATGAAGCGTTTGCTGGTATCGAAACGAAGGCGGCAAAATGGGTTTAGCGGTGAATGAGGGCAAAATTAAGTATATGCTGTCGTCAAGAAAGGACACACAACATCGACGACTCGGTCAGAACGTCACCATAGGCAGCTACGACTTCTAGGTGGTTAAGGACTTTATCTACTTTGGCTCCCAAGTGAATAGTACGAACAACTTCAGTACCGACATTAGAGGCAGAATAACTCTTGCCAACCGTTGTAACTTGGGCTCAAGCGGCAATTGAGTAGTAGAGCCTTCGATGCACCAAGGTCACATTATATAAGACCTTCATCATCCCTGTCCTGCTCTATGGCGCGGAAGCTGGACTATCTAAAGAGCGGATGAAGACCCACCTGGTCTCTTCGAGAGTTCTGAGTTCAATGTTTGGTTCTGTTTGCGTTGAAGGAACCACGATTTGCACGGTCTTTGCAGCGAGATGAGTCTAGTCGGGCGTCTACGGATTCAACGCCTAAGATGGCTACGCCATGTAGAGCGCATGGACAACACTGCCCCAGCCCGAAGAGTCTTCGAGTCCGAACCAGTGGGACAACGCAATAGAGGACAACCACGAAGCAGATGGCGCACTCAAGTGGAGAAGGTCCTCAACCAACTTGGAGTGCGAAATTGGAGGCAGCTGGCTAAGGATCGTGCCAGCTGGCTTGTTGGCTGAGGCCCAGGCTTACCCCGGATTGTAGCGCTATAGGAAGAAGAAGAAGAATTGGCACATGTTGACTATAGACCAAATGATCCCAATTCTTGAAGAAGATTAGTGACTTGCAAATCGCCACACACCACAGTTCCGTTTCCGCTGCTTCAACTTTGCCGAGCGGAATGACGAGTTATCACATTGTTTCATCGATTTCCCGTCTGGCAAATGCCGTAGGCGTAGTCGAGGTCATGGAAGCTTTCGGTCATGGTCCACTGAATCCGTTTGGAGGCGGAGCTATTTGCGCGCTTTATCATTGCTGTACTCCTCTAGTGGTTGTGTGTGTTCTCGTTATCCTCGAAGCGCACTTTGGAGGACGTCTGCGGGGAGGTAAGATGTCGATGAAGGATGGCGTTATTTCAATGCTGTCCAGGGCGTTCCAGACAGCTTCTCATTGGACCGTGGGGATGTCTCGTTCGGGGCTGGGCTTACGACCGGCTGGCTACGGACGACGCAGATATTGCTGCTGCACCTTGGTCGAGTTCATGTCAAACTGCGGCAGCCATTTAGATTTTAATTCATAAATGTAAATAAACTGCATTGACCGTGCTCGAATCGGGTGCATGATCTGCCTTATTTGCCTGGGACCACAGTATAAATTCAGAAAGCGTTGGAGGATGTATGCTTTTTCCGAGTTCCTGAGTTTCCCACGCCACGCCACTGCCAAGTTAACATGTTTGGAACGTGTGTCCGCATTATTTGCCGACAAATCACTTGATCACGCGTCGCCTTACTGGTTATCTCCTCCGTGTGCTTTTCCAGATGAGCTTGCTGCTAGATTAAGCTCGTTCACTGGGGTCAGTGTTGTGTGCGACTGGCTGATTGGTTGTAGTCGTTACAATTGTCGTTTCCTTGTAAAAGGTGGAATGGTGGTACATTCTGAATTCAGGCTTAGCCCAGTTCCTTCGTATTTTTAGTCCCCATTTGAAATATTTGGAAACCATGGACTAAATTTCAGGTCGAATTCATAAAATTAAAAATCGATTAAGGATAGATTTTTATGCACGCCAACTTTCATCTCCTTTCAGATGGCTCATCGTCAACGTGACTTGTTTTCCAAGGAATCCACCCTTATGCAGGAGTCCCAGAGGGCTCTGCACAATGGGCTGGAAAAGGACCCTATCGACAAGCTGAGGTTGCTCTGTTTTTCCAAGGGCTCCACGGGAATTCTTGAATTTTCAAGGTTTCTTCGTAAGCTCGACGACGAGGGCAAGAATGGATTGCATTTCGATGAATTTACTGACGCCCTTGCGAAGTCTGGACTGGACTGCAGTGAGACCGATGTCAAAGAAATGTTCGAGAGGTTTGTACATACGGCCCGTCAAATCACTGACAAGCTTTGCTACACAGACGCCGCTTTGTAGTGTACTGCGCGACACTGAGCTGCTGTGTTGCTGTTAAGACACCATTACACTCATTAAAGCGCCTTGTTTAGCGAAGCCTTCAGTTCAGAGGCACTTCTTCTAAAAATGTATTGCTTATGGCATCCATCCACCCTTTCTGTGTTCTAGCTTCGATGTAGAGGGTTCCGGAATTCTGAACGTGTCCTCGATTCTGGAAAATCTCCGAGTAAGTGCACACAGCGCGTAAAGCCCCTTAACCTCCTTTGCATAACCACCGACCACACTCTCATTGCAGCCAGATGTTCATCAGAGTCGTTTGAACGTCATAGCCAAGGCGTTTGATAAAATCGACGCCGACAATACGGGAGTCATCTCGGTGGCCGATCTCAAGCACGCCTATTCGGTAAAGGTCCATCCAAAGTACAAGAGCGGCGAGATGACCGAATCCGAGATATGGAAGGAGTTCCTTGAGAACTTCCAAAATGATGCAAACAAGACTGGCATTGTAAGGCGCACACGTGCGTGGCGACTCCGCTCTCAGGTGGCTGACTATTCTCGTTTTCTCTTTGCAGATTTCCCGGGAGGAGTTCTTCAACTTCTACACCAGCATGAGTGCTTCAATTGACAATGATGCCTACTTCGATTTGCTGATTCGACAAGCGTACGCCTTGTAAGCCTGCAATCCATTGGAGGGATGTGTTCGGGGATAGTTGTTATATGTTCTTACTTTTGTGTTTCCGCTTTTTAACATTACTGATCTTTCATTGTTACTCGTTTTGTTCGTGTACTGACCTTCAATAAACATCCAATGGTAACAATAAAGTTGTTTGTTTTCTTTTTCTTGGTGAGTGGTGGGAAGGGATTCATGATGTTAGGCAGGTGGTGTGGAAAGGGTTCCAATTGGCGGTGTAGTCGAGTTGAGTGCTTACTCGCTCCTACATTTGGTGTCAAGGTACTAGATGCAACTATATTTCCCACTCTCGAAGCACGAGCAATCCTTAGAGAGTGTGCCCCATTTCACCGGTCGGAGGCAAAATTAAGCTGTTCCGGCATGCGCAGAAGTTGAGTGGTGCAGGATCCTTTCGAAATAGCTTTAGGATGTGCCTGTGAACAGTTTTGGAGGAATGTCTAGGGTCAGTGGAGACCTGTGCCAGTTCGATATTCTTCTGTTAATGGTAAGCTGGTGGGAAATCTCTGGTGGAAGAGAAATTCAGGGAGATCATAAATAGGCTGAAGATCCACATCGGATCCACATCGGATAGTCGCCAAGAAAAGAAATAAGGACCATGTCACCACTACTGTGTAATACGGTGTATCTGAGATTCACTTCACTCACTCGGTTCACGTTCACTCTCCATATGGACTAAAGGTACGTCCAATCTGAGTTGAACCGAGTTAAAATTATGACAAACCGAATCGCTGAAACTTAAATGAAACGCATAAATGGACATTAATTTCGCTAACCTTTCTCGTTCTTGAAAGGACACCCACCACCGACGTCTCGGTCAGAACGTCACGGCAGACAGATATAACTTTGAGGTAGTCAAACACTTTGTCTACCTAGGAACCGCTATCAACTCAGACAATGACACCAGCGCTGAAATCAAACGAAGAATAACTCTTGCCAATCGGTGCTTCTTTGGGCTAAGAAAGCAATTAGAAAACAAAGCCCTCTCTCGAACAACCAAGGTAACGCTTTACACGACCTTAATCGTCCCAGTCCTGCTTTATGGCGCGGCATGGACTCTGTCAAAAGCGGACGAAGCAGCTCTTGGTTCCTTCGAGAGGAAAATTCTTCGGGTGATTTTCGGTCCCGTCTGCATAGATGGTGAGTGGAGGAGGAGATATAACGATGAACTATACGGGCTGTTTAGCGACATCGACTTAGCCAAAAGGGTGAAGATCCAACGATTGATATGGCTAGGTCATTTAGAGCGGATGGAAACCAATGCTCCGGCCCGAAATGTCTTCGAATCCACCCGTGCAGTAAAGAAAGACCGCGACTCAGGTGGCGCACCCAAGTGGAAAGGGACCTCAACCAACTATGCGTGCGAAACTGGAGACAGCTAGCTAAGATAGAGCTGGCTGGAGACGCTTGTTGGTTGAGGCCCAGATCCACCCCGGACTGTAGCTCCACCTTAAGTAAGTAAGTAAGTAATTCCGCCAACCATTCGAGACGTGTGAACACACAACTCGGTTGACTCGGTTTGTCGACTCTGGTTGGCCATAGAGCACTGGTTGATGCGGCAGGTAGACATTAGTATTACTTACTTACTTACTTATCAGGCAGACGAACCATGAAGGGTCTGAGCCTGAGCAATTGCTGCCTTCCATCGGTGACGGTCCTGGGCACGCTGCTTCCAGTCATCAAGGCCAAGCTGTCTTGCATCCGCGATGACTTGGTCTTTGTACCGGAGGTTCGGTCTTCCTCTCCTTCTCGAACCAGACATTAGTATTACCACAGGTTAAATTGACAACGAATCCCAGAAACTTAAAAAGTGAGTAAGACTGAAAATAATTGAGTCACAACAGAGATCTTTGATTTTTTTGTTGGAGGTTTTGATACTACACTAGAGCAGACTCAAGACTGATCCATTGTACAACCAGGCAGTAGCTTACAATTCCTTCGGAAGACCACCAGGCGTTTCTGTGATGAAGTGCCTACAGAACCAGCTCTCACAACATCAGCGCGGAAGACCTGCCACCTGATCCGAACAAAGGCGGGACGGTAACAGACGCGGTGCTCTGCCGTGTCGTTCGTGCTCTACACAGGCGTCGTAGAGGAGGCATCTTCGCTTAAACCAAACATATTACGGCAGGATGGCACAGTTTGTTGAGTGCCTGCCCTTAGTCAGTTGGTTTTCCCTTTCGAATCCCCGTGAGGGTAGAGCTAAAATGCGTTTTTTTTTAAATTTTGTCCCGATATGCCGTTAAGATCTATACAGAGCTGAGTATCACACTCGACCAACAATGGTCTAAGTGTTCTGGCAATATCACTGGCAGCCCAATAACCTAACCTAAGCTAAGTGTTTGGCAAAGGTGTAGTGGCCCGTTACTTACGCAGATAAGACGTCTGCAGACGCCTGGAAGCAAACGCTTTGTCTGTCTACATCCTGGAGAGTTACGCCATCTCCGATTGTGCTCTCGAGAGGCGCAACCAACAATGGAAGCCCTAACCACAGACACAGGTAGTCCGAGTGCAAGTTCAGTTCCTGCATTCCTTTCCTGGGTGCAGTAAATTTTTCACACCTTCTAAAGTTATGAAAATAATATAATATAATAATAATAATGTGGGTGGCGCTACAGCCACTGGTGTTGTGCGTGCTTATTGTTCTCTCACGAGTGGAAGGGACCTACAGTTTTATGCCGACTCCGAACGGCCAAGTTTGAGAAGATTTTTTCTAGACAGGAAATACTACTCTTTGAGCATTGTCAGTGACTCGAAAGAGGTGGGGTCGTGAAAATTATTTTTGTCGCTCAGAGCTGGAATCGAACCTACGACATCGAGGTTGGGGTCGACGCACATACCCACAACGCCACGGGCCACCAAGGGACGGTCAAGGGACAACAAAATTTTCGCCGATCTTATAGACTTCTGGGTGCAAACGCTTAGTCTATCCTGGAGAGTCAATCTACGATTCTTTTCTCGAGAGGACCAACCATCAATGACAGCCCTAACCACAAACGCAGGTAGTCCGAGCGCTGATTCAGTTCCTGAGAAAGTTTCCTGTGATCTTTGTCTGGCATTTTGTATGGATTTGTATTCCTGAACTATCTTGAAAGTGGTTAAAGGGTTGCCTATTGTACAGCCTAGCTGTCACTACAGACTCAGATACGTCAACATGGTCCACCTGTTCTTTCAAATATAGGATATTGCCATTAATATCGCGTAGGTTTCCGCTTGAAAAACAGTCGCAAATCTAACTAATAATGTGTACAGTCTAATATTGAACCCCTTCATTGGAGCGATACATGAAGATACGACTACATTCCTTTCCTGACCCGAAATCAGCCCAGAGCCATTTCTGGGTGCAATACTAGTGAGTCCTTTTGACCCTATAGAGTCCCTATGGTAACACTGTTTACCAAACATAATAGAGACCCGAGAAAGAAACCGACTTAACATGGGCTCGAAGTTAAACGAGCCGAGTTGCAGCTCGAAGCTCTACTGTTCTTGATGACTCAGTTTCACTCAATTCAAAAAAGTAAATCCCTCTTGCACTCAGCACCAAACTTGGGTTAACTTGGTACACATACACACTGTGAAAAGAATACATCTCCTATAACAGAATGTGCATACAAATATTTTTTGTATCATACTATTCACTCAATACAATTGGTTTGCAAGACTATAGAAAAACAACCCCTAACGTCAAAAAAAAAAACAACCCTCATACATTAAAGTGCAAAGAAACGAGAGGAGAGCAGGAGTATGTCTACCAGTGTTACCACAGGGACTCTATAGAGTCAAAGGGACTCATTCTTGTTAGCCTGACTCGGGGATAATTTTTAGATTTGACTCATTTTTCCAAGAACAAAATTATGGTGGCCCGTGGCGTTGTGGGTATGTGCGTCGACCCCAACCACGACGTCGTAGGTTCGATTCCAGCTCTGAGCGACAAAAAATATTTTCACGACCCCACCTCTTTCGAGTCACTGACAATGCTCAAAGAGTAGTATTTCCTGTCTAGAAAAAATCTTCTCAAACTTGGTCGTTCGGAGTCGGCATAAAACTGTAGGTCCCTTCCACTCGTGTGAGAACAATAGCACGCACAAAACGAGTGGTTGCTGAGAAGCTAGGCCCTGGCCCTATACGGGCTGTAGCGCCACCCTTATTATTATTATTGACTGAAAAGTGCTTGGTTTAAGCGAAAAACCCTCTGGGACGCCTATGGGGAGGACTATGACACGGAAAAGCACTTCCTCTGTCACCGTGCCGCATTTGCTCGGATCACAAGGTGACATGTTTTTGGCGCTTCTTCACGGAATCGCCTGCTGGTCCTCAGAAGGATTTGTAGGTTTACAATGGACCAGTCTTAAGTGTCCAATGTAGCATTAAAACCACTAACGACAAGAAAAAACGTACTAGGTTCTTCCTTCACATATGTAAGGAGACATTGTGATATCCGAAAACTCCGAGTCGTCTTAAAAAACGACTCTGGACTCATAAATAATTTAATCTATGCTACCACTTATGATAAATAGAAACATGATACACATAGTACAATATAATATGTTCTTTTTGCTGTCAAAGTTGTGTGACGTCACTTGGGTACCTTATTCTGTGAGAGAGGATTTTTTTTCATGCAATGGAGACGAATTGTGAGGAAATATTGAACTAAATTCTGTATAAAAATAGTAAAATTAGTTTAATGCTCTTCTTTGGGGTATACATTGACACCTACGGCACAACTTCACTTAAAACAAATTATAAACAATTTTTAATTTTTAAAAACTGCGTGTCTACATCTTTCCACATCACAGAAGGTGATTTTTAGTTCTTACTAATGATAATATGAGTGGCGCTACAGCCCCTGAAGGACCAGGGCCTAGCTTCTCAGCAATGACTCGTGTTGTGCGTGCTATTGTTCTCTCACGAGTGGAGGGGACCAACAGTTGTATGCCGACTCCGAACGGCAAAGTTTGAGGAGCTTTTTCTAGATGGGAAATACACTTTGAGCATTGCCAGTGACTCGAAATTGGTGGGGCCGTGAAAATTATTTTTGTCGCAAAGCGCAGGAATCGAAGCTACGACGTCGAGGTTGGGTTCGACGCACATACCCACAACGCCACGGGTTCCTACCTCCTCTTTATATATAAGGCTTCAGATGTAATCGTTGTACGGGACTCCTATTCTGCCGACGTGCAAGCCGATCGCACAGTGTTCGATTGTGTCACTGATAAGTGTCCTAAGTGTAGGTCTGAGTAGTCAGAGCAGACAGAGTAGTCGTTCGAAATCAAATGCTGGGCATATGTAATTCGCCTTAAATCTGGTGTGGCCTTCTAGCCACTTGTAAGTGAGTGATGGTTGATCTCCTTCATATCCATTTGGGATACTCCACTGTTCTTGCGCCAGGATAGTGCTTTTTTTATCACAATTGTTTTCATCTGAAAATCGCTATAGTGGTTGAACAGACGGAATATTGAGGTCTTTGGAGTAGACACCAACCCTCCAACAACGCCCATCCTAGATCCGTCAATATAGTCTGTCATAGTCTCTATGAGAATGCCAAAGTTGAGTTCAAGTCTTGGGATCATATAGTCTTCAATTTTCAATTTCTGAAGAAGAAGAGTGTAACGAGATCTTTCGGTGGAACGTCTAGAATGGTGCTGTGTCGATTGTGTTTCGATGTCCACCACTCAGACTCTTTGACCTCAATCGCTCTGGAGGCTTTTTAATTTGTAAATTCAAAGAACAAGACGAAGACGGACCCGATACAAGAATATTTTTGGGGTGATATCCAGTGCCGTTAATTTGATCCCAACGACAAAAGGCGACGGGAACATATTTGAAAACCCGATAAAAGCATTTACTTTCACGGCGATTCGAACCGGGAACCTCTATGACCAAGGGTAGGCACTCAACATACTGCGCCATCTAGCGATTTAATGGGGGACCATGCATGCTCATCTTAGAATCACGCGAAGCAACGTTGCGTCGTCGAATGAACTTTCGCTGTATGCCCTACTTTTTACAGAAGGTTCCATCGCTGCAAGAGAGACAGAGCGAATGATAGTTCGGATGGCGAAATAAGTCAATGGCGAAGTAAGTCAAAGTTAGTCAAAGCGCTTTCCATGATTACACTGATCACGGCCGATGACGGAGAGCTAAGGTGGTTTGAGATCCTTCTAGATAATTGTTTTCTGCAATATTAGTCCAGTTTAAGCCTAGGCACGCTGCCGTGACGTTAACATCAAGCCGGGTTATGTCCGCACTGATTTGCTTTGCTCATCGGAGTTTAGCTCTTCCTCTCGATACAGGATCTTCGAAAATTCTTCAGCTGTTGAATTGCTTTCCATGCACTTGATGTACCCTGATCAGTGTATTAGACGAATTCTTGCCACCCATGTCCAAGAGCAGTTCATAGTCTTCTTTTGCTACACTCAAATGTGTGCCCACTCTGTGTCCGAGGCAGAGGCACTCTTTCGTGGGCGCTTAGAAGGATCTTTCGTGGTCGGATCACCACAAGGATCTCAATCGTGGCCTGCGACGAGTGCTGAGTTAATTCCTTCCTTGACAGTCTTCCCTCATAAACCTAAGGGCCAGACGCTCTTTTGTGGCTTTCCTCCCGCTGACATCATTACTGGTCTGGCAAATAATCAAACCACAGACATTTAATCAATCACGTATTGGCGCCTACTTCTGCAAACCTCGCAAATAATGTATTTTTCGAATTTTCAAAATTGAAACTACTGCGTCATGTAAAATATCTGCGGTTCCATGCACACCCTGCGTGTGCCCACTCAAAAACGCACAAAAACCGAAACGGATTGTTGAACTCTATTCTGTGCAATTATCTCTTTTAATGAATTTCAATATTTTCCCCCCAAAACGAGGGTCAACGGGGCAGCTCCGCATGACCAACAAACGGAAACGGCCAGTCCGACAATGCAGCCAAAATCTAATTTATACGCTTTTAATTGAAATAATCAAATAATTCAACTCAATGGAAATGGAATTATTTTCACACCTGAGCATGTTCTAACATTTAATCCACACATGTTGCCGCTAATAGGGCTTATTAGCAAATTCAATTCCACCCGCATGGTAATGTGGCATTAAAAATTAAATTTCCCATTTGTAAGGCTTCAATTTAATTTCCGTTAGAAGTGTTTTTTATCCATTTCCTCGGTAGCTGTTTTTACAATGATTTGCCGAGTGCACACAATTGCGGGAAGGGCGGTTTGAATGCGTTTTGCGCGGTCTGACAAACTGCCATGGAATTTATGAAGGGTGACCGCATTCCATTTCAGGCATGGATGCTGATGAACATCATGTGCGTTGGGATTGACGATTTGAAATGAAATTTAACGTATGGCTTCTCAAGTTTGCTTGAAGTTATGACGAACTTGGATAGGAACGGCTTTCCTTAATCTATAATTGGGCTGATTATTGGAATGAAGTCTGATTCCTGGGGTCTGGAAAGTATGTAAGCAACATTTTTCTCAACAAGTCCACAAGCTTGTGGCATCCATTCCAAGTCTCGAAGTGCAGGCTTAAAGCCAAGTGTGGACTCCAGAATTAATGACATTGGTGGCGCTACAGTCGGTTGAGGGCAATAGCTTCCCAGCAACCATTTGTGTTGTGCGTGCCATTGTTCAGGGAAGGGACACAGTTTTGTACCGACTCCGAACGGCCAAATTTGAGAAGCTCTTACTGGATCAAAATTACTCTTTGAACATTTTCATTGACTCGAAGATGGTGGGATCGTGACCATTATTATATTTTTTTTTGGCATGTTTCGTCGCAGTGGGATTCGGTTCTGAGTACGATGGGTTAACGCGCGAGTTACGGCACCTGCCAGCACACCCATCGCACCCGTCGCAACCTGACCATCCAACGCCAACGACGATCATCTGTAGTACCGAACCCGCTTGCACTCCCGATGCCCTCTCAACCACACAGGCCAACGACCACGACGATGATCTGTACTTCGACACCTGCCTGCATGTGCACCAGCAAATATAGCTCGTCGCCCCCTTAGCATCGAACACCGATCAACTCCAATGTCAGGGTCTGGGACGCATCCGCCGCAAATAAAGTTTATGCAATCACTCCTGCAAAACGAGCCGAAAGGTAAATTGAATGAAGTCCAGTTGCCAGTCATTACTCGAAGAAGGTTGTTTTTCTTTAAAGCGAACCCTCGTCGCTCTCGTAACTCGCGTAGGAGTCGATGCACATTCGCATAATGCTAAGCTTTCCACTTATTTTCTAAAACAACGTCTTCCTGAACTAGGTAAACTTTTTTGGCAGAAATGAAAACAAATGAATTCTGCATCAAACGACCAACTATTATTATGTTTTTTTGAAGACTCTTCAATCGTTCTCTTGTTCGACGAATCCAGAGAAAAGCTGTTAACGTGTTCCATTGCATAGAAACGTTCTTAATAGCCGATGAACTGACCAGAATTCAACATATCACCAACTAACAAACTTCTAAGCGGACATTGCGAATATTCCAAGGAAAAGTACAAGAAACTGTCCAATAGGCTTTCATGCAACTAGACTAGTTTCTTGCACATACAACAAAATCCTTGATACTCTTCCTGTATTTCTGTCCAGCGTTTGTCACAGCAAGCCAGTACTTGCTTGTTGTGTTTCACGGGCCGCTGGTAGTATTGGTACAAATGTAGCCGAGAATGGTGATGGTAAGACAGAGACATGATTACTAACCGGCCATCAAATAAGGAGAAGGACAAGAGTGAAAGAAGGGAAGAGCACCGAAAAATAAGAGCATGCAATGATGTCCGAAAGTTCAAGCAAATGTGTATACCCACTAAACTATACAATGGGTATACAAATCGGACAGAAACCTGTCGGAAGGAAAAGGGATAATTCATAGTAGAGACGCAATCGATACTAAGAATCTGGAAAGATAACTTCTGTGGACTCTTAAATGACGATTAAGACTAAAATACCGCTGTTCCACTCCACGCAAAGGACGTTGATAGAATGGAACTTCGCCCCCGACCTAGTCAAGACAGTAGACAGACTGTATGCAGAACTCTTTAAAGCAGCAGAATGTGTTCGGAGAGAAGCATGCTCGACGTGTGGAATCTTAGTATCGTTTGCCCGATCAACAACAAAGGAGACCCTTTGACTGCGTCAACTACCGTCCTTATCAGTGCGGTTTTAGGTCTGGGAATATTTATAAAAATAATGTTGCCTGTCATATGTAAGCACATCACACACATTTTCAATACAATAATAACAACAGGTGTGTTTCCTCTTAAATGGAAAGTTGCTAAAATTCTCCCTCTTCCCAAGTCAAATAGCACGGACTTTAGACCGATTGCTATCCTCCCATTCTTAAGTAAAGTTCTCGAAAAAATAATAAGTAAGCAAATAACAGCATACTTAGATAAAGAGAAATTGGTGACGAAGTTACAATCAGGATTTCGCAGCAAACACAACTGCATTTCTGCGCTTCTAAAAGTATCCGACGACATACGATCTGGACTCGATATTGATATGATGTCTGTGATTGTCTTTCTGGACTTTTCAAAAGCTTTTGACTCTGTTGATCATTCTATTTTATTACACAAGTTGAAGTCACAATTTTTCTTTGAGGAATCCATTTGTAGACTCGTGGCGTCATATCTTGATGGAAGAACTCAGATGGTAGTTAATGGTAATAAGTATTCAAAAAGCTTACCCGTGCTCACAGGCGTACCCCAAGGATCTGTTTTAGGCCCACTCCTGTTTGTTTTATTCATAAACGATATCTCTCAAAGCATAATACACTGCGAGCATCATATATACGCTGATGATGTCCAGCTTTATAAAGTTTTCAAACTCTCCACTCAGGCAAGCGCACTTCGTGATCTCAATACAGATCTAAACTCCTTATTTATTTGGTCACAAATGAATCATTTATCCCTGAATCCTTCCAAAACAAAGGCTCTCCAAATAAACAGAGGAAATCTGTGCAATGCCGTTGACCCAGTTTGTATTAACAACAGCACTATCGAATATGTCTCTAAAATAAAAAATCTTGGAATCATCTTTAACGAACATCTTAGCTGGAAAGACCATATAAATGGTATCGTTCGCAAAATCTATTGTGTGTTACGAGGTCTCAGTCCAACCAAACCTTTTTTATCCGTTGAAGTCAAACTAAAGCTTATAAAGTCATTCGTAGTTCCTCTCATATTATACGGCTGTGAAATTTTCTCAAACATGGACTTTGAATGTTCTCACAAGTTAAACGTGGCTTTCAACAATTGTGCACGATATATTTTCAATCTAGATCGGTACGCCCACGTTTCAGATTTCGCTAAAAGAATTATTGGCTGCTCACTTAATGTATTTCTTAAATATCGTACAGTTGTTGCTTTACATAAAATTATAAACCGTCAGGCACCAGAATATTTATACACAAAATTACAATTTGCGCGTTCTCAAAGAACATTGAATTTAATACCACCTAAACATAAGTTTTTGAACACCGAAAGGCAATTTTTTGTTAGCGCAATTCATTTATGGAATGCACTCCCTCCGGAAATGAAAAGGGTAGGTACAGGGAACTATTTTGAGAAAAAACTTTTTGAATTTTATAAAACGAATTAACCACCAGTAAATCACAATGATTGTAGTATTTGCTTTCTCTATTTTCTTACTTTCTCTATCCTCATCTTTCTCTTCTTCTTAATTTTTCTCCTTTCCCCCTCTTCATTTCCTTTCCTTATCATTCCTTAGAATTAAGTTAGGTTAAGAAAATAAAAATTTGTTATTTTAAGAAAAAAATCATTCCTGTACAAGCTTATAAGTTTACGCTTAATTGTGCAGAGTTACATGAATAAAATACATGAAATACATGAATAAATACATGGAAGGCCACCATCGATCAAATCTTCACACTATAGCAGATCCTGGAGAAGACCCTGGGTGCAAAACCAACACCCAGCACATATTTGTCGATTTCAAGGCAACATATGCGTGCATAGAGACGAACTATATCTACAGTTCCATGTCTACTTTTGACATTCCTGCCAAACTCGTCAGGTTGTGCAAGATAACGATGGAGAACTCTCGCTGCTACGTTAAGTTCGGTAACGAATTCACCGAGACATTCACTGTTAAAAGATATTTCAGGCAAGGCGATGTGCTGTCATTTGTTTTTTTTCACATTGCACTAGAGAATGTGCAAAAATCTCTCGCCAGCGCAGAGGTACAATCTTCCGACAATCCTTGCAATCGTTAGCATACGCTGACGTCATTGACGTGATTCGTCGTCGAACTCAGCGAACCGTCAATGAAGCGTTTGCGTGTATTTAAACGGAGGCGGCAAAAACGGGCTTAGCGGTGAATGAGGGCAAAACGCTGTCATCAAGAAAGGACACACAGCATCGACAACTCGTAACCATAAGCAGCTGCAACTTCGAGGTGGTTAAAATCCTTAACCATCTACCTTGGCTCCCAAGTTAATAGTACGAACAACATTACTTACTTACTTATCAGGCAGACGAACCATGAAGGGTCTGAGCCTGAGCAGGTGCTGCCTTCCATCGGTGACGGTCCTGTGCACGCTGCTTCCAGTCATCAAGGCCAAGCTGTCTTGCATCCGCGATGACTTGGTCTTTGTACCGGAGGTTCGGTCTTCCTCTCCTTCTTGAACCAGAAGGCTCGGATTCGAAGACCCTCTTTGCTGGAGCGTTGTTGTCCATTCGCTCGATGTGGCCGAGCCAGTGTAGTCGACGGATTTTTGCCTTCCGGACTACATCCACATCCTTGTACAGCTCGTAGAGTTCGCGGTTGTATCTTCTCCTCCATTCGCCTTCCTCGCAGACGGACCATATATCCGACGTAGAATTTTTCTTTCGAAGGCACCAAGAATCAGCTCTGCAGCCTTACTTAATGTCCAGCCTTCGGCTCCATAAAGTAGGACTGGCAGGATAAGGGTTTTGTAAAGCATGACTTTGGTCCTTCGAGTCGGGAGTTTCGAGCCCAGTTGGTGGGAGGACTTCTTCGTCGACTGGAGTTGGGATTTCCTGGTTCCCTATCACTCTCTCCTGGTCAGGCCCGCTAAGCAGCTGTTGGGAGTGCTGCTTAAACACATCCACTATTACCTGGGGGTCCGTAACTAGGTTACCCTCGCAATTTCGAAGAGCCTGGGTGCCTTTCCTAAAGCCTGTGGCCAGGCTTTTGGCTTTTTTGTAAAAGGCCCGTATTTTTTGCTTGTCCCTAGACTCTTCGATATCCTTGAGCTGGGAGGTTGCGAGAGACCTTTTCTTCAGGCGTAGAAGCTTTTTCTCCTCCCGTCTTCTAGCCCGGTACTCCTCTTGCGCTGCTGAACAACATTAGTAACGAGATTAAATGCAGAATAACTCTTGCCAACCACTGTTCACTTGGGCTCAATTGAGGCCCAGGTCCACCCCGGACTGTAGCGCCATTAGAAGAAGAAGAAGGATAGTAAGAGTCTTACTTTCCTGCAGAGCAGGGAACTTTTCTGACAAAACCTTCATCCAACAACGAAGAGTCTACTTGGGCAAAGGTCAGACTGAAGGCGCAACAAAGCGAGAGCAGGGCAATGGACGAGGAGAAGCTTGATCTGGAGTCCAAATGTCATTCTAAGAATGGGTTATGTGTCCTATGGAGAATGATTATAGTGCACTACATTGCAGAAGTGAACTCTTTCGATTGAACTTTATTATGTGCTACATTCTACTGAAAGAAGATGTTTTTTTTCCAGATTACTAGAGTGCTCGAGATCACACGAGCATAGTCGGCTATATACCTTCAATGGCTGGAAGCACCGAAGGTCCAACATATAGAAGATCCAATATTGTTTTTGTATTACTTTTTTACCGAACTCCGGTACAAAGACCAAGTCATCGCGGATGCAAGACAGCTTGGCCTTGATGACTGGAAGCAGCGTGCCCAGGACCGTCACCGATGGAAGGCAGCAATTGCTCAGGCTCAGACTCTTCATGGTTCGTCTGCCTGATAAGTAAGTAAGTAAGTATTACTTTTTTACTAAATAAAAATGAGTAAATAATAAAAATCTTCCTTAAAAATACAGGAGCTCGTGCTGTGGGTGCAGTTTGAAGACGTTAATATGGGCTTGTAGCTACGGTCACTGCTTATGACGTACTGAAACAATAAGGCCTTATCACGCCGACCGCGTGAGTCCCCTTGCGTAGTAGGTACAGCTGTCCCTTGCATGTCTTTTGCAGCTGTCTGTTTCACAAATGTTAAGTCTAACTGACGTCCGGTATCATTTGCTAAAATTGTAACATCTATCGATAGAATTAAAAAGTGTGGACCATCTTGCATGATACTGTCATCAAATTAAAGAATAAAAAAGTGCCTGAATATAGGCATTCATTAAATGTTCCACCACCCCAGATAGCACAAAACAGAGTTTCATTCTGTAAGGCTTGCCACCCATCAAAAAGACACGGAACAAGTGTTTTCGGACGATCGCTTTATTGCAACCGCTTGACGACAATGCTTAGCATACTTACCATAACAACTATACGTCGTAAGACCTTGTATATAAAAATAATTGAAAACAATAACATGATTATGTGTGCGTACGTGGTGGATAAAGGGTGATACCTTAGAAAATGTATTTTTATATATATATGACTCTGTGGCGCTGTAGTAAGGGAATGGACCTGGGCCTCTCCAGTTCCACACACCAAGTTGGTCGAGGTCCTTCTCCACTTGGGTGCGCCGCCTTAAACACGGGCGTCCTCTGTTGCGTTGCCCTACAGTTTCTGGAGCTGTGGTGTCCATCCGCTCTACATGACCTAGCCACCGTAGGCGTTGGATTCGTAGACGCTTAACTAGGCGCATATCGCTGTACAGCCCGTAAAGTTCGTGGTTGTATCCTTCCAGAACCCGTGAACACAGACAGGACCAAATGTCGCACGCAGAACTTGTCTCTCAAAGAGACCAAGCTCGTCTTCATCCGCTTTGTCCATGCCTCGGCGCCGTATAGCAGGACTGGGATGATCAGTGTCTTGTATAGAGTCAACTTGGTTCTTCGAGAGTGTGCTCTATTACTCAATTGCCTCTTGAGCCCGAAGAAACAGTGGTTGGTTAGAGTTATCCAACGATTGATCTCGTATTGGTGTTATTTGCGCAGTTTATTCCAGAGCCGAATTAGTGAAGTCCTTGACTACCTCGAAGTTATAGCTGCCCATTGTGACGCTCTGTTTAAGACGTCGATGTTGTATGTCCTGTTTTGAGGACAGCATATTCTTCGGTTTGCCCTCATTCTCCGCCAGACCCATTTTAGCCGCTTCCGTCTCAATGTTAGCAAATGCCTCAGTTTTCCCCAAATTTCAGATAGGCTCTGCGAAGCTGAAGTTTAATGTGTCACATACCATTTAAGAGAATATCTGGGAATGGAACACTTTCAATCGAAGAATACAAGCATTCATTTAGAATATGAAATAAAAAAGAATCACCACGACTGCCTTCGTCTTCATCACGTTCCCGCCGTTCAGTGCTAATCCCTTCGTCTTCAGGAGATGATGAACTACCATAAGAGCGAGCACGCTTTACCTAAGCCAGCTTAGCTCCCGACAGCATTCCAGATTATCCATTTTCACAAAAAAGCAATTCAATGGCATGCGAAGGAGGAGGGAGAAAAAACACACAGGCTAAGCAGACCAAAAACAAGCCTACAACAAATTAGAGTGCCCTTAGAGGCAAAAAAGAAATTAGCAATCAAAGCCGTAATTGAAACGGATACTTCCCCAAACCCGCCGTCCATCCATTCCTCAGAAAAAAGAAAAGCAAAAGCAAGCCATCATCACCACAGCCCATCCCACGTGCAGCTCAAGTCCTTTAGAACTTTTTCAGTAATTCCTCGTCCAAAGTTAACTCGTTTCAGCCTTTCATCACACACACGCGCCAGCCGATTGGAGCCGTAGCTGCTGAGCACCTAAATCACGTTCTCAGCTGAAGATACACAAACACGTAAGGCGATTGTGGTGCAAAAGGATTGACTGGCTGCAAAGCCCCAACCAACGCCAGACAGAGAATGACCAATGAAATGCGATGAACGAGGGGTGAGAGAGCACCCAGGGAAGGTGAAGAAGTCGAGCAACTGAAGAAGTGAGTGGAAAAAGTTCTACTCGCCCCCCTCCGCTCCGCCAACACAGCGCCACGCCGCCAATACAGTAATAATGAGTTTTTATGCATCAAAACTTCTTGAGATAGGTTTCCGGTCGAAATCAGGCTGAGTGAAAAGTTTTCCCCTTCCGCCATCCGTCATTCTCATTTCGTGATAACTTCTCTGATTACTCATTCAGGATGCCGCCCATGGCCCATCCTGTGTTCGCCGCTCGTCGCGTTACACACCCAAGCGGGGAACGGAGACGGGCACGGACACGTTTTGTTCGTACGTGTCAGCAGCAGATACTTAATTGCTTTTCAATAGGGTCTGTGCGCCTTCCAACACATCGAAGGGGAAGTTTCATTTACCTAAAGTGGAGACACACCGAGGAAATTCAAGACTCTGCATCCGGGCCAAGGTGGACCGCCGAGAGATGGCACTTGAATTTTGAACTCAAGAGAGTTAATGTATCTCACCCAGAAAAAGGTCAGAGTATATTTCCTGTGATGGATGTGCAAGTGGAAGGCACTTGCGAAAATAATCGGAAGAAGGTGACATGACCAGATGGCCACGACAAGCTGATGGAGACCATATTTCACTGTCGATTTGATGGAAGGGGCGTGACGGCCGGGATGGAGACATATCTGTCAAATATGAGCCATGGCTGAACGCCGACCTGCTCACGCTCACCAATCACTGCGGTGGGGGAGAGGAGATGATTTGTGCACAGACAGCTGTGGAAAGGAGTATAAGTGACACTCACTGTGCAGGGAATTCACCGAACCATACAGGACGGCGCAGCTCTTTCTTGTGCACATGCACGTGCATTCATTCTCTCGGGAAACCCTATCATCGGTGACAATGATTCAGCAGAGATTAGGTTTCGCAGCCACCTAGAGGCTTGTCAATCCGGTCGATCCGTAATGAGTGGCTTCCTGGTTACTCCTGGAAAACCATGCTGTTCACCGTTCACTAGCGTGCAGCCATGCGAAGATGAGCTCTGCTCAGCAGTGCCTCAAAGCTACTCTCAGTCAAACCGACTGCGAACCAGCTCTCGAATCAATCCTGATGAAACGATATGCTGCTCCACGAACTCCGAATAAGGGTTTCTCTCCGCCCCGCCCGTACGGCTGGTCGCGCATTCATTATTCAGTAGATTATGCCACAAGGTGTTACCGAAACGCCGCACTTTTCCTTTGGCATATTTCTCCCAGCGCGTCCTTCACTCATCGCTTGAAGGCAACCGAAAGGGGGGAAGGATGAAAAAAAAAACTGCTCAAAACTTTCACTTTGACTTCAAGTTCGGTCGTTCTATGAATCTTCAATGAGCGCTCGGCGTGGGTGGCTACCCACGCCCGCTCAGTTGCCGAAGGCCAAAGTGCACCACCGTACGTTCATAATTAATGCTTTTTCGCAAACAGATGAAAGGGAATACAGTCGCCTGCATCAGCCGCTGCTGTATCTATTCGCTGGCGAACGCACGGGGAGCCGGCCCACATCCACATATTCAAATCAAGGGCATTCGGGAAACAATGACAGTTCTTAATTTAATGCCGATGTGACAGTCGGCAGTCACTCGCAAGCGAATTTAAAGGAATTGTGACCGAAAGTTGAAAGTTCTTCCAAAGATAACAACTAACGCCTTATTAATGTCATGACCTACAATTAGGGGAAAAGTTGGACCTTGCCGAGCGGTACTCTCCAGTGGAAAGTTTTCTAATCAAAGTCATGAGTGAGATATGTTATGTGACATTTGCAGCGCACGAGTTCGGGCGAACAGGGCACATGCGATGCGTGTGTGTGTGTGTGTGCCTGGCGGAAGTATGTATCCGACGGTGCTTTGGGGTCGGAACAATCTGTCCTTATCGATTTCGTGCGTTTGTACGAAAATAAACGACGTGTTTGTATGAACGCAAGCAGCATAAGTCCATGTACGTGTCCTGGGCAATAAACCCCTTCAGGAAGTGACATAAACTAAATGGGGATGACACGAATTGGGAAATGGGCGATCGAGGGGGTTTTGCAGCACAAGTCAAGTCGGGACTGTGCCAGCAACCGCGGGTGGGATTTAATGTCGGAATTAGACATCGTTGAGCAAGTTGTGAGGTCCTGTGGCAGTCGTCTTAAGGAAGAGATAGAGCGTGCGATTCTTACCCGATTGAATTTTCCTGCTGTGCCTGCGAATGGCAGTAGTCTTGAGTAGTCGTTATAACATTTACGAGTCATATATTGAGTCGTGCAGTTTGCTAAGAGATGGCGCCACTTGCATTATTCCAGTGGAACAAACGTTGGAAGGCTACTATCATTGTAAAATGTTGTGATTGAAAAATTCAGATGGGCAATACTTTGAATAATACTGTTACACATGTTAAATAATCGTTCAAATTTTGAAAAAAAAAGAAAACAGTGAATTAAGGTATAGACCCTTGTACTGGTACATTACAGAATGTGAGCAGGCCCTATCGTTCTCTGGTTCGGGTTGTATATTTTTGATTCACTACTCACCAACAGAATCACAATCGGTGAAAGGATGCCGAACTGTGTCACCTCAAGGCAAGCTCTTCTTAAGGCTACATTCAGTGGTGGTCATCACCAAACATACCTCTTCAGCAAGGACGATCTCTATCCAGCTGTCCCCAGCTTCACGCACCCAGTTGTGTGTGCGTCCTGTGTCACTCCAGTCGGAGTCTCGAATCCTTTTGACTAGCTTAGAGTCTGTTGTAGGTCAACTTGTCGAGTCTTTTCCATCAAAACCCACCCACAATATGGATGGCCCCTAGAGTGCCATGGCTTAGGTTCTCAGCCATCACGCATGTAGTGCGTTCTTTCACGAGTGGAAGGGACCTACCATTTTATGCCGACTTCCAACAACCAATTTGAGCAGCTTTTTTCTAGACAGGAGTACTCTTAGCACATTGTCAGTGATTTCCAAAGAGGTGAATCCGTATACTTGGCGTACAGGCTGGGGATCGAACCTACGACGTCGAGGTTCAAATGCGATGGGGTCGGCGCACTTAGCCACAATGCCACTTACCGCCATCAGCCCCATAGTAACCTGTGAACAATAACCTAGAACCGCTTTCAGTCCATCCTTGTTCGAAGAGGATTTTTTTAAAAAGGTATCCACATGACATGCCACCGGCATGACTTAATTACTTCTCAGTCCGACAACCCCTGACGGGTCCGAGCCTAAGCAATTGCTGCCTTCCATCGGTGACGGTCCTGGGCACGCTGACTCCAGTTATCAAGGCCAAGCTGTCTTACTGTACCGGAGGTTCGGTCTTCCTCTCCTTCTCGAACAAGGAGGCTCAGTTTCCAGGACCCTCTCTGCTGGAGCGTTGTTGTCCATTCGGTCGATGTTGCCGAACCAGTGTAGTCAACGGATTTTTGCCGTCCGGACTACATCAACATCCTTGTAGAGCTAGTAGACACATCGTAGCTGTGTCTTCTCCTCCATTCGCCTCCCTCACAGAAGGGACCATATATCCTGCGTAGAATTTTTCTTTCGAAGCCTCCAAGAATCATCTCTGCAGTTTTGCTTAGTGTCCAGCTTTCGGCTCCATAAAGTAGGACTGGCAAAATAAGGGTTTTATAGAGCGTGACTTCGGTCCTCCGAGTCGGGAGTTTCATGCCTAGTTGTTTTGACAAACCGCAGTAGCATCGGTTGCCAAGGGCGATTCTACGGCGGATTTCCACTACGATGTCACTCGTGGGTTTTACGTTTTCCCCGAGGTAGACTCCTTTACTACCTAAAAATTGAAGCTGTCGATGGTAACGTTTTGGCCTAGGTGGTGTGCGGCGGATCGTTTTTTGCTCGACAGCATATATTTGTTTTTTTCCTCATTGACCTTTAGACCAGCTCCGTGAAAGCTTCCATCAGCGTATCCCAACAGCTAGACTGACTTGTAGAAGACAGTGGCTACGGCGTTCACCGTTCACACAGTACTCTGGATATTTAGGAGGTAGGATCGCCTTTTTCGTGGATGGGGCATAAAGAGCTGATATTCCAGTCGTCGGGCATGCTTTCGCATTCCCAAGCTCGGCAAATGATCTGGTGAATGCTCCCTTCCAGCACATTGCCTCAGCTTTGGAAAGCTCCGAAGGCAAGCCACGGCCTTGTTGTTCATCAGCCTTTTAATGGCTGTACCTGTAGCCAGGCTGTGACCATGCTTTTGGTTGTTTTGAAAAAGGCCCGTATTTTTTGTTTGTCCCTAGACTCGTCGATATCCTTGAGCTGGGAGGCAATGTGCTAGAAGAGCAGCGCTTTTTGGTCTGCTTCGTCGGTTGTTCGTTTTTTCTACTCACACTCGCCATCATACCACGGGTTTCCTGTCGGGGCTGGTATGTAATTATTGCTACCTCTTTGATGGCCTGAGTGGCAATGCGACCACATCTCGATGGCACTTGACGTAGGGATGCTGGAGAGTCTCTCGATTAGTTGCTCTTCGTATGCTCTGGCAATGTCCGGTTTGCCTTGGCGCCCAATGTCAAAAGCTCTCTTTGTCGGCTGGTGCAGCTTTCTGACATTGGACAGTCGCGCTCTGAATGTTGCTGACACGAGAAAATGGTCAGAGTCGACGTTTGCCACCCTGAATGTTCGCACATTCTGGATATTTGACGCGTGTCTTCCGTCAATTTGGTTGGCGGTTCGACCATCCGGGGATCGCCAGGTTGCTGTGTGGACCTTTTTGAGTGGGAACCTTGTGCTACTTATGACCAAATTACGCGCTGTCTTCAAGTCTTAGGTCGTTATCTGTTGTCGTGTCGAAAAAACTGTGCTTTCCGATCCCTCAGCCACAGACGTTTTCCTTACCGATTTTAGCATTGATGTCTCTGAGTGCGATTTTGACATTGTACTCTGGACAGGCTCCGTAGGCACCGTCCAAGAGGTCGTAATAATCCTCTTTGACAGAGTCTGCAGCTTCGTCGGCAGGGGCGTGGGAGCATATAAGGCTGATGTTGTAGAATCAGCCTTGGCTGCTGATCACAATCAGGCGATCGCTTATCGGCTTAAAGTCGATGACCTTCGACGTTTAGGCGTTTTTCCACGACGAATACGCATCCAAGTATGTGCAACCTTTTGTGACAGCTGTAATATATGTCGCACTCTTTCGTTTTCGTTATTCCATGTCCTATCCAGCGTATTTCCTGGAGCGCAGTAATATCCGCCTCATACAGCGTGGGGATATTTTCCAATTTTTGAGCGGTTCCTGGAGTGTAGAGATGTTCTTAAATTCCATTGACATGTATCCTCAGCCGAGCTTGGCTAGTTTTCTTTAAATGCCAACTCGACCATTTTATGGAAAAAAATGCCCGACGGTACAAGGGCGTCCTCAGTGTCGCTTTACCAGAACAATCGATGTGAATTTACCGAAGCGGCGGCGAGTGTCATTGAGCAATTCGTCCTTTTTTCAGTCTCAGTCTCTCCTCAGCGCTGTCAAAAAGGATCGAAGAAGAACAGAAAAAAAAACGCAGAGAATGACAAGAGAAATACCAAGGAGGAGCAAAGCAAAGAAAACCAAAGCAAAAGCGTATTATTTGCTGAAATCTGCACTCAAAAGATGAACAAAATCCTTTTTCTCCTTCAGATTCTGGTTTCCAAGACGAACTACTCGTACCATCATTTGGTGTGTTCAGCCAAACGCCAATGCAACTGAAAGCGGTCCCCTCCCAAAATAGAATTGGAGTTTCCGAAAGCTGAACAAATCCAAAAAAAAAAGAAAGAAGTGGCTCATTCGACGAGAATTTGGCATTTGAAATCTTCTTACAATAGGGATTCCAACGGGATTACTATAACATGCAGCAAGCGGAGCAGCAAGCTCAGCGTCTCTGCAACACGCCGCCCTCACATCGTGTTCGTGTTACCGACCGACTTGACATTATGTACACATGTTCGTTCCCGCTGCCGTGTCGAGTACATGCACTGGCAGCCTGGGGAGGGCGGCGGAGGACGAAACATGTGATATGCCTAAATGATTTTCAAGGGGGATTTGATCGAGATTACTGTTTCAATTTGTGCATCCTTGAAAATGTCTTCTTACGGGATTTTTTTTCTTCTATTTCTTCGCTTCTTCTTCCAAATGGAAATAGTGCTGGTGATGGTGTGGGTGGGTGGATCGGCCGCCCACCGGAGAAGGAGCAAAAAGTCGTCCTGGAAAAACAATGCATATTCCCCATACGGATCGGATTTGCGTAGTGATTGTGAGATTTGAGCTTTTATCCGACAATGCTGGCTCGAATGGCTGTTCCAATGAATTGTCCATTTAAATACGATGCATTGTTAATCCTTTTGAGTGTCCTTTCTTTCGACTTGGAGGGGGGCTTGCAACTTTTGGATTAAGCCTTCCTAACCATGCATGCACACTCACTGGTATAATGATGTACTCCTAAACTGAAATCGACTTTGGCTTTGATTCAGACATCTACTCGTCTGCCTCTGATGGCAAGGTCCTTTGACTTGCGCAAGGAGCGCTCTTTGATTTAGTTCCTACCCATGAGCTGATGATTAAATGTCTTCAGAGGGAACGGACTCTCGGATGTGCGAGGGCAGTTGGATAAGTAAGAGCGTTTCTTTGCCGACGTCATTGTATCTTCTGTTCTGGAAATGAGGAGCGGATTTTAGTAAAGGCCTGACCAGTGCCCTATAAAGCCATGACATAAACCGGCTGTTGTACAATGTGAATGGTACGACCGTGGTACAATTTTTCATTCGCTTCTCATTTCTAATGGCTTAACAACAAAGCCCTTCAGGGCTAGTGGCGATGTTCTGGAAGGGCGCAGGTACCAGATAATCTGCCGAATTTGAAACATGAAAACATGCCCGACGAATATCGGCTCCATATGCCACATCAACAAGAAAAGGCGATCCTACCTCTTGCAGCAACTGCAGAGGCACATCCCTGCTCAATGTCCCCACAAGATCAATCCAGTGTACGGATGAAAACACGGCTCCATAGATCAAGCCAGTGTACTGTGTGAACGTCTAAAGCCGTTTTGCACACACCAATGGGGTGGCTTCCGGCCTGGCAAATAGACCAAATCTTCACCAGCAAGTGTCAAATCTACACTCACCATCTTTTCATCGATCTTAAGCCCGCATCCGACAGCATTCATCGAATTTGGGATCTCAGCAAAATAGATCAGGTTGTGTCGGACCACACACCACGGTTCAGCTCGAAGACCTCTGAGCCGTTTGAAACCTGCACCGGATTTCGGAAAGGAGATCCGCTGCCGTGTGAGTTCTAGAGATGATAGTGCGGCGGGCTTGCAGTAGGTAAACACGTGAGGCAATATTTTCTGTAAATCAGTCCAGCCCCGCCATCCAGCGCAGTTCGAACGCATCGTAGAAGCTTTCACGGCAATTGAAGAATAGGCGAAACGAGCTGATCTTAAGGTCGATGAGTATAAGAGAAAATATTTGCCGTCGAGCAGGACACGACCGGTCGCAGACCTTGTAGCCCAACACATAAAAATCGACAGCAATTTCGAGGAAGTAAAGGAGTCTGTTGGACCAAACGTGAACTCCACGAATGCCGGACAACATCTTAGTGCACGTAAATAGTATCGCACTTGGCAAACCATGCTACTTCGGTTTGTCAACAACTGTGCTCGAGAATCCTGAACCCTATTAACTCAAAAATGTGCAAAGTTTCATGATGAACCCAGGCTTCGTGGTTTCACTAGATGGCGAAAATCACAATAGGCCCATTTGAGGCCACAGGGATCTGGGGATCGCTTCCTACTCCCTTCTAACATTCCAATTTTAACTTTTGGACATCATGGTCACTGAAAGATGCCGGTGCGCTTTGATGTTGATGCCACAAGCGTGTTTGGGTGGTTCCACAGGTTCGATGTGAATGGGTTTAATTCGGTCTGTTGGTGGCATTGATCGGCATATCCTGGGACATGGGGCAGGGTGCCAGTCGTGTTCAAGTTCCTTTATTTTCATGTTCTACAATCAATGTGTCACATGCGAACTGACATAAAGCTTCCAATTGTCTACAAATCGTTGAATTTGCCCTTAAGACTGCAGGTCCTGCCGCTGAAGGGAGAACAAAAGAACTCGGAATAAGAGTGACAGCTTTGGACGCAAGGTCCATCTAATAAATTATATCAAGCACATTGTCACCAGTGCACCAAGCTCCGTGCGCACCTTAGAATCTCCTTGTACACTTCACACTCTCGGACGGTTGCCACCTCAAAGACCTCCCACAGATACAGCAGATCCACAAACATACAAAGCTGACAGCTTTTCCTGGAGGGAATCCAGATAATCGCATTATTCTTTAATCTCCCGGCAGGAGCCTCCCTCGGCAGCTTGAATTCGTGTGAACTCATGCCTCGCAATTCAATTTAAATCGCTCCTAATTGGATACGTTTTCATGCTCACTCACATGACAACCTTTGTACATGTGCAGCGCCCATATAGACGCCCAGGATGGGAGACATCAATGCCAGTCTCATTTTGTTTTTCACACCAAACACAAAAATTCAGTGGATTAACATATTTGCATTTCTTCTCAGAATTCACCCCAAATAGGTGACCGTTCCGTCCTCCAGCGGCTCTCGCCAGACACAAAGTTGGCCGGTGTTGTTTGTCGAGTTAATTTTTTGCCGCTATCGCCGGTAATTTATTCGAATGAAACAACGTCTGATTATTTATTCAGTAAATTGAGAAGAAACACTCACATTATGCTAATTGTGAAATTTAAGGCCTCACTGAGGGTGGGCAGCGTGCCGGTGTTTGCAGCATGGCCAGAGATATGAATGAATTACGGTGTTGACCTCTTAACCAAAGTGCTTTTAAATGGAAATGACAAGACATTTCAAGGTTGAACTGAGCTCAATGGCGCGGTACAGTGCTATAATTGCTTCAGAATATACTCGTCTGCTAAATGGGAAGATTAAAGCCTGAATTGCGAGAAGATTTTCTAATTGATTTGGATGCTCAAGTAATTTACTGCGAGGCTATGCTCGGTTTTGTGAACATTCCAGAAACGGAGAGGGAACGATTGTGACCAAGAAAAGGACGCTCTATTTTGTGACTTGAAACTGTTTCAATCGCATTTTTGACTTTGAATTCATCTTTTTGTGAGCAATGGAATTTAACTTTACTCTATTGTGCTACGGGAAATCTACGGACTCAGGACACTGACACTCGGGACAATGATTAACGATGACAATGACTGGTAATGTTCCATTAACCATATCTTGGATCGGAGGCCCCCGAAATCGATCGTTTCAGGGATAACCTTTGCTCATTTCTCGCTTTCGAAAAAGTACGGGCCAATAAGACCACCCGACTTAATTCAAGACCATACATTTGGTCCCTGGATCCCTGTGCATCTCCTTCTACGCATTACAGTATGCTAGACGCAGTTAAGCCAGTCGGACGACTTGTGGTATTATTTTCAACTTGGTGGCTCTATACAGGCCCGATAATCTTAATCGTATCCAACTCAAAAAACGAGAACATTTTCATACAAATTCTTAGATAGAAGTCAGCCTCCTCGTAGCGACCCATTGCGCTAACGTCTCATTATAAGGTCCTGGAAAAGCTGATAAATCGACATCATATGGAATATCTTGAATTGCCTCCTTTTAATGACCGGCAGTTCGGTTCGTCGAAAAAGTGTAACCTATCTTTGCACAATCCAGACGAAAGCATTATAGTTGCGCTTGATATTTATAAGGCTGTTGACAGACCTTGCCAGCAAGCTCTTATGTCGAACATGCGTGCCTAAGGTTCAGATGAATATCTTCTTCATGAAATTAGAAACTCCATTTCGAACCGTTTGATTCAAGTAGTCTTTGGATGGGTATAAGCCTGACACCCACAAAGTAAATGCTGGTGTCCCCCAAGGCTCTGATCTATGTCCGCCACTCTTTCTCATTTTATAAATCGTGAAAGCACATTCAGCTTCTGGATCTATTCGATCCAAGACTCACGACCCTGCCCTTCGGACGTACGATGGAAACGGTTTTGAATTCCGATCATGATAGCGTAACTAACTGGGATACATTTTTTCCAATTCAAAAATATAATGCTGCTTGCTGTCATTAAAGCGAACCCCTAATAATCCGCCATTATCCATGAATGGAGCTTGTATCGATGATACAGAAAAATTTTCCACTCCTGGTGTGTGTATCAACGAAATGTTTGCGTACATCAAATTAAAAGAAGAGGAGATACAACGAAACCAGGCAGAGGCAGTCGTGGTTCCAATGCCAGCGCAAGGACTAATTAAAATTTCACCAATAACTGTCCCATCATTCGATGGAAGTTACAGGAAATGGACTTCATTTTGTGAGCTATTTGGGCGCTTAGTAGGTCAAAATTAAGGAATTACTGATGTGGAGCGTATCCAGTGTCTAAAAAGAAGCTTAAAAGGGGAAGCAACCAGAAGCATCAACCACCTGGCACCAACATCAACGAATTGTACAGCAGCGATAGAGTTGTTGACAAACCAGCAGCTCTCATCAATACGCACATTTAGAAATTGTTCTTTTTGAAATCAGCACAGCCTGACAACTCATTCGACATCAAAACGATAATGGACTCCACGAAGGAAATATTGTATGCAATGAAAAATTCAGGAGTAGACACAAGTACCTGGGATTCACTGGTGGCAGATTAATTATGTTCCAAGTTAAACGCTGATACGAGGAAATCATATCAGCAATCAAGAGGGACATCAACTGGTCCTGGAAGAACTGTACGATGTGATTGAATGTAGGTATCGTGCCTTGGAAAACAGCCGATCCTTTAATAGAGAACCACCAAGGCCGACAGTCACAATGACAATGAAGAGTTGCACCACCTAGAACTTTTTATTGACTCAATCGCCTAATGCCGCCTCACATTAAGTGACAATCAAACAGGCTTGGATCGAAATAGTTTTCGTAGTGACATGAAATTTTTAACGTGCTGGTATTTATTCACAAATTATGCTTACTTGTCATTACAAAATTAACTGAAAAGTGCTGATTACACAGATATATAAAAATCAAACAGAAAAGGTGAGAACGTAATTAATACGATGTAACTTAAACCTGTCATAAATACGAATATGAACATAAGGAGAACAAAAATAAACTAACAACTGGACTATGAACGATGAGGCAATTTTGTGTTCTGTGTGAATAAATGCATGCCTTTTGTTGATACAATCAACAATGTTTAGGTCTCCCTCATCGACTCAAGGAATATTCACTCCCTCTGAGTTGGCTTTCATTTAGAAGGCGGGTATTCGCCCTAAGCTTGAGTACAATGCTCAAATCTAGTCTCTTCTCCCTGAATTCACACGCAACACACGTTTCGTCAGGAGAGCGTATCAAGTGCCTTGACATACTCTCCAGTAACAGCATATCAACATCCTCACATAAACGGCTAGATGGCGCAGATGGTTGAGCCTGCCCTTGGTTTTAGGGTTTCCAGGTTTGAATTCCAGGGAAAGCAAAAGTTGATATGCTCTTAGCGGATTTTCAAATCTGGTCCAGTTACCATTTGCCGTTGGGATCACTAATCACGTTTAGCGTGCTGGCAGCCAAATTACCTAGCCTAACATCCACATATGCTTGTATACATTTGAGTATCTGTGCTGCCTCTGAGTTGATACACTAAATGGAAAAAAACATGTAGTTTCTGGCTCTTAGACCACTAAGTTCAGATACAGTCTGCAAGGCTTAGCATCTATAAATTTGATGCTTGTTTAAAGGCTACATACACCGGTTCAATCCTCAGACCAAAAGATAGTGGATCGTAGGTAATTGGAGGTCAAACAAAGAGCCAGCGAACGGATCGAGTGGAAAGGCTTAGAGTGTTGAGAATCAGATTTTCAAGGTTCCTAGTGAGGCGTTGTTTATACGTGCGTCGACCCTAAAACCTCGACTTCGTAGGCTTGATCTCTGCTCTGTGCGACATAAATAATTTTAAAGGCCCCACCAATTTCGAGTCACTGGCAATGTTCAAAGCGTATTTCCCATCTAGAAAAAGCTTCTCAAACTTGGCCGATCGGAACAGACATAAAACTGTAGGTCCCTTCCACTCGTGAGAGAGCAATAGCACGCACAACACGAGTCGTTGCTGAGAAGGTAGGCCCTGGTCCTTCAAGGGCTGTAGCGCCATCCATATTATTATTATTAATGAGGCGTGGACACTGAGAATAGGAGGCAAGCTTGCGTTTTGGAGATCATCCTCTGGAATCTCAGCCAGCATTTATAATAATTCAAATTGATGAAGCATTCGGTTGAAGAGAAGACTTGTGTGACTGCCGCTCGTAACCTAGCCGAAGAATTAGTCACTCTCTAATCTGGCATTTTGGAGAACGAGTCCTATACACCCTAAGGCAGTTGAAAAATATGGGTGGTCGAAAAAGTCTTTTCGTAATTCGTAATCAAACATCAACTCATTTCATTTTACATTTTTAATGAACTTAATTGAACCAAATATGTACCATTTTGGTGGACCACCTTGTCGACCTTTTGCCATTTTTCCGCTGCAGACATTATTAAATCAGTGCAAAACTTTTTTGGTTTCTCGGCGAAAAACTGCGACAAGTAATTTTCACAGGCTTCTCTTGAAGCCAACCTCACTCCATTAAGGGACCATTGACCGAAACAAATGGTAGTCCGATTGTGGAAGTTCACGGCTATATGGTGTATGCATCAAAACTTTCCAGCCAAGCTCTACCAGATTTTCCCCAGTCATCAAAGATGTGTGTGGTATAGCGTTGTCATGATGGAAGACGAAGGCTTTTCTGTTGATCAGTTCTACCCTCGACAGTAAAGTGTAGAATGAATCTATCGACCGGGCTGGATCAGCTCATAGTGGATGGTTCCTTTGCAATCCCACCAAACACTTAGCATTACCTTTCGAGGCTTCCATACTGGCTTTGCGACCATTTGTTGAGCTTCACCACGCTTGCACCATGATCTTTTTGACTGTCGTATTTGATCCACTTTTCGTCTCCTGTTACCATTCGCTTCAGAAATGGTTTGATTTCATTTCGATGCTCAATTCGTGGTATGACCTATGTAACAGATCCAGTTTAGTTCTTTAGTTCATAACGAAATTAGCGTCCTTGAGTGGGTTTTATGGGCGACTAGTGATGGAGGTGGGAATTATCCTGTAAACAGGAATTTAACATTAATACGACGTGAACCTGAACGACACATCTTCCGCCAATGTTAAATAAGCGAACCTGAGTAAGCCACGGATTCGAAAAATGTCCCGGACCACATGTCGTGTGAAAACAAGTTTTTTAAATCCGGGCCACATTTGATGGCAGTGTTGCAGATAGTTTTAGATGCCCACGAGAATACCTTGACCAGCCACTCTGCTGTTAACTTAAAACTGTTGTTTGGGTGGCTTTTCTTATTCTTACTTTTTGTTCCTAAAGTGATGTTTGCTTCCATTTGAACCACAATCGAAAACCGCATACCCGTGCAATTCTTAATGGATTAAGGTGCATTCAAAGTTTAGTTTTCCATTGAATTTCTCGCTTGTCAATCCAAAGCTTCTCACAAGTTTTAACCCCGGATGTGCTTAAGTCCACATCACGGCAATTGCAGCAGAAACCGAACATTGATTGTGTCATCCTCTCTTCATGCAGCTAGACCCTTAAATCGTATCGACCATATTGGGCAGGCATAATCGATTACAATTCCCACTAAAAGTCTGCCCTTATCGACATGATGAAGCATTTCCGCTTCTCAATTTGTTTCCCAGCACCTGGAAGAGTTGACAAATTACACCGAAATCGTTAGAATCGAATTTATTTTATTTTCTTCAGCGTCTGCTCGTTTCGGATACGCCCCCCTAATCGTATGCCGGGAGCCGAGGAGAGAATTCATCCAGAAGCATTAATCATTTCTGTGAAGGCATCTGTTTGTTGATAGAACACAGAAAATCTTTTCGCTCGTACATGCCCTCCCAGTTCTGAGGGGGGAAAGATTCGCCACCCCAGAAAGTGGCGTGCGATTAATCAAAATCCATGAGATTATTGTGAATGTATGTATCTGTTGGTGAAGGTCTCGAAAATGTGTATAAATTGTACGGATTAGCAATGGGTAGCGATTAAATTGTATCTGAAATTGTTGTTTATGTTATGGATTAGGTGTGGGACGGGGGTGCGATAGGGGTGCGAGTAGAAGGACTGTTTAAGCGATTTGTTAGAAGTGAGAGAAATTACGCATGCATTTGTTTGCTTGCTTTTTGGCATCTACTTACTTACTAAGCAAGCTAGCCTGAGCTAGTAACGGCTGAATGGCGCAGTTGGATTTTGGGGGTTTCCGGTTCGATCCCCAGTGTGCTTTTATCGTGTTTTCAAATCTGGTCTAGTCACCATTTGCCTTGGGATCAAATTAAAGGCGCTGGGCATCACATTGGACCAAAACCGTCTGACAATTTCGCCAGTTACCCATAACCTGAACTAATCTTAGCTAGCCGTCGTGGTCCGTGGGGTTGTGAGTATGTGCGTATGTTCGATCCCTGCTCTGTGCGACAAAAATAATTTTCACGGCTCCATCTGTTTCGAGTCACTGACAATGCGACAAGGAGTATTTCCTGTCTAGAAAAAGCTTCTGAAACTTGGCCGTTCGGAGTCGGCATAAAACTGTAGGTCCCTTCCCCTCGTGAGAGAATGCACAACAAGAGTGGTTGCTGAGAAGCTAGGCCCTGGCCCACTACCGGCTAAAAAAAAACCCAACCTAGCCTCAGTGGCGCTACCTTTCGTCGTTGACTGACAGAATACTGCCTTGAGTTATAAAGGCCAAGCTGCCTTGATTCCGTGGTCACCTAGTCCTTACTCTACTGAGATTGGATGTGTTCGTAAGAGGGTCTCGGGTACCCCTACGTTGCACAAACGATGTGATTGCATTGCCGGTCAGCCATCCAAGAGGTAAGCGAAAATCGACCAAGCATACCCGTCATAAGATGGCGAGAGTGAACCGAATAGTCGCCAAGAGGCGCTGTAACAGAAAACAGGGACAGCGCAAGGCGAGTATTTGGATAGAAGGCTGGGCAAACCTTACATCGGACGGACATGAGCAAATGGGAGTTTCAAAAGCGACATTCTTCAGTTGTACGTCCTCATATGTTATTAATTTTTGTATTTTATGTTTTATACGATTTTTCTTTTTCAAACCAATCAGAGAATCAGAAATAGAGTTAGTAACTCTAGAAAACTCCCCAATCACGGGGGTTCGCAGCAGATGGATATCCCCGTAAAGACTCTGACGCACACAGTCCGTTGCGTTGTCGCAAAAAACAAAAGCCTGGTAAGTAGAGAGAAGGAACTGGCAATTGCAGTCCACAAGTGTAATTCACAGCAACGAATGTTAGCAGACGTTTCTTTGAAAATTCATTCGCTTCGAAGATGTCGTGTGCTAACTTTTTCTTTCCCTGGCGCTCGAGTCCTGGGTGAACGTGTGTCTCAACCAACAAGCCTCTCTGCCTTCAGTTGGACACACCAACTTGGTTAAGGTCCATCTCCACTTATGTGCGCCATTGCGATCTAGGACATCCTCTGTTACGTTGTCCCAATAGCTCGGAATCGAATACTCTTCGGGCCGGGGTTGTGTGCTCTACATGACGCACTCATCTTGCGTTGGATCCAAGGACGCTTAACAAGGTGCATGCCTTGATTGAATCTTCTCCTCCAGACGCCATTAACGCAAGCATGATCAAAGATCGCGCGCAGAACTTTTCTTTCAAAACAACTAAGAACTTCTTCATCCGCTTTCAACAGTGTCCATATCCCTGAGCAGGACACAGATGATTAAAGTGAACTTTGTGTGTCATGAGATGGCTCTGTTACTCACTTGCTTCTTGAGCCCAAAGAAGCGATTGGCAAGAGTTCTGATCTCTGTTCTGTTGTTATTGTCCCCGTTTACTGCAGAGCCGGGGTGTCAGAAGTCCTTGGCTACCTCAAGGTTTCTATCTGTCTGTGCTGCAAATGTCGTGCGTCCATGGTGACAGCATGTCCAGTGCAATGAATTGTCAATGTACATGCAATTCCTTTGACAGTACCAACACTTCTTAAAATACCTTCTACAATTTCTGCAGTATTGTTGAGCTCCTCGAGCACCCTGCAATTCTCTTTTATTGCTTAGAATCCTTTTTGTTAATATTTGTTTATTATCACTTCTTTGTATGGCTTACATACGGCTCAGCAGATTTCACAAATGTGCTTTGTGTGTCCAAATGACTGTAACAACAGCGGTTAAAAAATTATACACACTAACAGTGTTCGCGGAAGCGCTAAAAGGTGAAATAAATAAGCCTCTTCCGACCGATTGCCGCTTCGAAACTATACTGTTAGCGACTGGGCAAGGGGAATTTCGTCGGACGGGGGAATAATGAACTGTTGAACGCAGAGAAAGCCTGGTGGGCCAAGATCAGTTTACTTAACAGGCAGACGACCCAAGAAGGGTCTTAGCCAAAGCAATTGTTTCCTTCCATCGGTGACGGTCCTGGGCTTGCTGATTCCAGTCATCATATCCGCGATGACTTGGTCTCTACCGGAGGTTCGGTCTTCCTCTCCTTTTTGAAACAGGAGGCTCGGATTCGAAGATCCTCTTTGCCGGAGCGTTTTTGTCCACGCTCTCGATGTGGGTACGACGGATATTTGCCTTCCGGACTACACCTTCATCCTGGTGCAGCTAGTAGAGTGGGTGGTTGTGTCTTCTTTTACATTCGCTTTCTTCGCAGACGGGACCTTATATCCGACGTCGAATTTTTCTTTCAAAGTCACCAAGAATCCGCTCTGCAGTCTTTGTTAGTGTCAAGGTTTCGGCTTCATAGAACAGGACTGGCATATTAAGAGTTTTGTAGAGCATGACTTTGGTCCTTCGAGTCGGGAGTTTCGAGCCCAGTTATTTTTACAACCTTCGTACTTCAAGCCTATGCAAGCTGGAGTACCACATGGAAGTGTTCTTGGTCCCCTCCTTTATTTACTGTATAGTAGTGTAGAGGGTGGCGAGGGGCAAACCGACAAAATGAAAGAAGTTGATTTGACAAACGGTGGGCTGAGACTGACCCGTTTATTTTCGATTATGATAATGTCAAAACATAGTATGTCGTACGATTCTTATTGACATTTGTACATAGATAATTCGAGTGAGTGTGAATGATATGAGTGATTGTGATTTCCTAAGGAATGAGTTACATTTCAATGTTCTATGTTAATTTATTTGAATTCTTTAATTTAAAAGCCTACAGTAGCGATATACCGCAGGACGTAGGCACCGTGCTAGGCACATTTGGTGACGACACCGCCATTTTAGTAACTGAAACGGCTGAAGAATCAACCAAAAAATGACAATGTGCTCTAGACTGGATACTCAAATGGACGAACACTTAGCGAATTGAGCTTAACGAAGCTAAGTCCGTTCATATTAAATCTAGGTATAAGAACGTGAATAACTTGCCCGTTTTGACAAATAATGTTGACTCTCGATGTTAAGCCTAAATAGAAGGAGCATGTCAAAAAAAAAAAGTGAAGACCTCCAATTAAGATACGAAGACATGTACTGGCTTATTGAAAAATATTCCGAGCTAAGTATTGACAACTAATTGCTTGTATACAAGCAATTGCTAAGAACTGTAGGAGGCATGGTATACAGCTATAGGGTTGTGCCAAAGAAAGTAATAGAAACATACTACATTTCAAAATAAAGTGCTAAGGGCCATCGTCAATGCACCCTGGTATATTCGAAACAACGACATCCACAGAGATCTTGGAATTCCATCAGTCCAAGATGAAATTACGAATCTTGCTCGTAAGCATAAGCGTCGGCTGGAAGAGCACATAAACTCGGCTGTCCTTCCAATTCTCGACGAAAGTAACGCTTTCCGCCATCTACAAAGGACTAGACCCCTTGACCTAGCACGGTGAATTCAACCCGCGCTTAGCTGTGGTGATAGCAAGACCTCCCAATGGAGAGTTTATTGCCAAATGCGCCTAAACCAAGATAGTAAAACCGCTGAAAAGTTTAAGGCTTAGTTGTGGTGCAAAATTTGATATTTGAAGCTTATTGAAGAATTGAATTTGAAGAATATTGAAGCCCAACAGCTCGCCATCGCTGCTAGATGTCGTCTTAACCAATGATCTAAGCTTAGTCAAATCGTATAGTCAGTTATCTGTGCCAGTATTTTTATACCATGATCTTGTTTTTGCAGACAACTTTATGCTGTAAACACACTGTTGACATTCACTGTATAAAGCACATTTGTGTAAAGTACGATTAGAATCTGATTAATCTACGCAAAGACGTATGTGAACCGTACAAGGAAGTAGTCTCAAACAAAATGGAATCAAAAGTAATTCTAGAGCACTCGAGGAATTGCAGATGACCTTTTAAGTATTGTACATTTGGCACTGTCAAAGGGATTGCATGTTCATTGACAATTACTGAGACATTGTTACAGGTACTTGTAAAACTTAAAGTACGAGGAACTGGGGGAAACAGCGATTCAGTTCAAGTATCCTTCATAACTTTACAGGTCTGCTTCCCAGCCACCACCCAGTAGAGCAGTAGTCACATCTGCTTGCAGGGTTATTACTCCCTCATCACGAAGATCAATTTGCGAGGTGAAAGATGGCAGAGACAACAAGGACGGCCTTACTCAGCTCGAAATGTAAGTCCACTGCTTCCGTTGCATGTTGAAAGCGCGAGAGATTTACTCCGTGCCAGGATTTGTGAATATTTTTAATCAGCTGCAGCCGGCTTTAATTCTCCGTCAACAGAGGGCGAAATTGCGAAAAGTCAATGCATGCGAGAGCCCAGTGATGTGTAAGCCCCTGTGTGCGGTTGGCCGGCACAAGTGCCCGGAATGAAACTTTCGATGACACCACGTCCTCTGCGCCCCGAATGGGCGAAATGAAAAACGCAATTTAATGTGAACCCGGCAATGGATCCGTGTTAAGGATTCGGTCTCTTTAAAATGGATTCACTTGCGGCAAGGGGTCAGGACGGACATGCATGTGGGCAGGCCGTTTCACCGGACGCAGGCAATTGAATCGGGTCCGTGAACGAACGCACACATGCACCCGTTGGGTTAACATTCCCCGAGTACGGAGTGTTAACGAAATGCCGGATCGATGGCTGAAATCTGGGCGCTCGTACGGGATGGAAGAGCAATTGCAAGAACGCGCTTCGATTACATGGCCTTAATGAACTATTAAGTGCTTGTTGATGATAATGTAACTTGTCTGTACTGTCGATCTTTTTATTATCGTCGTTCGCGGTAGTTGCTGATGGATGGGGATGGAAAAGGCGCTAGACCCGAATGTGATCCCGTCTGTAATCGGATGTTTCAACAGCTCTTAACTGGGATCCCTTGTTAGATGGTCATGCTAGCCGTCAACACATGGCACACACGAGAGAGGAAAAAAAAGGTCAAAAATCACGGCTGGGACCAGAGCCTGCAAACGCCCTATTCACATGTCAAGTCGTTTAAGTAATCGCTTTATGATTAACCCTCGTCAAGTTATTCAAATCACAACATCCTGAGAGCACTTCAAATGCAAATAATCTACCGCGGGACGTACGACACACACACTCACGCAACCTTTTCCCCACCCGGCAGCGGAGGGCGGACACGCCTGCAATATCCGAAAATTTAAGATAGGCACACCTCGCGTGTAAGTCAAAAGCTGCCGCTAAATTATGCGAATACATCAAGTTTAATGTTGAAAAATTAACCGACATCAACGGCGTGCGATGTGGGCAAGAAAATTATCCACTTAGTTACGGCTTTTCGGCGAAGAGTTTTCCGCTTATTTAAATGGCGGTGATAAAAAAAATGACATTCCATCCACTGTTGAAGCTGGGCTGACAAATTGGATTGCTTGCGCTTCGAAATGCTGTGCGGTGCCGTGCTTAAGATCAGGTCTCCGTAATGCGGATTTATGCCGGTGCCGTTTGTCATGCCACTGGCCGGTGGTGGCTGATGGTGCCTGAAATTCGACTGCTAGACACGTGGCCGCGCGTGACCGACGGGAGCGCGTGTTTCTGTTGGCATCTGCAAAAATTACACGCAACTTCGTCTAGAAACGTATCTAATTATCGGAGATTTGTAAATGTTAGCCGCCAGCGTTGCGGGCGTAATCGCTCAAAAACCAAGTGACAGTGTCCTGTGCACGAAATGGAGAACCAGCTCACTGGGGAGTACATTAAACAGCAATCAGGAGAACACCCCCGCGGGCCTGCATAGAAACAAGGTTTCAATTACCACCCCGCCGCGCCCTCAAAAAGTCACAATCCGATGATGACAGCAAGCTGCTCAGGGCGCAACCACTCCCCATTCCCACGGCCTCCTTCAAAAGGGCCCCTTCGACAATGAAAATCAATTAACAATCAAGCGTTTCCAATGAGAAATGACCGGCGCAGCTAAAATGTGCATGTGCCCCTCTCGGTGCAGCGCGCCCTGCGGCGGCCTAGTGCAGCCGAACAAAGCCATCGATGGCATACGCCACCCAATTAAAAAAAAAAGCCAGGCCGTTTAATTAAGGCGGCGGGTAACACCGCCAACTGCTGGCCCACATAGCCGGCCACCAGGGATGCCGCCACCCACATTGTCTTTCAGCGAGCGCCCGTTCTGGGCGACTTTTGAAATTTAGGTCAATTACTGGCATTACCTTGATGCTGAAACCCAGCTGAGCGCGGGCAGTGCAAAACTGCTGCCGTCACATCTATTCCTGTAGTTCCATCTGGCTTTTTGCGGTGACGGCACAATGGGTTGCGATTTACAGCCCCTGGATACGAGTACCCAGCCGCGTCGGCCACAGTGGGGGGGCCAAGGAGAAGACGATGCCGAAGCCGAAGCCGTAGCCGAAGGCGGTTTGCATGTCTGCGGACACATAACAATGAGGGAAATTGTTTCCTGTATCCATTTAACACATAAAGGAAACTCTTCAGTTTTATCGTTTCCCTTCGAATACGTTTCGATTTCGTGGCGCAAGGAGTTTTATTACCCCGAGATGCGGATGTAAATTTAGATCCTTCCAGTAATGGGTTTTAGGAAATAGGGTTTTCTTTTGCAGCTGCACGAGATCTACTGCTGCTCCATTCGCTGTGTGCTCTCGTTCCTCTGTTCTCCTTCTTTCTTCCTGTATTTCTTATGCTCGGACCATTTTCATCGTCGTCGCCTATTGTTGGAAAGTACATACTGTTTTCGTTGGGGCGGCTGATTTTGAGGCGGGGCCGTGTTGACGGAGGAATAACATTGCGGCCTCCGTTGTAAAAGGGAAAACATTTAACTTTGTCGATCCCTTGGGAATTTGCCGGACCCTAATTGTGACGGGAACATAAAAGATTGATTGGAATTGAAGTCAGCACATTGTGTGAAGAACGGTTGTATTTTTGCGTGTGATGATGATGACAGTGGGTCCGGTTCGGATTGGTAATGCATTCGCCCACAACACGAAATGGGTTTCGATTTCATCGAGACTTGGAGAAATCCTTTTTCGATTCCATCGAATGGTTGGTCGGAATGGTTAGCACCTTAATCTGGGGAATAACGCTCAAACCGCAGTCGAAATCGGTTGTAACGATTGTAACGAAAATTGGTAGCGACGAAGCGTCGATTATAACCAACAAGTCTCAAGACGTAGCTGGTGAGTCAAGCAAAGGCATCGGGGACCGTCGATTTTTCTAAATTTTAGTGCCGATTGTGAATTATTCAGCTCGACTGTCAATGTTTGCAAGCTTACCGTCATATTTCAGGGTTTGACTTATTTAAAAGGTTGTTTGTCTCGGCCTCGATGTATTGTGTACGATACGTATCTCCACCATCCCGTTGATAGCATTTTCCGTGACTCAATATTTTTGTTCTTGGATCCAGGGTGCGGATGATATATCATTTGCTTGACAGCCCGACAACGATACGGGCAGACATGAGTTGCGTGATCCAATTTGATGTTGTCTCATTGAGCCGAGATGGAGACGGATACAACCACTATCCTTTTTTCGATCTTCTTGCAAAATCCTTGGCTTTGTACTTGCTACGAGTTCTTCTTCTTCTTCTTCTTGTGGCGCTACAGTCCGGGGTGAACCTGGGCCTCGGTCAACAATCCTCTCCAGCTGGCACGTTCTTTAGCCAGCTGCCTCCAATTTCGCACTCCAAATTGGTTGAGGTCCTTCTCCACTTGAGTGCGCCATCGGGTTCGTGGTCGTCCTCTATTGCGTTGTCCCACTGGTTCGGAGTCGAAGACTCTTCGGGCTGGAGCAGTGTTGTCCATGCGCTCTACGTGGCCTAGCCATCTTAAGCGTTGAATCCGTAAACGCCTGACTAGACTCATGTCGCTGTACAGCCCGTACTGTTCGTGGTTGAATGTCCTTCTCCAAGAACCTTCAACGCAAACAGGACCAAAGATTGAACGCAGAACTTTTCTCTCGAAGAGACCAAGTGCGTCTTCATCCGCTCTTGAGATAGTCCAGGCTTCCGCGGCATACAGCAGGACAGGGATGATCAAGGTCTTATATAACGTGAGCTTGGTCTTTCGAGAGAGGGCTCGACTACTCAATTGCCTCTTGAGCCCAAAGAAACAGCGGTTGACAAGAGTTATTCTGCGTTTAATCTCGGTACTGATGTTGTTCGTACTATTAACTTGGGCGCCAAGGTAGATGAAGTCCTTTACTACCTCGAAGTTGTAGCTGCCTATGGTGACCTTCTGACCGAGTCGTCGATGTTGTGTGTCCTTTCTTGATGACAGCATATACTTTGATTTGCCCTCATTCACCGCTAAACCCATTTTTACCGCCTCCGTCTCAATACAAGCAAACGCTTCATTGACGGCTCGCTGAGTTCGGCCAATCACGTCAATGTCGTCGGCGTATGCTAGCAGTTGAACGGACTTCTGGAAGATCGTGCCTCTAGTGTTGGCATGTGAGTTTCGCACGATCTTCTCCAGGACGATGTTGAAGAAATCACATGACAGCGCGTCGCCTTGCCTAAAGCCTTTTTTGACATTGAAAGACTCGGTGAGTTCGTTACCGACCTTGATGGAGCAGCGAGATTTCTCCATCGTCATCCTGCACAATCTGACGAGTTTGGCAGGAATGTCAAAACTAGACATGGCGTTGTATAGCTCCTCTCTGTGCACACTGTCATATGCGGCCTTAAGTGACCACGAGTAGAAACATTAGACTTCCAGTTCACACGGAGCTTTCTAGCGGCGTTTGTATAGTAAAGTGACCTCTCTAATCTCCCTGCTGAACATACAACACATTGATCACACCAGTTCTGGTTGTACTTTGACTGTAGCTTCATCATGGCTAGGAATCTTCCATGAGTTGTAGAGCTTCATACTTTTTCTTTAAACTGACTTAATCGTTCCTTTTTCTTTATTTGTATAGAGGTGGCGCTACAGTCCTTAGAGGGCCTCGGACTAGCTTCGCAGCAACCACTCGTGTTGTGCGTTCTTTCACGAGTAAAAGGGATCAAGCATTTTATGATGACTCCGATAGGCCAAGTTTGAGAAGCTTTTTTTAGATAGGAAATATTCTTAGATCATTGTAAGTGACTCGAAAAAGGTGAGCCTCAGACTTTTTGCCTGAAGGTTATTGTTGCCATCTCATAAAAGAATAATGAAGAAGCTGTTCTGTGACAATCGTAGTGACAGGGAGTGTGCTTTATATTATGGTGGCATGTACCACGTGTTACATTACACCAAATTCACGCGATAACGCGCGTCATAAATTAATGGAAATTTTATTGAATCGCTTACGCTCTGTTATTGTCTCTCTTTCCCTCGCACGTTGTAGCCCACCCTTAACTGTCTCTGTCAAGCCTGTTAGACTGCTAAGCTGACTTGAGGCGATTTTATAATTTTAGTGTTGTGATAAGGCCTTCTTCAGATTTCCAATGTCAACTGATGGAGAAGTTTAGCACATCAATTCTGTACCACATTTAATTCTGGTGACTGACTGAATCAGGGCGTGGATCAACAGCAAGAAGGACGCATGATTGTTGCGGGGAAATCCAAAGAATATCTTAAAATACTTCTCCAGGAGCTGGGGCTACTAGGAAGAGTCCTGATCTATTGAAGTAAGGAAAGCTCTTCCTTGTTCAGCTGGCGATTTTGAATTGCATTGAGCTGAAAAAACAAAAACGACTGAGATGCACATATACGTTTGTAGAGGTCGTACAGATAAGGAACGCCATACAGTACCCAACTCCTTGGACACAGTTAGCTACGTCCGAGTGTCCTGTAGATCTCAAGTTCGGGCTTTATGATGATGATGATTTTTTCCCTTCCAAGGAGTATAATATATAGGGCCAGGGCCTAGCTTCTCAGCAACCACTCGTGTTGTGCGTGCCATTGTTCTCAAACGAGTGGAAGGGACCTACAGTTTTATGCCGACTCCGAACGGATAAGTTTGAGAAGCTTTTTCTAGACGGGAAATACTCTTTGCGCATTGTCAGTGACTCGAAAGAGGTGAGGTCGTTTTTTTCGTCGCACAGAGCGCACGACGTCGCACGACATCGAGGTTGGGATCGACGCACATACCCTCAACGCCACGGGCCACCATAGATCTGGCCCCAGCCAATGAAAAAATTACCAAAAATATTCCAAACCCGTAACGGGAATATAACCAGAAAGGGTTGGTTGGGCTTATCACAACCGCGTCCGAGGGTCACATGTAGGAAGAATGTGAACCCACTGCAACGAAACCATACTACATTAGCTTGGCACCAGTCCTGTGGCATTCGCTGTAATTCGAACCTGGGGCCCCTAGAAACAAGGGCAGGCATTCAACCACCGCATTCTTCCAGCCGTTTAAATTCAGGACATAGCAGAATTCATAATCACATCAATAAGCGCCAGCATAGGTCAGCTGAATCGTTTCACTACAAGCACCAACGGATTCCAAAACTAGGAAAAGTCAATCAACGTGGTATCACAATGGGCCTACCTGGGCTAAGTAAGACTGCCCTTAGCAGGTTACAACCTAACGTAACCTAAAATTCATAAGAAAACGAACTGGGCGTAACCATGTTTACTCTGTGCGACGATACAACACGATACTTCTGAGTTGTCAGTGAAAGCACAATGGATTCAAGAATTATCTAAATGGGTCACGACTGAGGGGGTAACAATCACTCTTCCCTAGCCTAGGTTTGCTAGAGAGGACGTGTACCTCGAATCAAGTTCTTTATCTCATTTGGTGTGGGAAGTATAAACCTCCTACCGTCCAGACCAAACGTCGCTCCAAACATCTGCTTTTTGCTGTCGATTCTAATAAGTTTTCAACGGCTGTCCATGAACACAAGAAGCTTTGTTCGCAAATTACCCCTTTTGTATGAAGAATGCCAAGGTAAGTACCGATCAGATGCCTTCTCGGAACATCTAAGCCATGGCAAAGTTTTCAAACTTCAAATTGCATCCCTCAATTAATAGGAGTCATGCCAAGCTCAAGACTCAATTCAAATCACCCCAAATCGGACTCCGGCCACTCCCTTCCTTGTTCAAACAACAGTCCCAAGCAGACTTTCCTCCACCCCGAAGCACCAACATAAATCCGAATTAGATGCTTAACTAATTTCCAAGAAACCAGTCCAATAGATGACGCAAATGGGGGCAATTTCAAAGTATCCTGTTCACAAAATTCTCAAATCTCTTAAGTCTCTCTGGGCGCGTGAAGCCGGCCACTCTATTTATTCAAATACAACCCCGCTTTGCTGAATTATGTATGCATCCTCAACACGCGGCCACTTTGTCAAGGGACAACGAATTTAGCCCATCACCTTCTGAGCTGAAAAGTGTGCGCGTCCTCCTCCGCCCACTGCAACGCTCCCGGGAAGCCTTTCATTATTCATCAAATGTGGCCAAAAAGAAGCCCGAGAACATTATCACCTTAAAAATATCAGTGCGCGCAAGAGAGAGAGACGGAAAAAATCGTGTGCGTGAAGACACGACCTCATCACTTAGTCTAAGGGAGAATGCCAGGGCAGGACCTTCTAAAAGGTGGCACCTTTTTTTCCATTCCTTTGTTGCCACCGATGGAATATTACTTAGGGGGGGCTCTCGGCTGTCGGCGGCCCGGAACGGAAGTACAATGAAAATATGAATATAAATCGATAAATTTGCCGTTCAAAGTCATGCCGATACGATGCCGGGCGGCGAGGGGCTTTCAGGGCACTTAGCTATTTTGGCCAGGCGCTCGGCTGGGAGTGACTTTTTTTTCCGCAATGCTTTTCAATTAAATTTCTGTTTGCTTATGCTTCAAAAAATTCAAATGCCTGATGAGAGGGACTGGCTGATTTTGATCTTGAAAATTAAATTTTATTTTTCCCTTAAACATGGTTTGTTTTTTTTTGCTCGGGTGATGTAGGAGAGCTCGCAGTTTGGGTTACGAGTTGAGGAGATTGATTGTAATTCCGGCATTTTTCTCTTCTGATTTGCGCTGCGTGGGCGTCGTTTCTGGCGTACCTCAAACGGTTGGCGATAAGGAGATGTGGACACTGCCATTTGGAAACTGCGTCATAAACTTCGGGGGAGGCTGTACGCTTGTGAGGTGTCATCTAGCATCTGTTAAGTGCAATCGATTGGTTTCGAAGATGGTGGTACGGACATGTTTGTATAGAATGTTGAATATTGGCGAAAAGAGAGCTCGACCAAGTGTTTCTGATAAAATCAATTGGGTGTACAGGTTTCAGTGATCACTGGGCAAAGTTGTTCATCACTCCCAACTTGAAAGGATGCTAGCAACGATCCTTGTCGATGCATTGACCAAGTTGACATGCGCGCTGAACCAATGCAAAAGTTAAAAACGATCACACGATCGCTGCAATCGCTGAATACCCAAGATCAGCAAAAAATCAGCATTACCCAATGCATCGCTACCAAATACACTGCCACCCAATGAACCGACATGCGCCGTCTGCAACGCCACACAGGTATCGGGTCACCAAAGGACAAAGACATTCACCACTGACTTACTTACTTAAGTCCTTTAACATAGGGCGTCAACCACGCCTGCGCGCCATCTCGTTCGAACTTCTGCAACTCATTCCTAAAGAACTCGATTCCTTTTCAACTGTTCTGCGCCATGTTTTCCCAGGGCGTCCCGCTTTTCTGAATGCCTGCGCAAGCGGATTCCACTGCATGGCGTACTTCCCAATGGAGTTGTCTTCGCGCCGTAGGGTGTGTCCAAGCCACTGGCACTTTCTCCTTCGTATTGTGATGATTATAGGTTCCTGGCCCGTTGTCAGGCACAATTGCTCGTAAGAGATACGGTTCGGTGAGAAAATCCTAAGGATGTTTCTTAAACATCTGCTTACGAAAGATTGCAGCTTTCGCGTGGTGGTGTCCACTTTCCAGGTGCTGCATCCATATAGCAGCACTGATTCTACGTTGGAGCGGAACAGTCGCAGCCTGGTTCTGTAGCTGATATCATTGCTTTTCCAGATCGTGGATAGCATTCCGAAAACATTTTAATTTTCACCGCTGACTTGTGTCTGACCATATGTTTAATTTTGGATCAAGATTATGTTGTAGTTGACTTGTAAGTTGGACGTCTCCAAATAAAGATCATTTTTTTCAACAATACCGGTTTACTTTTATTAACACACACAGCGATGATTCCCTTGCAGTTGTGCGGAGGGTTAACAGCCAGCCCACGGAAAAAAACGAATTGTTGCCAGAGAGCAAGATGCATCGAAGAGACGGAAGGACCTACAACGACGACACGGTGCGATAAAGAACGACTTGCGAGTGTGCTCCTAGAATGTAAGAAAAGTCTACACTCCAGTCGCCGCTCAAAAACTGCAAAATATCCTCACGGAGTAAAACGCGGATATTACTTCGATCTAGGAAATACACTGGAAAAGGCAAGGGCTTATAAAAAAGAAAGAGTGCGACATGTATAGGGTTTGCAAAAGGTCTTGACAACGTTTTTTTTTTACAACGTCGTTTGAAATGGTCCATCGGCTTCAACTTTTGAGTCAGCCTGATCTTGTGTTGGTGTAAACCAAGATCCCTATGCAAAATACGCCATAATGTGGTCTGAGCGATGCCTTATTCTTGAGAACGCCGTGGAATTGACAGCTTTGGATCGTTTGCTACGGACGACTGAACGAAGCGATATATTCCATTCTTCGTTCCTCACTGAGAAGACAACATCACACAACAAATACGTAGACTCAAATTTGTGCCCTAAACTAGTTATTGGCTGTCTACCAGCGCTCGTAAGTTAACTCTCTTTAAGTTGCAGTCACCGACTCCGAATTTCGGTAGAAAATTTGCAGACGTTGCTTGTTCCTGTACTTTACTACGATGAACGTCTTGAGTTTATTGAATACATTGGCGGTGACAGTTCGATGATTCGTGACAGAGTGTTTTTCGAGTCCCTATTGCAATACTCAATTTTACAGTTGTCACAAAAGTTTGCACATAGTTGGTTGCAGATTCGTCGTGGAAAAACCGTTACGGTCAAAATTTATAATATTAATAATATGGGTGGCGCTACAGCCCGTAGGGGGCCAGGGCCTAGCTCCTCAGCAAGCACTCGTTTTGTGCGTGCTATTATTCTCACGCGAGTGGGAGGGACCTACAATTTATGCCGACTCCGGAGGGCCAAGTTTGAGAAGCTTTTTCTAGACAGAAAATACTCTTTGAGCATTGTCAGTGACTCGATAGAGATGTGGTCGTGCAAATTATTTTTGTCACACAGGACAGGAATCGAACCTACGAAGTCGAGGTTGGGGTCGATGCACATACCCACAACGCCACGGGCCACCACTGTCAAAATTTATACGACTTTAAATCTATAAATGATGGCCTGGCGCTTGGTGATCCGCATCCAGAGCAGATTCTACTACATCCGCCTGATATGTTCCCATTCCCCTACAGATGAGCAGGAGACTCTATCCAAGAGGTCTGTTACCGCGAACTCTACAAATCCGTCCAGTTGTTGGTATACACTGATGACGTCGACATTGTCGTGCGGTCGCAACGCTTAGTGAAAGCTTTCACAGCAATTGAAAAACAGGCGAGACGGGCTGGATAAGAGAAGAAACAATCCGGCAGCCATAAAGACCATCACATCGGCCACTTTCTTCTTCTTTGGTCGGCGATACAGTCCGGGGTGGACCTGGGCCTCAACCAACATGCCTCACCAGCCAGCACGATCTTTCGCCAGCTGCGCACACAAAGTTGGTTGAAGTCCTTTTCCACTTGTGTGCGCCAGATGGCACATCGGCCACCAAGTGCTCTTAATTTGTGCAACAGTGCAGGGAAGAACTCAAACAAGCCAGCGGAGGGAACTGAGATGGCCGGCAATGCCTCCACTGTGTTGGTGGGTTCCCCAATCAACCACCCCAAATACTTCATATACCCGCACTTCCTGTCTTAAGCTAGTAGATGGTGGACTAAGTTATTCAAGTACAAATTCTTTAGGAAAACCTGGCCCTCTTACTCGAAGAGTAGAACTGAAGACGTCTTCAATAGAAACCGTCCCGAAATAGACAGACATCGTGAATGCAAGCACGGGCCACTGGTTCATAGCCATCCTTGCTGCTTGACTCGGCATATCGCTCAACCCACACTGTCGCAGAACATACTCAGGCGAAAGTCTGCCTCACTTTCTCCGTGAAAGTCCGGCACTGCCAAGGCAAAGTTATATCACATTCGGAAAACCCTTCCTTAGTGAACTCTACGCGATCGGTAACCAAAGTATCTCGCACAAAATTAGATTCTATTATATGGTATTTATAATTCTTAAGCCCGACTCTAGTGAGTGGCCCGTGGCTTGTGGGTATGTGAGTCGATCCCAACCTTTACGTTCTAGGTTCGATTATGCTCTGTGCAAAAAAAATAATCGGTCCCACCTCTTTCATGTCAATGCTCAAATTCTATTTCTGTCTAGAAAAAGCTTCTCAAACTTGGCCGTTCAGAGTCGCCATAAAACTGTAGGTCCCTCCCACTCGCGAGAGACGATAGCACGCACAACACAAGTGGTTGCTGAGAAGCTAGGCGCTGGCCGTCTATGAGGTTGCTGGGAAGCTTGGCGCTGGCGTCATGAGCTGTAGCATCGCCCATATTATTCTATATTATAAACCATAAGAGCTATATTTAGGTTACTTTAGCAACCCTGGTCTACGGGGTGTGTTATTAAAGCAGCGCGCCACTGTGCTAATTGTACCCGGCTTGAACCACCACAGGAACCAACCGCCACAAACTAGGTCTTAGACCAATAGAAGGAGGTACAATAGATCTGTATGGTCACAATACAAGTATTTCCTTGGACGCAACCCCAAGAACATCAATTTAATTCAAAGTAAAAAATGATGTCGAATCCGAACTAAGAATTGGATTACAGTGAAAACACAAATGCTGTGGAGAGCTTTGAATGATAGATTACATCGAATTCCGACACTCTGACCAGATTTCGGAAATGGTATTAGTTTAGTGTCTCCTCTCCTTTTCATCGATTCATTCCACATGAATTGGGCTACTCCACATAAGCTCCACTAAAACCATTTCATTGAACTGAACAAGCCCACTATTGGAGCGAGAAGTGATAGCACTTTAATCGCTGATTTCGCCTGAAGTTCGCAATAGATTCAAATGAAAGCGTTTGCATTCTTTGTTAGATACCCGAAATTGTTATTTTTTTATTCCCGGAATAAGCGACCTAATTCAACACGGAGCTGAGCATCTGCGTTTACAAACGGAGCTTGCACACGAAAAACCGATTATTGTGCATTGATACAGTCCACTGGGAGTCACTTTAGGAAATTCTGCAAAATAGTTTTTAAAGGGAAAACGAATTGAAGCTGTCCACTCGATGTTGTGTTGAATCGCCTTGCATGAGTCGTAGCTAACGCATCCTTTTATTCTTTTTTGGATGCATACGAAGTGTTTGAATGCATTTGCCATAGTTTTTGTAGCTGAGCCACGTTTACACTTTGACGTGACTACAATGCTAACAATGAGGATTGTTGCCGCAGCACATTTCTACGCTCGCGTCTAATTTATTCATATCTGCAGCGAAACGGTGGAGCAGAGCTAATACGCAAATGTTCGGCACTCATCCATATTCATGAGAATATCGTCTGCTGAACCAATTGCCTGTGTTAACGTGTTCGTGAATAATACCGAAATGTTACCAGTCGCCAATTGAAGCGTTGTCTGAGGAAAAAAAAAAACAGAAAACATGCAAATATCAAGGACTGGCACTTTAAGGACTGCTGCCTGTGGGTGGCTGTATGAAATTACACGGCCTGGAGCAAGACGTTTGCTGCGACAACTCACCTTTGGGAGCGATAACATCAAACTGATCCGTTTTTCGTGAATTCAAATGAGGGTACGAACATGGCGTCAGGAAAACAATGAATGCTGGACAGTTATACTGAAGCCGTGCGCGAGAGGGCCTTTGCTTTTTTTTGTTAGCATAATTCAATTTCTTGTAAAGGGCGGACCAACTAAGACTCTATAGAACCGAATGACTATTTTCAAGAATGCGCTGTTTTCCGTCAGATTTTTTTTTATGGAAATACATAATGTTACGTTTTACAAAGGCTGCGTCTGCGTTATCACAACTAATTCGTCCGACAAAAGGATTCGATCACTGGATTGCGACGAAATAAAATTCGGCATTTAACTTGTTCTATGCACTCTGCTACTTAATCTTTACTAGATTTTAAAATCACCACCATCCATCACCAATCATGAAAGGGGCACCTTTCCACCTTTGGTCGCATGAGTAATTGAATTTCGAGTCGCGGTGTAGGCCTGCAGATGTACCAACTACGCCTCAACAGCAATCACTTAACGGTGTTTGTTTGTAGAAATCGTTGTAAAAATCTGTTTGACGACCATCTGAGCTATTCGCGCATTTAATCTCTCATTCAATAGACTTTCCTGTGTTTTTCATGTGTACGCTCTCAGAGCAGCTTAAGTGAATATCCCACCCGCCAAGTGGTCCAATACTTATGTGCCAGTGAGTGACCAGCGGCTTAGTTCGTTAATGGTCTCGGTATTGTCTTTGATAATCCAGACAACGTCCGCAGCATTCATAATCATAATGTAAATAATTCAAACCGCGTCTGGTGCCAGACAAGGCACGCGTTATGCCACAAGGCTCGGGCACTTACCGCGATTCCAATCTAATTCATCTGCAATTGAACAAGTCCGCAGCGGGGGCAATCGCAGAAATCGCAGAACGCGTTCCGGAATAAATCCTCATCTGGGACGAGGTCCATTGGTTATGGCAACCGTACCCACGGTTTGGCGGTAATCTTCCTTCAATTAGGCAGAATCCAGACGCGATTTGCCGGCGAATGTGCTAATGGATTGCATTAAAATTTTCGATTTGCATCTGTTGATCCAGTCGCTTGCGGTACCACTCAGTCGCGGATTTATTCCCTCACACGAAGTGGTAAATTCATTTCGTCTTGAAAAGAAAAACGCTCAAGACACGCTGCACTCTCTGTGTTCGAACACATTAGGTGGGGCGTCCTAACAGCAGTTCTGGAGAAATTGAGCTGCGAAGTGCAAACACTTTAGTGTGGAGGCTGGTATGGCTTAAGGGATTTCAGCGCGTTGGTAATCGTGCTCTGACCAAAGAACTGGTTAAGTTACAATGTTCGAGTGAACACTGTTTTTTCTCTGGCGCACCATAGAAGGGGGCGTACACACAAAAAAACAAGTGGTATTTGAATTTTGTTCGTGCTTAAATTCTGCGTACTACACTAACTCCACTATTCAGTTTGCAAAGCCGTCCGTTTCTAAGCGATTGTATGATTCTCCGCAAAGCATTGCCATCGCACGTCGAAGGGATCAGAAGTCTGGTTTCACAATCACATCACAAGCGCCTGCTTTGTGTACTGAATTCAACAGAAGGCGCCTCGTATCCACATGGGTACACCTTTCTGAAAGAGCCCTGTTGTCCTTTCGTCCTGTCGCGGATAACAGATATTACATCACCCCATGGAATTGAATACGATCGTCTGCAAATGATTAATTGAAAGTTAACGAACTCTGAAAATTCCCAAAGATGTCTTTGATTCATGATCAGTCAGCCATCGTCTGGGACAAGTCAACACAGAAATGTGGGCATTCATCTCGAAAATTAGGGTTAATGCAGAAAGGTGACCGTTCAAAAATTTGCCACAACCAGGGAAAGGATCAGCAAGAAAATGATCACTGATCGATGGCACGTAACCAAAGACAACAGACAAAAGTGCGTTCCTATCACAATTGATGAATTTTGCCATAGAAATAAGTTCCCTTGTATCTCTACTACTTTTGGTGTACCACAAGGCAGCCAGCTCGGTCCACTAATTTTCGTAGTAATGATTAATGATGCTTACCGTACTATTCTTGACATGAAAATCTATTCGTTCTTCTCCTATCCCTTCGACTTCACTCACTCCAAGATGATCTAAATAGAATTTCCGTTTGGTGGCGAAAAATGATCTTCAACTTAATGGCGGTAAATGCCATCAATCACATACTCCCGCAAACTTGCAACGCAAGTACAAAGAAACTATTTTCTCTGCAGTGAGTTAGTCCCGTCGGTCTCATCTTTACTCGACTTAGGCGTAATTTATGACCGGGAGCTCAAATTTTGTTCCCATATTGCAATGCAATAATCCGACGTGTGAAGAGGCAAAGAGTGCTAAAATGTCCCAAGGGTAGCAAAAACTTTTGGTCATTTGTGAAAAACATGAAGAATTCCGCCTCGTCCTCAATTTCCACGCTGATATTCCAGCTGTCAGCTCTTTAGACAAAGCCAATCTGCTTGCGGCGCATTTTGCAGCCAGCTCAAAACTGCCAGATTGTAGTTTGTCCCCACCCGTACTCGAGAGCGTTGGTTTTACCATGGGACAAATTCACTTCCGCACTCATACAGTTTCAAGAGTACTTAAAGATCTCGACGTGCACAAATCCGCTGGCCCGGATGGTATTCCCCCAATACTTCTGAAGAGGTGTTCTTCTTCACTGGCAAAACCCCTGCGTAAGCTTCTTCATCTATCCTACTGTTCAGGTCTCTTTCCGAGTAGATGGAAAACAGCATTTGTCCAGCCCGTCCCTAAAAAGGCGAATCTTTATCACCCACCTCGTACCGACCCATAGCACTTACGCCCCTTCTTTCTAAGGGCATGGAAACGCTGATAAATCGTCAGCACAGTATGGCTTCCGCAGCAACATTTCCACTGGTGATTTGAAAGCTTATCTCACCGAAAAGTGGAACCAATCTTTGCACAATACGGGCGAAAGCAAGATAGTTGCGCTTGATATTTCTAAAGCATTTGACAGATTTGGCATCAAGCTCTTGTGTCGAAAATGCGTGTTTATGGTGTTGATGAGTCTTGCGTGTTTCCAAGTTGTTTTGGATGGGTTCAAGTCTGATATCCACAAAATAAATGCTGGCGTCCCGAAAGGCTTTGATCTGTCTCCGACACTCTTTCTCATTTTTATAAATGACCTCCTGTCGGCCGCCTCCAATCCAATCCAATTTTTCGCTGATGACAGCACCCTCAGCTTTTCATATTCTTTCAAGAAATCACAACCCTGCCCTTCGGACGTAGTATTGGGAAGACAGCGTATGTCAAGTTCATTGAATTCCGACTGGGGTAAAAACAAAAGAGTAGAATTCAATGCTTCCAAAACTCAATGCTGTCTGCGAATCTCTGATAATCAGCCATTGTCGTTGAATGTGGTGACCCGTGGCATTGTGTGTATGTACGTCGAGCCCAACATCGACGTCGTAGGTTCGGTTCCTGCTCTGTGCGACAAACATAATTTTCAGTGCCCCACTTCGTTCGAGTCACTGACAATGCTAAGAGAGTACATCTGTCTAGAAAAAGCTTCTCAAACTTGGCCGTTTGCAGTCGGCATAAATCTGTAGGTCCCTTCCACTTGTGAGAAAAAAATAGCACGCACAACACGGGTGACTGCTGAGAAGCTAGTCCAAGGCCCTCTACGGGCTGTAGCGCGGACCATTTTTATATTATATTTATCCATGAATGGCGCTTGCATCGACGAAACCGGAAAAAAACTTTCCATCCTCAACATCAACACAACACTTAGTTGGAACGATCACATATTCGAGGTCGCCAAAAATGCTGCGAAATGCTTAGGTTTCCTTAATCGATGGAAGAAATATTTCACCCATTCTTATTTGGCTTTAATCTATAAGGCGTATGTTTGCCCCAAGCTTGAGAATAACGCTCATATCTGGTCTGGTGCCCCCAAGACCACCTTGCACCTACTTGATAGAATCCAAAAGCGAGCGATAAAACTTATAGGAGACAACGATATCGCGGGTTCATTAAACTCGCTCGAACATCGACGTACCGTGTCTTCCTTTCTTTGTCCGTGTTTTATCGTTACTTTAACAAACGATGCTCAAGTGAGCTAGCCAACTGCATTCTTCCTCTCCTTGAATTCAACCGCAATACACCAGCCAGCTTTCGGACGCACAGTGAAATTTAGAGACTCGTTCTTTAGCCGCATCACACGAATATGGAATGCTCTCCACAGCTCAATATATCCCATAGACTATAATCCGCAGATATTTAGGACCAATGTGCACAGGTACCTCATCTCCCTCTAGCGCTCTATACCTTTGGCCCGTGCTGTGTCTTAACCGGACAACCCCTTGAGCACGCGCAAATTATAAAAAAAAAATATTATTAGCAGAACAAATTCCGTGCTGATCGAAAGAATTTTCGACTCCCTGTGCCACAAAATCCTAATATATATGGTATATAGCGTTCGTCAGACATATTTTTGAATGTGCCAGTCATGTTCGTCATATCGTAGTTTCCGAAAGCAAACTATTTAAATGAGGTTACAGGGCAATGTAGCTCCCTATCCAGACCGTGATAAAGACCTTCTTTTACTTCCAGACAGCAGGCCACGGCGACTTCGTTTTTGTTCATCAACGTCGTGATGAAACTTCCTTAGGACTGATACCACATGTGTGGTCATCTTTCTGTACCACCCTGAAGAAGGTTTCAATCCAAGCACTGGTAACGCCGTAAATCCCACAAACGCTGACACAAATAAATCAATCAATCAGGCGATGCTGGATTCAGCGGACTTATAGATAGGCGCGGAGGGCAACAGCTCATCCAAATTCCGAAACTCCTTGTCAGCAGGCAACGCAACGGATCAGAACATGCACAACGTCAAATTCTGTGGGATTATCTCATCATTAGCGACACGATTTTGGTTATCGGACAAAAAGCAAACAACACTTTACCTTAGGCATCACGGAAGATGTGTTCCTTTCGTCATGCCGCCGCCGCAGCCTACGTCGGTTGAAATTCCTTGGGTAATTGATGATGATGACTACGGCAATCACCGTCATCTTGAAGTGACAGAGCACATTAAGTGATGATGGGGAGGATGCCGGAGTGACCGCCGCTAACATTTTAGTGGAGCGTGCAAATTGATCCAATTAGCGTTTATCCAATTTAACCTTAATTACCTTAAGTATGTATGTGGGTTACTAAAGCACGTCTTCGAGGAATCGGTGAAAGAGCATTTGACCCAACGAATCTGTGCATGCAGAGGCATTCATTGAAATGAACCCGGTGTCACTGGCAGATAGAGCCGACAAGAATGCAAAATTGCTGCCGATTTCAAATGCGAAGTGGATTCTAGTTAGCATGGTTACGCTTTAAAGGCTCTCTGGTTTGGTATCGCCAAGGGAAAAGGCTTTCGGCTTTGCGTATGTGATTCCAGGAAACTTACGTCAACGGGTGTGCGAAAGACAATGGTGGCGGAAGTGGTAGGATGGAAGCGCTTGACATGGGAAACTTAGGTTCCAACCCCATGGGGGCGGGCATCTAAGTCGAGCGAAAATATGCTTATTTCGTTCCAGGAGGGGAAAGAGAACACTTACGGATCGCTGCCTAATTTTGGGAATCAGGGAACCAGAGTTAAGGGTAGAGTAGTATAGCTGGCGCGCAGACTAGAGCTCAGTCGAAGTCTGAAGCCGAGTGAGGTCAGAGAGTGTGAGACACAGTCATCCGTGGACCGACTAACTGAAACGTTGTTACTGTTGAAACGAAAGCAACACAATTACGGGTTGTAGTCAGCTTACAACAAGCGGGTGAAGGCCATAGTCGTCACACAGGCTAAGGCGCAGCAACCGTAGAATTATGGTTCGGTACTCGATTTCTGTCATTCGAATTCCGCCAATAACGGGCATTAGCTTGTACAGTGCGGCCTCGTTCATCCGGAAACTTTTTTTCACGCGTTCGAGAAAGAGTTGGGTTCTGCCTGACACATAATTGTTAACTGAACTGAATGCAGGAGCTGTAGAAAAGTACTGAAGATTTTATGAATAGCCGTCCGATCACCGGATGAGCCGCGGTCCGAATTAACATAGTTGCACAATATTTATTTTTTTCTCTGCTGCAGAATGGGGATCAGCTTAAAGGGTGATTTTATAAAAGTAATAGGAAAGTTAAAAAAGAACACACAAAATTCAGAAAAATGCATGAAATCTTTATTTGAATCGATAGTACGGTCCATATATTTTAATGTTTGAAGATTATTTCATGCAAATGTTGACTGCGCCTCAAATGGTCCATCTGCTTAGTCGAATTTTGGCACACTCTTTCCATAATTTCGGCCGGTATCTCACGAATAAATGCTTGAAGCGGGCTTGTCTGTATAGACATGAGCTTTAGCATAATCCCACAAAAATCGTCTAAGGTCGTTAAATCGCACGATCTAGGTGGCCAATTGACCGGTTCCGTGTGAAATAAAATGTTCACCGCACTCGCCCCTCAATAAGTCCATTGTAGCGTGTGCTGTGTGGCATGTGGCACCATCTTGTTGAAACCACATGTCATGCAAGTCAAGCTCTTGCATTTTGGGCAAAAAAAAATTTGATATCTTCTCACGGTAGCGCTCACCATTCACAGTTACGTTACGATTCGCATCATCTTTGAAGAAGTACATTCCAATGACGCCACCAGCCCATAAACCGCACCAAACTGTGACTTTCTCTGGATACATTGGTAGCAGTGCTTCTCTCTAAAATCGACAATTCTGCTTATTTACGTACCCATTGAGACAGAAATGAGCTTCGTCGCTGAACACAATTTTTCGGAAGAAGCGTGATGAACTTTCTTAACGGAGCACGCATTTAGATAATAAAATTCAATAATTTGCAAGCGTTGTTCGTTTGTAAGACGATTCATGGTTAAATTATAGACCAAACTGAAGATGTTTGAGAGTGAAACCAAACACGAAACGCGAGTCACCCGTTTAAACCAGTGTTGCCAAAAAGATAATAGCTAAGAAATCACCCCTTATAACGTGAGCTTGGTCTTTCGAGGGAGAAAACAATTGTGTAGTAGAGACACAATTGCCTCTTGCCCCCAAAGAAACATACGGAATGTCGTTATATTTCTTCGCTTCTACGTCCAAATCGATTTCTCGGCTCACATCTACCCCGCGGCAAAGGTTAGGTAATACTTCACGAGGCTGGTTAGCGATTTACGCTGCATTCCCAGATTCAGGCTATTTAGCTTTCCTCTCTTTTTTGGCCTGTCTTGCATTCAATTGGACTCTCGCAATATACAAGCATGACACATCCCATCTTCAGATCTTGTCATCTTGGCAATCATGTTCTTCGGACTCTATAGATTCACCGTTTTCCTATGTTGCGCCAAAATTGCGTGCTGTGCTTCCTCTCCCACATTTGTACACTTTTTACACAGCGGCGAAATATTATGTTCAGTCTCCTCTCAGTCTTGATGTTCAAGTCTCAATGACGGGAATGAGTGTATGCGTCATCTTAATTTTGTGTAGACATCCCATTTCGCTTGCATTATTCTGTATTTACAAGCTTGGTCTGCTGCTGGGCCGAAGTCCGTTTTCAGTGCACTCTCTGCCTCGTTCGCCAGAATATCGACGAGTATTTCTGCTACGAGGTGGCCCGTGGCGTTGTGGGTATGTGCGTCGACCCCAACCTCGACGTTCTAGGTTCGATTCCAGCTCTGAGCGACGAAAATAATTTTCACGGCCCCACCTCTTTCGAGTCACTGACAATGCTCAAAGAGTATTTCCTGTCTAGAAAAAGCTTCTCAAACTTGGCCGTTCGGAGTCGGCATAAAACTGTAGGTCCCTTCCACTCGTGAGAGAACAATAGCACGCACAACATTAGTGGTTGCTGAGAAGCTAGGCCCTGGCCCTCTACGGTCTGTAGCGCCACCCATATTATTATTATTATTATTTCTGCTACGACGAACGCTGAATCCTGAGTGATGGTCCTGACATCAATTTCCTTTTCAGTTGTCCTATTGCTAGTAGCGCAGCTCAAATTGGAGCAGTATACAGGAGGAATGAATTGACTACTAGTGAGAGGAGGGTTCTGCGTGCATAACCGGAGCAGGTGATGCCTCTTCACTAGCATAACTTACGTGCTCTTTAAGGGAAAGTCTATTGTACTTTACAGACTACTTGGGCATAATTTACTATTCCCCAACAATTAATTTCTCGTATTTTCCGCAGCCTCCGTTTTGGGGGCCGTGGCGTTGTGGATATGTGCGTCGAGCCCGACATCGACGTCGTAGGTTCGATTCCTGCTCTGTGCGACAAACATAATTTTCACGGCCCCACTTCTCTGTCACTGACAATGCTAGGAGAGAACATCTGTCTAGAAAAAGCTTCTCAAACTTGGACGTTCGGAGTCGGCATAAAACTGTAGGGAACTTCCACTGAGAGAGAACAATAGCACGCACAACACAATTGGTTGCTGAGAAGCTAGCCCCTGGCCCTCTACGGAGTGTGACGCCACCCATATTATTATTATAATATTTTATTTATTAGAACTTTGTTCAATACATTTGAGAGCCTTCAGTCTTGTGTTGTGGATCTCCTTTTGCTGTGCAATGTCCAGTACATGAATTTCATTCGCACGTTCATTGTCTTCGTTAACGTTTAAAAGAAGTACTTCCGTATGATGCACATGCAACAAGTGAACGTCAGCTGCTTGGGAATTTGATTCGTGAATATGAATTTTACGTGGCGTCATTACCTGGCACTTAATTAGACGTTTTTTGGTCAATTGTCGTAATTTCTTCAGCACCTCTTCCTCTCTTGCTGAAGTGTGGGACAAATGGATGGACGGCTGCGACAGTTGATTGAGCTGCAGATGCCAAAGTGCTGCCATTCATGACCTATAGGCTTCGAATAGTTGGAGACGCTGGTGGTGGCAGTTGCTTTGAATGCTTTCGCTTTCTTTGCAGGAGCCTTAGTTCTTGTCCATTGCTGCATGATTTTGTCAGTGCTTCTTGTGTATCCAGCAGCAATCATGGACAAATCACATCATCAAAATTATTTTTGTCGTACAGAGCAGGAATCGAACCATACGACATCGAGGTTTGGGTCGACGCACATACCCACAAGGCCACGGGCCACCACATTTTTAGGAATGTTTGATTGGAATTACGTTACACAGTAGAGACTAGTTAGCAGAAGGTTAAAATTCGGCTAATTTCGAGGAAAAGTTAAAGCATGCTTTTAAGTTTAAAGTTACTTATAACTAGTTCGGAGTTAAGTGTAGTTGACTATAATGTTGCGACGGTCTGTTTTGCCACTGCGACCAGCCATGCCGTCGAAAGAGCCAATTACTTGCATCCCTTCTTGAAGCCCTAGTCGTAGAAGGGCATAGTTGTGGTCCAATGACGGATCCTTGTGGAACTGCAGCCGTTTTACCATAGTTCCTCGCGTCATCTGTGGTGTACTAACTAAACTTCATGTCGTTGAAGTAATCCATGTCCTTAAAATGGTATTAGGAGGCCCTAATGGCAATTAGCAACCTGCGGATGTCCCCCAGTATTTCCTCTGACCCCATATTCATCTGGCTTCTTAGATGGTGTCAGTGGCTAGGTTTGCCACAGCCGTTTACCGTTTAGCCACATTAGAGGGTTCACAATGCACCATTTGTCTCCGTCACCACCAGAAACCTATTGTAGAAAATTCGCGCAAGTATCTTGCATAGTGTGTCCCCTAGGTTCCGCTGGTGGTTTCCTTCCTTTTGGTAGTAAAGCCCTTTGTATGCAAAGTAATGTGTGCTCTCACTTCAATTTAAAATAAGCAGTAGGCTCACCTCTTTGAGGCATCCACAACATTTTTGCGAAGAAATTTAGTTATTGTCTCGGACCTAGAAGTTCCCTTGCTTTCGAGACAGTTCACTCAGCCGCCCCCCAACTGGGGTCCAACATATGCGGTCCGATTCAGACAGCTATTGAATCTATTTACTCAAGAATTCTATTATAAAAGGACAAACCAGTTTTGAGATTTGTTTGCAGCCGTTGAGTATGTTCAATGTGGTCGTCGTCGGAAGACCCGAGGAACCCCAATCTAATTTTGCTAAATTGAAAAATATTGATCGCTCAATTGGTCTTGCAGTGTGCATACGTTCGCACAGGGGTATCTGTGAAATTTGTAATTTTTCAGTTCAGTGCATCGAATGCAATTTATGGTTGATTGAAGATTCGAAATATCGTTTCAATTTTCTGCATGGCATGCATGCAAATCTTAAGGATACAAATTTCATCTTCAGTGACGAGCTGTGGAATACTTAATGATGCCACTGACAAATTGTCGGTCTTCTTGCTCTGGAGGGGGGTTATTATCAAGTCAGATTTCAGAAATGTGAAGATTTCTTCAAGAGGACTAGGCGTAGGATGCTTAAATTCTGCTCTCCAGTGGGACGTGCTTGTCTGAAAAGATGCACCGGGATGACGGGTGTGAGAAATGTGCTTTATAAACCTGTGCATGCTTGTGGTTATTGCTGGATTGTTATGAGTGTTTTCCAATTTAGTAGGCATTCATTAATCGATTTGATGTTATAATTTGCGCGTGCTCAAGGGGTTATTAATACGATTAATTGTCCGGTGTCCAGACACGGTTATTTATATTTCAAAGGCTTTTATTGGCTTGGAAATAATTGAAGTGGACGATTCTTGACGAAAATGTGAGCCCCATCATGGGACGGTACGAAATGAGTAAGGAAGTAGCATAATGGTTAGGTGGCGAGGAAAATGCGAGGCGAGTTTCTCTGGTCAGGGTGTCGTGGGTTCAAATCCGGCTCTAAGAATTACGGCGTGATGTTATGTAATTGTAGTAGGGTAACTGGAAAATGGTTCAGTCCTGCTCTATGGCGCAGAGACATGGACGCTATTGAAAGCGGATGAAGAAGCTCTTGGTTGTTTTGAGAGAAAAGTTCTGCGTACGATCTTTGGTCCTGTTTGCGTTGATGGCGTTTGGAGGAGAAGATTCAACCACGAACTGTACGGGCTGTACAGCGGCATGCACCTAGTTAAGCGTCTTCGGATCCAACGCTTAAGATGGCTAGGTCATGTAGAGCGGATGGACACCAGAGCTCCGGCCCGAAGAGTCTTCGACACCGAGCCATTGGGACAACGCAACAGAGGACGTCCTCGCACTAGATGGCGCACACAAGTTGAAAAGGACCTCAACCAACTTGGTGTGCGCAACTGGAGGCAGCTGGCGAAAGATCGTGCTGGCTGGAGAGGCATGTTGGTTGAGTCCCAGGTCCACCCCGGACTGTAGCGCCAATCAAAGAAGAAGAACTGGAAAATGGTTGTGATGCGAGGTTGAGTGTAAAATATCACTTAGTGTAGAAATGAGAATTGAACGAGCAGTCGTTGAGTGCACAGAAAAATAGTAAACATGCAAAGAACAATATCTCTAGGCCAAGAGAGGAGCATAACTGAAAAGACAGGTAGACAAAATTAATGTGAATATTAAACGGAGAAGATTGCAGGGTAGAGTACCCGCAACGTTCCCTAATCATTTTTGGAGGTTTTTGTGTGCTGTTGCTGAAAGGTAATAGCTTGTAGGGAAAGCAGAAGGCGCGAACGCAAGAATAGGTGGTCTCACTTCGGGATATATTGGCGGATGAACAAGCTGTACCGCTAATATGGACCAGAGAGCTTTAGGTGAAAGACGGGCTTCCTACGGTCTGTGCATTCGAAAGACTAGCGATTCTAGAAGGCCTGCATCAATTTTTAGGCACGAACCCACAGCCTATTATTTAATGACGACTAGTACTGTGCTCATATAGTCCCACGCATGATCCGACGACCGACCGAAGGCTGTTCGGAAATTAATGATATGAAGGTATCTGCCTGTCACATCTGCAATTTGTTCTTGAAAATTTAAAACCAAACGCTTAAAAAGAATCAGTCAAAACTTCGGAACAGTTTTGTGTGCAATGAATAGGAAATTCTGTAGCAACTGATTTGTCGACTTATCACAGAGATTATTGATTTAGGCCACCAAGCAAAATTTGAACACGTTGAAGCAAAACAACAGATGTTGACATCATAGGCCCCCGCAGGGCGATTGCAATAAGTCTTCTGGCTTTGGGCTTCCAGCAATAATTTAGATTAATATTTTTTAACAGAAAAAATTATTTGCAATCGACGTTGAAGCAAGTGGAATCGAAGGCGCTGCAGCCATTTGTTGAACTTGACAAATTGGTTGGTCAATCCTGCGATGGCTTTTCAACTACGGCAACAAAATTAAGTGGAAAAAGGAGGCGAATACCAGACAAGTACCCACAGGCGCAATTTATTTTACTGCAGATCACATAAACTCAGTCTAGTCTTTCATGCCGTATCTGAGATCAAAATTGATATTGAAACAGTAAAAAAAATCATTAGCTTTTTTTAAAACACCAATTAGTTCCGTTGTCTGTCAAATGAGATATATGGTCTTTTAGAGTAAAAGTCATTGTGATGGAAAAGCTGCAAATACTGACATGAGAATAAAATCGAACCGCAAAACATCGTGCCTTCTAACTATATCTTCTTCTCCTTCTTTGGTTGGCGCTACAGTCCGGGGAAGACCTGGGCCTCTACCAGCATGCCTCTCCATCTAGCTCGATCTTGTGCTAGTTGCTTCCAGCCACACACGTTCAACTTATTGATGTCCCCTTCTATCTGCGTGTGCCACCGTAGGCGTGGTGTCCCTCGGGGTTGGAGTCGAAGGCTTTCCGGGTCGGAGCATTGGTGTCCATTCTCTCGCCGTGACCTAGCCATCTGAGACGAGAGATTCGAACTCGTTTGACCAGGCCGATGTCGCTGTACAGCCCGTTCAGCTCGTCGTTCAGTCTCCTCCTCCAAACACCATCCGTACATATGGGACCGAAGATATTTCGGAGGACGTCTCTCTCGAAGCGACCAAGAGTGTCCTCGTCCACTTTAGTTAGGGACCATGCTTCTGCGCCATAGAGCAGGACTGGGACTATCAGGGTCTAATATAGAGATACCTTGGTTCTTCGAGAGATGGCTTTATTCCTCAATGGCTTACCGAGTGCGAAAATGCAGCGGTTGGCCAACGTGATCCTCCGTTTTATCTCCGCAGTAGTGTCATTGTTTGTACTAACTTCCTAGCCTAGGTAGACAAAGTCTTTCACTATATGGAAGTTATAGCTGTCTATTGTGACGTTCTTGGTGGAGCTTTTCGAAAACAGCATATACTTCGTTTTACCATCATTAACCGCAAGCCCCATTTTGGCCGCTTCCTTCTCGTTGCTCACAAACACCCCACTGACAGCCCGTTAAGTTCTTCCGATGATGTCAATGCCATCGGCGTATGCAAGCAGTTGCATATATTTGTGGAAGATCGTGCCTCTGGTGGTGACATTTGAGTTTCGCACGATCTTCTCGAGAATAATATTAAAAAAGTCGCGTGACAGATTGTTTAGATCTTTTTCTGACATCAAAGGTCTCGGTAAAATCTTTACCGACCTTGACGGAGCATCGCGCGGTTTCCATCGTCATTCTGCAATGACCGACGTATCTTACAGGGATGCCAAGGCCAAGGCGCTGTATAACTCGTCTCTATAAATACTGTCATACGCGCCCTTAAGGTCGATGAATATGTGGTGAGTAGCAACTTGAAACTCCAGTCTTTTCCAAGATCTGCCGGAATGTAAATATTTGGTCAATAGTAGACTTCGCTGGCTTGAACCCTTGGCTTGAACGTAGGGTTTCAGGCGCTTACACAGAACGGCAGAAAAGATCTTATAGGATATCTTTAGGAGACTTAATAATATAATAAAAATGGTGGCGCTACAGCCTATAGGTAGCCAGGGCCTAGCTTCTCAGCAACCACTCGTGTTGTGCGTGCTATTGTTCTCACACGAGTGGAAGGGACCTACAGTTTTATGCCGACTCAGAACGGCCAAGTTTTAGAAGCTTTTTCTAGTCAGGAAATACTCTTTGAGCATTGTCAGTGACTCGAAAGAGATGGGGTAGTGAAAATTGTTTTCGTCGCACAGAGCAGGAATCGAACCTACGACGTCGAGGTTGACGCACATACTCACAACGCCACGGGCCACCACATTAGGAGACTTATCCCTCTACAATTGGCACAGCCTAGAAGGTCTCCTTTCTTTAGAATCGGGCAAACGATTCTGAGATTCTATCCATATACAGATGAGTTTGTGTATGCACCTTATCAAATCATCACCAGCTGCCTTGAAGAGCTCGACAGGCAGTCCATGGGCACCAGCAGCCTTATTGGACTTCAGTTTGGCGATTGCTGCCGTCACTTCACTCATGTCGGGAGGGCGGAATTCTTGTCCATCATCGTTTATATTGGATAGGTTATTCTGCCTGAAAGTGGTAATTAAATTTGCATTTTGAACAAGAATCATCATCTTAATCAAGAAATGGCGGCTTTGTCAAAAATTGTTAAAGCATCCGACATGGTTTTTTCCTCTGGGCAAGCCACGTGGTGGCCCGTGGTGTTGTGGGTATGTGAATCGAGCCGACCTAGATGTCGTAGGTTTAAAGTCTGGTCTGTGCGACGAAAATAATTTTCTTGGCCTCACCTCTTCGGAGTCACTGACAATGCTCAATGAGTATTTCCCGCCTAGAAACAGCTTCTCAAACTTGGCCGTTCGGCATGTAGGTCCCTTCCACTCATAAGAGAACAATAGCTCACACGACACGAGTGCTTGCCGAGAAGCTAAGCCCTGGCCATCTACTTTACTTCTTCTCTTTCGGTTTCCACACAGTTTCGTGTGGCACGTTTCTCTCATGTTTCATGATCTGAAGTAAAATACTCCACAAATTCATGAACAAATTGCAGGAACACAGGACATAATCCCGATCACACGACATGAATGTGAGTATGCAAGGTATGTACGAGCACGCCTACATTGTTCTCCATTGAAATGCTCCCACGGGACGTTGATTAAAAAATCGCGAGAATTTTATTTTTTAATTTAAAACATATTTCCCATCATAAAGATGTCAATTTCAAATATGTGCCAAGGACACGCCAATAAAACTCATACACAACAGAATGCTTATTCCGCGGCATTCAATTACGAAACTTCCTGCCGACACCCAAGCGCCCAGTCCCCAGCGAGCGGCTTGACTTGACACCGCACACAGAAGTCACTTTCGTTTTGCACGAATTTCATTATCAATGTTATGGAAAAGAAATGAAAAAGAAAAATATATACGTAGTACGTATTTTAATGGTATCAACGAGAAGTCAATGGTAATGGCAAGGAATTTTCCGAGTGCCGTGAGCAGACGTTCACGGCTCCGACGGCGGAGGCTGATGTGATGTATCCATCGTGAGGCAATGTGCAATAAAAGTGGACTGGGCGCACCCCATAATTGCGGCAGTTCAACCTTTCAGACAAGATGTTCACATTGGGCTCAGCCCAGGACATAGTGATAGGCAATGGGGAAAGCGGCGAGGTGGGCGCACATCGGGCCCCATTGTTTGTGGGCGCGACGAAAACTTTTCTGTTATTCTAGCCGAAGAGTCAAACGCAATTTATTTGTTACGGACATTTTCGCACAGTTTAAATGGATTTAAATGAAATTAGAAAAGTTTTTCGTCGCGCTGCAGACAGAACAATTACGGGGGACGCGCAGATATGGCGGACACAAAAGGAAGGGAAATACGAAGATGCTGTGGCTCTGTCTGTGATAAGGTTTCCCTTCTCAATGGGAGGAAATTAAGAGATGGTGTCTCTTGCGGTGGATTGAAGGAGCGCATCTTGGACCGGAATTGAGGTGTATCTCATGGGCTTGGTGGAGTAAGTAAACAAGGGACTCTTGATTCACAAAGTGGCTGATTCATTAACTAATCAAAACTTGGAGCGGATAGAAATATGTGCTCATTCAGGCCTCTGCCCGTGGGAAACGTAACGAGTTGCATGGAAAGACGTTGGCGGAGTTGAGTGGATATTAACAGGCCAGACAACACCCGAAGGAAGGTACGTTGAAACCTTTGCTGGGGTAAACAATCTGACCCAGCTTGTAAATGAGCCCACACGAATACCTGACATTGCAGATCATTCCGCCAACACACTGGACCTGTTTCTCAGCTCTCATCCTGATAAATATTCCGTTGACATATTGTCGCCTCTAGGCTCGTCAGACCACTGTGTCGTATCAGCGATTATCTCGTTGTCGCCACAAACAGTTCCCAAAAGAACAGTACGGCTGTACGAGAAAGCCAATTGGAGCGGACTCAACAACTTCTTTAGGAATTTTAACTGGTCACTGTGCTTCCTCGATAGTTATGTGGATGCCGCTGCTGCTATGATCACACACATTCTTCTGCTGGGCATGAGATCCTTCATTCTGGATGGAATGAAGTGTATCAAACCCAGACCAAAAGCATGGTATGACACGAGCTGCGAAGAGGCTGTCAAAATGAGAGAGTTGACTTTCCGGTTATACAAAGCCAACCCTACAGAGAAAAACCGGAATAAGTTTAAACGCACGAGAAATGACTGCAATGCAATAATCCGACGTGTGAAATTCTCCCAAGAACAAAAGTTGAATCAAAAAGTGCTATAATAACCCAAGGGTAGCAACAACTTTTGATCATTTGTGAAAAACACAAAGAATTCCGCCTCGTCGTCCATTCCCACGCTGACGTTCCAGCTGTCAGCTCCTTAGACAAAGCCAATCTGCGTGCGGTGCATTTTGCAGCCAGGTCAACACTGCCTGATTGTAGTTTGTCCCCACCTGTACTCGAGAGCTTTGGTTTCACCATGGACCAAATTCACTTCCGCACTCGTACAGATCTCAACGTGCACAAATCCGCTGGCCCGGATGGTATTCCCCCAATACTTCTGAAGAAGTGTTCTTCCTCGCTGGCAAGACCCCTGCGTAAGCTTTTTCATCTATCCTACTCGAAACGCTGATAAGTCGTCGGCTCATGAAATATCTTTAATCGCGGAAGCTTCTTAATGACCGACAGTATGGCTTCCGCAGCAACAGGTCCATTGGTGATTTGATAGCTTATCTCACCGAAAAGTGGTGGAACCAACCTTTGCACAATGCAGGCGTAAGCAAGATAATTGCGCTTGATATTTCTAAAGCAATTGACAGATTTGGCATCAAGCTCTTTTGTCGAAAATGCGTGTTTATGGTGTTGATGAGTCTTGCGTGTTTCCAAGTTGTTTTGGATGGGTTCAAGTCTGATATCCACAAAATAAATGCTGGTGCCCCCAAGGCTCTGATCTGTCTCCGATGCTCATTCTCATTTTTATAAATGACCTCCTGTCGGCCGCCTCCAATCCAATCCAATTTGTCGCTGATGACAGCACCCTCAGCTTTTCATATTCGTTCAAGAAATCACGACCCTGCCCTTCGGACGTAGTATTGGAAAGACAGCGTATGTCAAGTTCATTGAATTCCGACTGGGGTAAAAACAAAAGAGTAGAATTCAATGCTTCCAAAACTCAATGCTGTCTGCTGTCTCCAATGCGAACCCCTGATAATCAGCCATTATCCATGATGGCGCTTGTATCGACGAAACCGAAATACTTTCCATATTTGGTACGTGCATCAATGCAACACTTAGTTGGAACGATCACATATTCGAGGTCGCCAAAAATGCTGCCAAATGCTTAGGTTTCCTTAATCGATGGAAGAAATATTTCACGCATTCTTATTTGGCTTTAATCTATAAGGCGTATGTTTGCCCCAAGCTTGAGAATAACGCTCATATCTGGTCTGGTGCCCCCAAGACGACCTTGCACCTACTTGATAGAATCCAAAAGCGAGCGATAAAACTTATAGGAGACAACGATATCGCGGGTTCATTAAACTCGCTCGAACATCGACGTACCGTGTCTTCCTTTCTTTGTCCGTGTTTTATCGTTACTTTAACAAACGATGCTCAAGTGAGCTAGCCAACTGCATTCTTCCTCTCCTTGAATTCAACCGCAATACACCAGCCAGCTTTCGGACGCACAGTGAAATTTAGAGACTCGTTCTTTAGCCGCATCACACGAATATGGAATGCTCTCCACAGCTCAATATATCCCATAGACTATAATCCGCATAAATTTAAGGCCAATGTGCACAGGTACCTCCTCTTACTTTATACATTCGGCCCATGTTGTGTCTTGACCAGACAACTCCTTGAATACGCGCAAATTATAAAAAAAGGTGACGGAATGGGGGTCTCTGATCTTAATGCCCACAAAGGGACATATTTAACACATCCTTGTTTGCTACACTGGACACTCAAATAAATCTTAACAGGAACTGTGCCAACTGCGACATAGCATCAATGTCGGGCAGTCGTGCAGCTATCTTGCTTGACTTGACTCCTAAGCTTGTCTGGGAATGTCTAGAAAAGCTTAAGTAGCTGAGCAGGAGTAGCAGTGTAAATTACTGCACCATCGCATTTTAAATCAAAGAAATGACGTGCGTGATGTGCAAGTCCAAGTTGAAATCGGAAATGATGACAGAGGTATTAGATGAAGGCCGAGGTGGCGGGATAAGTTAGTTGGCTGAGGCCCACGTCCACACTGGGCTGTAGCGCTTTCAGTTCATTGCATCGACTACAGGCGACTCTAAGCCCTAAGCGGCCTAACGGATGAGCCTGGAAAGAATGTAACCATCGTGCATCTTCTCTGTTCGTGTCCTCACTAAACTGGCCATCGCGTCTCAAATCAAAGAAATAACGTTTGTGACGTGCAAGGGCAAGTTGAAAAAGTTAATGATACGAGCATTGCATGGCGTGCCACAAGGGTGTGCATCTGTGCACGGCATCTTCTCAATCAGGCGACGGGAGAGTAAAAAGCAATTACCATTCCGGCTCATTAGTTCGGGGTCCCTAATGAAATTCATCGAAAATATCCGCTGATTACCATACAATTGCCATCGGAAAGCACTCAACTCCACGCTCCCCTTCCCCGGGAATCTTATCGCTTATTTAAATGTTCAATCGCTCGTGCACGGCGTTAACCGTCCCTCGTTCATTCGCCACTGCCGCCGCCGCCGCCGATAAGGATAAAAATATTGTATCCCCATTTAACAGCAGCCAACAGTGGCCATTTATCAAAAAATAAAGCACAAACTGCTCACCAATTTATGGTCAAACCGAGATGTGATCACAACAATAACAAATTCCGTGGCACGATTTTACAATTGTACACGGGGCGGAGGAGGATGCTGGTTGCTGGGGTGGCCGTTGCCGCCACTGTTCCGCTCATCCCTTCCACCAATTCGATGGTAAATTGGATAAATCACTGCAGATAACCAGGGAATCGAAGTATCGTCCTCGTTTTTCTTCTGTCTACACGCGGTTGTGTTCGGCGAGAGCAGCCAGCAACGAGCAACACATTGATAGAATCTGTCGGAATTCCTGCCACCCGCTAACAACAGCATAGTTCCTTCATCGCCGCGCCAGCTTAGCGTCCCATTTACGGGCGAATCGAAGCAGCAGGACTGAACGAAGAAGTCGTCCCCGGATCGGTCCCATTCATCGGCGGATTTTGTTTTGTTTACCTCAAATCAATTTCACCGTTTTGATTATTAATGGAAATATTATTCAAATTTCAAATTCAATTTGGAAATTCAACATTTCTTTCGCAGACTCGGCTCCTTCCTCCGTCTGGGCACCAGCGCTCGCTGATCGGATGTAATACAAATATCAAGGACGTTAGTATGACATGCCATCATATAATTTATGATTTGTGATCGGATAGGGGTGGGTGGGGTGCTGGGGGGTGAATTGCGCTTGATTCCTACTCAAATATCCGCCGCGAAAAATGGATTTTTATTCTCTCTACTTAAATTGAATGACAGCTGAGAGGATGATAAGTGGCGTTGGTGGGCATGGCAATGCTGTGATTACGACATGATGGCAATTGTGGGGGCATTTAAAATAAAAGCGGCTGGCTGTGATCCACCGAAAAGCACTCAACTCTCACCATGGACTGGCCAGGGAGCAGCAACAAAGTCTGCACTTAATGAAGGCTTCGTTCAATGGCAACAAACGCGAATCACATGGAAAAACTCACAGATCCCCTGAACCCGATAAGGTCCGCACGCACGGTGCCAGGACCTTTGCATACCTATGCGTTGCCTCGAAGAGCTTCCGCTCAACTGCATCGGCTTCCTGCTGGGGTCCTTCCACACCGTTTTGAATGACTGCGTACAAGTCCTTTATGATATCAAACCACATTATTTGAGAAAACACATTTGAAACACATTGACAAACGTCCTTCTTGAGATCGACTAGTAGGTAGTGCGTGTCGATTTGGACTTCCTAGGTCTATTGCAGGTACTGCCGTAGTGTGCAGGTCTGATTTACTATGAACTTCCATCGCCTATAGCCAGACTGACAGTGAAGTTCAACTCAGACTGGCAGCAAACGGCTTCAGGCGAGCGCACAAAACACCGCAGAGAAGCTCTTGTACTCGATAACAGAGTACAGGCAGGGGTATCACAATGGTTGGCCTACAGTGGTCTCCTTCCTGTGGGTCGGCCACACAATACTGAAATTCCATTCTGAGATTCCTACCTTCAACCGTATGTAATCTACACAAGAGCCTGTGTATGCGCTCAGCACATCTGCAGCTGTCTTAAAGAATTCAGCGGTTTCAAGCTGTTTTGAATGGATACACGCGAAGTCACTCGTCTATGCTTTAAAGCTTGAACTGAAGTGAAGCCTGAAGCCTGAAGCCTGAAGCCCGAAGCCTGAACTGAAGTGCAGATCTAGAAGAACCGAAGTGCTTCAGCGCTGGATTCGGAATTGGGCTCTCCGTAGGGACCACTTCAAACGGAGTCACAGTCAACATGGCGCACACTTCAGTAAGAATTGCACACACTTTTCCGATTTTCCTGTGTTATTTTTTACAATTAAACCCAAACACTGCTTGCTCATCTGCAACCTCACAGCGCGCAATCAAAAAGAGGGTGGATCACCTCGTCTCAGCCGCACGTGTCCCCAGTCCAGCCGTCTGCCTCGCTCCTCCTGAAGATGAGATCAGTAATGACTTAATGACATTTCAACAGACGGACGCATGACATCCACACAACACCGAGAGCCACAGAATAATACAAGTCAACAAGGACTTATGCCGCCCCCCAGATCTGTGCTTGTTCTCTGGTGCGGTATTGCAAATCCTGATTAGACTCCTTCGTTATTGCTTAAGCAATTTGCGCGCTTAAGAGCAACCCACAATCCCCCGGGATCTAATAAAATATTTCGCCTCATATCCCTTGATACCCCAGTCCGTCAGTAAATCAGAGGGGCTTCCAACATAACGGCGCCACTTCAACCCAATTACATGGCGCACCCCTCTCGCAGCAGCCAGCAGTGCTGCATCCTAATTGCTCAATGCAAACGCAATTAAACTTTAAATAAAATCCTTAAGCTCAAGTTACACTTCGAGAGCAGTGGCACCGACCCCCGTGCACAAAAAACCGAAATCAGGGAGTTAAAACTCGAGGAAATCATTTCTCCTGCAATTTGCATAGGATTACAGCAGCTGCAGATCCATGTGCGGCTACGGATGTATGAGTGCTCTGCATCTGGGTATTGTTGTTTTCGTTATTGTTATGGTGTGCAATTTACTTTCAGCTCGGTTTGCACGGGGCTTAGACGCAGGGGGAGCAGTGCATATCTGAAGTGTCTTCGAGTGCGGCGGTAAAAACGAACGGAAGAAGGAAACTTGTTAGCTTGACAGTCCGCCGTTGGACACAGGAGGGAACCACAATCACGCTTCCCGGGCATCAGTGGACACAGACGCTGCGAGAAGCTTCATTCACCGGGGAGCACACGAAGTGGTCGCCCGTTTTCACAGCTGCCCTTCACTGAGTGTGCGTGTGTGTGTGTCGAACAAGCCGATGGAGACAAAGAAATTGGATTAAGGAAACAAGTTCGACTGTAACTGGGACAAGTAAGCTGAAGGATGATAAAAATGTTTCTCCTCTTGCCTTCTCTTTCCGGCTGTCCATGCTCCCATATTTTATTGTTCGAAGGGTAAACTGAGGGGGGGCTGCACCAGAGGACAAGGTAATCGTGGAAAGGACGAGCTGTGCACGAGAAAAAATTCTTCAAGCATTCTTCACCGCTCTTGAAGACGAGCGCTTAAAGCACAAGAGGCGACCGGTTTTCATTGAAATCTCTTAAGCCTTAAAGCTAGTCTGATTGTGTCCCCTCGTCATTGTCACGAAGCGGTTTGTTGTGGGTTGCATTGATTTGCGTGAGTCAAGCAAGAAAATAATTATGAGAGAAAAGGGAATTCAGAAAAATGTGTACAAGCTTGTGCCTCTGTCTATTTCTGATTCTGACAGTTCTGCTTTTGCAAATGGCAGCCGGAAGTGAAAGGCGTGCCATGGGCTTGAGCGAAGCGTTGCACTGGCTCATGCGGTTGCCATTGAGCGCTTGGTTGGATTGATGAGCAGACGGGCTGTCTCACGTATGTCCTGTTTCCTGTGTCCTCTATTTCCGTACCAGTTATCTTCATGTATTGTTCACCGTTCCTGTTATAGTTATACATTTTAAAAGAGAATTTCCTGAAGGCCTGAAGGTTTGACCACTGTCCTGCGTCCAAGCTGACAGAGGTAGCGAGGCGTATCATTCTTTCCCTCTTACCGACGCTCTGCTTCGTGTTAATTTAGGCGAGTATGGGAAGTTAGTGCGCCAACTACAAGCCATAGCAACGTATTGTTGCACTGAATCGGTTTATGGGGTTTTGCGCTGTTCATCCGAGCGGCCTCGCAGGTGACTACTGAGGACGACATTCTATTGATTTGCTGTCCCTGTGATAGTTAACTCCACTTTCTTCTTGGTATCCCCAAGAGATTAATCCCAGGTCGGTTTCGGGCATATTCCTTGTTGCGTTCAGCTGTTGCTTCCTTGCTGGTCATAGCCTTGTGGCTCGGGAGCGGGTCTAAAGCATCTCTTCGCGGCAACTGCTTGGTGTTGCTTTAATCGCCGCTTGACTGTCACTTAGGATGATCATATCAGCCGGTAGTATTTCCAACACCGATATCATTGTGGCCGTTCTTCTTTCTTCTTTGTAACTGCCAGGACCTTTGCTTCAAAAACACTGCTAGAGGCGGAAGGATTCCACTGGAACAGCGCATGTTTATCAATTCGCACATCATTTTCGATCCATTCGTGTATACAACTTGAAGTCCCTGTAGAATACTTGCATGAAACCAGCCGCTTGATTAGCTGATCCTTGTTGTCCTTACAGAAGTCTATCTAATCCAATATGCACGCTGTGGGAGTACTAGCAATTGCTAGAGTGACACGTAGGCATGCAGCTTTTCGGATTCTAGTTTCTTTTATTCCTGTCTACCTCGGGGCAAACGTTGACTCTGCAAACGACACCACATTGGAGATCCGAAGTAGAACCACCCTTGGTAACCGATTTTACTTCGGTCTGTGAAAACTGCTAGCTCGAAGGACCAAAGCACGCTATACACGCTTCTTACTTTGCTAGGCCTGCTTTGTGGAGCTGTAAACTGAACGATAAACTGCAGAGCTGAGGCGAGAAAGGTGAATGGAGGAGAAGACACAACCGCCAGCTGCACCAGAATGCGGAAGCCATATATCCGTCGACTACACTGGCTCGGCCACATCGAGCGCATGGACAACAACGCTCCACCAAAGAGGGTCCTCGAATCCGAGCCTCCTGGTTCAAGAAGGCCAAGCCTCCAGTATAGAGACCAAGTCATCGCGCGTGCGGGACCGCTTGGTCTCGATGGTTGGAAACAGCGTACCTAGGACCGTCAGCGAGGGAAGTTAACAATTGCTCAGTCTCGGACCCTCCATGGGTCGCCGGCCTGACAGGTAAATGAGTTTATATCTTTGGTTTGGTGAGTTTCTGAAACCAGACTGCCGTATGTTAAGATGGCTCTGACGGCCGCTTTATGCATCCATTGTAGGCACATACATCAAATTCATCAGCATAGACTGCAATTCTAATACTAGCTACGTTTTTGTAAGTTTTTCAACCTTTGGTCATGAATCTGTTTTAGTTGGTGTCGCAAGACCAAGCTACAGCTCTTGGTGGCTTCTTGGCAACGCCTCCATTCGATTGTTGTCGAACTGACAGAAACTCTTTCGCAGGATGTAAACATTTGATGTGATAGTCCATTTCTTCATGACTGAATTCTGATAGGGCTCCGTGGAAGGTTCGAACATGTAAAGTACTGCAAGGTGCCTGACGTTTTGATCATCTGTCTGAGTCCGCCTTTTAAAGCCGTGGAGGTGGGGGAATCGCATGTGCCCAAAAGTTCACCAGCTTGCATCTGTATGTTTTGTATGTTGTCTCGTGCAGGCTAATTTAGCGATGAATTCGGCACAGATGTTCTCCTTACCCAGCCTAGCGTTTAAATCTCCTAGATCTTGGTGTTGAATTGATCGCAACTTCTTCCTAAAAGATCTATGATCTGAACTCGTCTTTGCTCTCGGCATTCGCTTTGTATTCGCGGCTAGCCTTGGTGCTGACTGATATAAGCCTCGAACACAAAATCCCCATTCTCAAGCAAGAAGTGTGTTGTATGCGGTGAGGAAGTTAATTTCAATACCAGCGCTCTATTGGATGGCTCAGCATGGTTCCTTGACGCTCGGAAAAAACTTCCGGCTGCATGCAGTATCGGTAACCTAGCTAAGGAGAACCTCTAAACTGTGCCAATTATAGAGGGATAAGTCTCCTAAAGATATAATATAAGATCTTTTCTGCCGTTCTGTGTAAACGCCTGAAACCCTACGTTAACAGCCTGATTGTTCTATATCAGTGCGGGTTCAGGCCAGCGAAATCCACTGTTGACCAAATATTGACCAAGGAGACCACCTATTCATCGACTTTAAGGCCTCGTATGACAGTATTTATAGAGACGAGTTATACAGTTGTCTAGTTTTGGGATCCCTACAAAACTCGTCCGACTTTGCAGAATTACAATGGAGAATGCCCAATGCTCTGTCGAGGTCGGTAAAGATTGTACCGAGACCTCTGATGTCAGAAAAGGATTTAGACAAGGCGACGCATTGTCATGGGACTTTTTGAAAACAATTGTCGGGAAAATCGTGCGGAACTCAGACGTGATCGTGCTACTTGATCCTCTACAAATATGTGCAACTGCTCGCACATGCCGATGACATTGACACCATCGAGAGAACACAACGGGCTGTCAGTGGGGCGTTTTTGAGCATCGAGAAGGAAGCGACCAAGATGGGACTTGCGGTCAATGAGGGTAAGACGAAGTCTATGCTGTCTTCAAAAAAGGTTTACCAACACCGAAGTCTTGGACAAACCTTCACTATAGGCAGCACGCAGACATAACTTCGAGGTTGTGAAAGATTTTGTTTACCTAGGCTAGGAAGTTAATGCAAGCAACGACACTACTGCGGAGATAAAACGGAGGATCACGTTGGCCAATCGCTGTATTTTCGCACTCGGTAAGCCATTGAGGGATAAAGCAATCTCTCGAAGAAGCAATATATCTCTATATAATGCCTTGACAGTCCCAGTCCTGCTGTATGGCTCAGAAGCATGGACACTAACTAAAGGGGACGAGGATATTCTAGGTCACTTCGAGAGAAAAGTTCTCCGAATTGAATTCAAATTGAGTCATCAGTTTCGGTTAGTTTGCATCAAAGAAACAGGTATTACGACGATGGAAAAGCGCACCACAATTGAGCAGCGTGGAATGGTCTTTCACTACAAGAAAGGGTGTCCTCGTAGGAAAACCGTTTTTTTGTTTCAAAATCGTGTGGAAGATAAAGGGAGAAATGCTCCAAATACAATTTTTAGTGCTTCGGATGAACAGTGTATTGTGCAAAAAGTGAAGCAAAACCCCAAATTATCGGCACCAAAACTAACTAGTGAGATAGAGAATATGATAGGAAAGTCTTATTCCATAGAAACCATCCGACGTATTCTGAGAAATAACGATGTAAACGGAAGAAGCCTTTCATTGATAAAAGAAATCGAGATTGCCGTTTGTAATTTGCAAAGGAGGACTTTACGAAGGATTCAAAATTCTGGGAGCAAGTCATATTTGCTGATGAGTCCAAATTTAATATTCTTGTATCCGATGGGCGATCTTATGTATGGCGTAAGCCAAATACAGAGGTACAGGATAAGCACTTAAAGCCATCAGTCAAGCATGCAGGTGGTCATGTCATGGTTTGGGCCTGTATGTCAGCAGCGGGAGTCGGAAAGTTACAATTTATTGAAAGCACAATCTCCATCTTAACATACTTAAGGACAACTTGCTTCAAAGTGCAGAGCAATTGGGAATAAAGGACACTCTCAGGTTTTACCAAGACAATGACCCGAAACATACTTGGGGAATTGTCCAGCCTTGGCTTATTTTTATTTGTTCCCACATTCGCCGCCAGCACAGTCTCCAGATCTTAATGTTATTGAAAATCTCATTTTAGACGCAAATTTCGAATAAAAACGATCTGAAGACAGCCTAAATTGAAGAATGGGCAAAAATACCTTGTGCAACGACGAAGAAATTAGTGGAATCATATCCTAGCCGGCTTAAAACTGTTATAGGCCAAAAGAGGGCCACACCAAATATTAATAGCAATGAAAATAATGAAAATATGTTATTCTCTTCTTATATCTTTTTTTTTGTAAATGGGTCAAATAAGCTGTGACATTGAATTATAGATTTTTTTTTTTTTTTTGTTGATTTTTATTGTCATTATTAGCTAGCTAAAATTAATTAATGAAGCAATTTTGTTTAAATCTCAATTAACCTTTCTGCATTTTTATTTTGTTGATAACTTTTTTCGTTTAGGAGCCATACTAGTTTAAATTTATTAATAAGGGGTGGATCGAATAAGCTGTGAGCCACTGTGTCTCTATATAAAAGTCCAGTAGTCCCAGTCTTGCTATATGACGCAGAAGCATGGACACCAACTAAAGCAGTCGAGGATATTCTTGGTCGCTTCGAGAGAAAAGTCCTCCGAATTATCTTCGGTTGGTGGTACGGATGGTGTAGTACGGATGCTGATTGGAGGAGGAGACTGAACGACGAGCTGTACGGGCAGTACAGCGACATCGACCTGGTCAAACGAGTTCGAATCTCTCGTCTCAGATGGTTAGGTCACGTCCAGCGAATGGACACCAATGCTCCGTCCCGGAAAGTCTTCGACTCTAGCCCCGGGGGACAACGCGGTCAGTTGAGCCGTTCAACTCCATCTGCCAAGTATTATGACCACAAGAACGAGCCCTCTAACACTTTGGTTTTCCCAGCGACCTCACATATGTGTTGAGTCCCACTAGACTTCACAGCGCTCACGTGAGAGTGGGATTCCTGAAAAAATTTACTGAAGGTTGCATACATTGCGATCGTCACACAAAAAAGCCACCGCGAACGCAACATAGTCAACAACATGTCAACTCCCTACAGACATCGTTGTCGTCGATGTCATTGTCAGGTCCATGAATAAACAGAGGCAAAGTCAATGAAAAGGCAGTAGGAATAACGACTACACGTGAGTGTGCCCAGAGTTGTCTATTCCAACAGGGGTAACAACTCCGTGCCGGACAGTTCGTAAACTCGGATCGAGTCATAGAAGACCTTTTTCCCTTAATTAAACTTGCAGTAATTCACATTTAATTCGCGCTAGACTTTCCTCTGTGTCCTTTTTTTTCAATTCTCAAAGCCCTTTGTTTTCAATTTGTACTCCTCCGCAAAATGTTGCGGCTGCATGTTTGCCTTTATTGTTCAGTTCAGTTCAGTTCTTTTATTCGCCCCCCGCGCATTGGCCTAACAGTTTCTGTTCCATTTCAATACCACTAATAAACTCTTTCGCTCTCTGCGGAGTATCCTGCAAAAATGTACCAGCGCACTGCCGCTTTAAACACGAGCAAAAAACAAAGAAACATTTCCTATCATAGCAAAGCGACAACAGCGTCAGGCGGAGGCTGAATGTAAAAATACAGAAGCAGAGAAAAAACCAAAAAACCAAAAAAAAAAACAAAGGCTACCACAGTTAACCGCAGTCGAAATACGGCGTCCGATTACAAGCCTTTCGGCGAAATGAAAGTCATTACCAAGGCTCGTCGTCGTTTCCTTTCAGTTTTCAAACTTTTCCACACAAACGGCGCCCACAAAAACAAAAAAAAAAATCACTGGGACACAACAAATAACGAGTAAAGGAAGAAGAAAAACTAAATAAAAATAAACGCAAGGAACGGAAAATTGTAATGAAATGTTCAGCCCTAGCCGAGCGAGTGGGGCCAACACGGAGACGGCTGAAAAAAGAAAAATTACAACCCCATCCCTGTTTCTTTTAATTACCAAATGGTTTTTCACTCCCTGGTCTATTTTTGCTGTGCCTCCACTCGCTCTCTCTCTCTCTCACTCGGTCTATGGCCCCCTCATTTGGAGGATCCCAAAGGGGATGCCTGTCAAAAAGAAGAGCCACAGGAGAAGTGAAACATAAAATGGAAAATGTAACCTCAAGATTCTTGATATCCCAGTATCCCTTGCATTTATTTTCAATTACTCAAGCGGAAGCGCACGGGAAGACGTCGAGCGACGTCGCGCTTGGGTTCGTAATAGCTCCCTTAATATGTATCTAAAAGGTTAAGCAACAAATTAGGACATGAACGGATGGATATCTTGTGAAAATATACTCCCTTCACCGCAGGCTGGCTGGTGTTTGCATGCCTACATCTGCGCTGGGACGCGCCCTGATGAAGGGCCCTGGTGGGAGAATCTTGGGTATGTTAGGGACTTGTTGAGACTGAAATTTCACTAAGCCTGCCGGCGATGAGTGATGGGAGTGAGTGTTGAGGTGGACTGAGACAAAAGCTGAACCTAATCTCGGCCTCGTAGACTGAGGCATTGATTGTGTAACTACCCCTAAGTAAATCTCACTTTTTATGAAGCCAACTGAAGGGCCCAAAGTGAGGAAGGGACGTCTTAGTACTTTGCTTCCACTCCAGGACGCTGGTTCCAGCTGGGTAGAGCGACCAAACGAACTGACGTCTCGCCTGAAATGCTTTGTTTTTGCTAAAGTTAGATTTGCAATTGTCCAATCAGACACATAGCGAGTACGTATACAAATTTGTGCTTGAGTTGTGTGCTGGTTGACGATGACCCCGCTTAAAGTGGTTGGACATAGAGCGCGTATTAAATTTCCAGGCAGGTGGCACGCTCGCATAGGATCGAAAGAAGGCATCCCGGAGTGAAATTTCAGTATCGTGTGGACGATCCACAGAAAAGACGATCACTGTAGGCCAACAATTGGCGATGCATCTTTCCGTACTCTGTTATCGAGTACAAGAGCTTCTCTGCGGCGTTTGTGCGCTCGCCTGAAGCCATTTGTTGCCAGTCTGACTAGAACTTCACTGTCAGTTTGGCTTAAGGCGACGGAAGTTCATAGTAAATCAGATCTGCACACTGCGGCAGTACCTGAAATAGACCTAGGAAGTCCAAATCGACACGCACTACCTACTCGTCGATCTCAAGGAAGGCCATGACTATGTCCGGTACTTCTGGCTGATTGCCTTTTTAACGTTTCCTCAAATAATGTGGTCCTTTCAATTCGATTTCTAAAAGGACTTGTACGCAGTCATTCAAAACGCCCCAGCGGAGAACCGATGCAGTTGAGCAGAAGCTCTTCAAGGCAACGCAAGGTATGCAAAGGTCCTGGCAGCGTGCTGGTTCAGGTTTCGCGTTTGTTCCTACTGAACGTCTGAAATGGTCTGGCGGAGAACAGGAGAATACAAAGTATACGCTGTTCTCAAGAAAGGGCACTCAGTATCGACATCTTCGAAAGGGCATCGCGTTGGGAGCTAAGGACTTCGTCCGCCTCGGCTTCACAGCAAGCAGTGCGAACGACGCCAGCATCGAGACCAAATGCAGAATAACTTCAGGCAATGGCTGATTGTTTCTTCTCAAGGGACAAGTGAGTGGCAGACAAAGCTGTATTTGCGTATAACATTGACCATCCCAGTCATGGTACATATGCACATGTAGCAACAGGTCCACTGGTGATTTCATAATTTATATCACCAAAAAGTGGCACAAATCTTTGCGCAATACAGGCGAAAGCAAGACAGTTGCGCTTGATATTTCTAAAGCATTTGACAGAGTCTGGCTTTAAGCTCTTCTGTCGAAAATGCGTGCTTATGGTGTTGATGAGTCTCTGCTTTTTTAGATTAGAAACTCCCTTTCGTTCAATCCAAGTTGTTTTGGATGGTTTCAAGTCTGATATCCAAAAAATAAATGCTGGTGTCCCCCAAGGCTCTGTTCTGTTTCCGACACTCTTTCTCATTTTTATAAATGACCTCCTGTCTGCCGCTTCCAATCCAATCCAATTCTTTGCTGATGACAGCACCTGGAGCTTTTCACATTCTTCCCAAAATTCACGACCCCGCCCTTCGGATGTAGTATTGGAACGGCAGCGTATGTCAAGCACATTTAATTCCGATCTTGACAGCATAATTAATAATAAATTCAATGCCGTCTACTGTCTCTAAAGCGAACCCCTGATAATCAGCCATTATGGATGAATGTGGTGATCCGTGGAGTTGTGCGTACATGCGTCGAGCCCAACATCGACATCGTAGGTCCGATTCCTGCTCTGTGCGACAAACATAATTTTTAGTGCCCCACTTCGTTCGAGTCACTGACAATGCTAGAAAAGAACATCTGTCCAGAAAAAGCTTCTCGAACTTGGCCGTTCGCAGTCGGCATAAATCTGTAGGTCCCTTCCACTTGTGAGAGAAAAATAGCACGCACAACACGGGTGACTGCTGAGAAGCTAGTCCAAGGCCCTCTACGGGCTGTTGCGCCGACCATTTTTATATTATATTTATCCATGAATGGCGCTTGCATCGACGAAACCGGAAAAAACTTTCCATCCTCGGTATGTACATCAACACAACACTTAGTTGGAACAATCACACATTCGAGGTCGCCAAAAATGCTGCGAAATGCTTAGGTTTCCTTAATCGATGCAAGAAATACTTCACCCCCTCTAATCTTTAAGGCGTATATTCGCCCTAAGCTTGAGTACAACACTCACACTTGGTCTGGTGCCTCAAGACCATCCTGCACCTACTTGATAGAATCCAAAAGCGAGCGATAAAACTTATAGGAGACAATGATATCGCGGGTTCATTAGACTCGCTTGAACATCGACGTACCGTGTCTTCCTTCCTTTGTCCGTGTTTTATCGTTACTTTAAGAAACTATGCTCAAATAGTTCAAGTAGCTCACGCCAACTGCATTCCTCCTCTCCTTGAACTCACCCGCAATACACGTCTCGCTAGGAATGCACATCAGTTTACCCCTAGCCAGCTTTCGGACGCACAGTGATGTTTAGAGACTCGTTCGGAATGCTCTTCCCAACTCGATATTTCCCAGGTACCTCCTCTAACTCTCTCCCACTATACTTCGGCCCGTGCTGTGTCTTGATTGATCGCGGGCAATTAACGGCATTAATAACCCCTTGAGCACGCGTTAAATTAAAAAAGAAAATCAGAGGCATGAACAATCTCAAAAGACAAGAAAGATGATGCGTGATATTGAGACCTTGCGGAAGTGGTTCACTTAAGTCCAAATGTTGGGACTATTGTACTCATCTGCAATTTAGGAATTGCTTGTCTTGTTTGCGCTGATGGCGTAGTTTCGATGGAATTGAAGGTTCAATAACAAACTTTAAGGACTGTACTTGGGTGACTGGGTCGTGAAGATCGCCTACACAACTGGGCTCAGCCAAAGGAGTCTTCGATTGCGAGCCAGTAGATCCACGCTTTAGAGGACACATCGCCTGGCGCACAGAAGCTCAACTAAATTTGTGTGCGAAACTGATGGCGGCTAGCTAAAGGTCGCACTAGCAGCAGAAGCCTGTTTTTGTTAGTTAGCAGTTCCAGTATAGAGGCTTAAATGATGAAATGGTAACACTTAGAAAATATGCCACTGACACTGCAATCAAAAAACAAATCTCTTGTAATGCTTTCATCAACAATAGTGAACGTCATGAGGAGATATCCTGAATTCTGACTCGAATAATTACATATGGCTTGCCCCATGTTCTTCATCCTCATCGAGGGACTCTTCTTTCTTCTTCTTTGTGTGGCGCTACAGTCCGGGGTGGACCTGGGCCTCAACCAACATGCCTCTCCAACTAGCGCGATCCCTGGCTAGCTGTCTCCAGTTTCGCACACCAAGTTGGTTGAGGTCCTTCTCCACTTGGGTGCGCCACCTTAAACGCGGGCGTCCTCTGTTGCGTTGACCGACAGGTTCGGATTCGAAGCGTTGACAAGCGACTTATGCAGGCACAGGCGTCTGCACTTAGCCTCTGTCAATGAACTCCTACTCTCACATCCCCGTGGTGCAATCCGGGAGCCGAGCACCTTCGACTGAAGATGGGGTACCCAACCCCCGTGGGACGTCATTGGCGGCTGCAAACGAGAGAGGGCGAGAGTGGATGAGCATGTACCAGGGCTCATCTTCTTTACGGATGGCGGCGGAGGAGCTTATCATCAGATTAGCCAACGGCGACATCCAGAGCTACCTGGTACACCCCCTTTTAGAGCTACTCTGACATATTCGGAGCTCAGATCTAAAAGGTTGCCTTCAAGGTCATATCGGGATTTTGGAGTAGAGTTGGCGGCGGAGGAACCCTATCATGTAGGGTCAACGGCGGCACTCACAACCTCAGCGAGGTTACCGATACCGGAGTCATCCGGACCCTTCGCCCATGGGTAAAATAACTGGGCCTGGCCTCCCAGCTGGGGGTTGTGCGTGGGGTTAACGCCCTCACCACGTAAAAAAAAGTGTTGTTCAGAGACGACTATTTGCCTCGGATACTGACCGATCTGCATCGAGGGACTCAGCCATTTTTATTTGCTATATATAGCGTTCGAGGGGTCCCAGTTCGAGGGAGCCCATCACACACCACTAGCATCATGACCGCCGCTCCTAGAACCTCAGTAGTCGTAAGTGCGCCTCAAGGTATTTAATCCCATGGAGAGAACGTCTAAGTCAAAGTTCATCGTCATCCATCGACGTTAGAGACGTTAACGACGTCTCTATCGTGCTCGTTTTCCCACACTTGATGTGAAAATGCGTGGAAGCAAATCACAAACTCGCCCCGCACCCGCACAAGTCATCCGATTACCCTAAGTATTCGACATGCATTTACATCCTGATTGCAGTTGAATCCTTAGAGGAAACACAACTTCCCGTATTATCGCATAAACATCTCAAGGAAGCCGCACACACCCACGTGCCTCGCCGATGAGGGGGCGAGTGATTTCTTTTTAGGCCCGTGTGCCGCCGCAGTGGTGTATACATACGTGGTTGGCGTCGTTCAACCACTTGCCGCCTGTGTCGTCAGTCAATCACTGGAATACCATTTTGATGGATGTGGCTTGCCCCGGCACTGCTGATGTGATGACAACGCACAGGCACGTCCCCACTCCACTGGCTGCGCAGCCAGCCCGGTCATGCATGAAGACGGTGAATTCGAGAAGAAAATCACACATTTTCCTCTTGACGTCTGCCGGTCTTGGGTTCACCTCTAACTCACCCCCGTCCATGCATCGGTGTGAAAACGAAACAAAGACGCAATTCAGCGATCCAAGTGTGCGTCCTTGAGCAGCAGCCCACCCCCGTCGCAGTCACATTAGGTCAGAGGAGGGCTTCAGGATAATGGCATTTATTTATTCGAAATGAAGCTGGTGTACTTAATAGATTTCCTTGCCTTGCATACATTTTCTCCTTGCAAAAGTCAATCCTTTTGTGACCTCAAATTACACTCAACAATAAGCCATCCGTATTTTCCAAACAGAAAGTTTAACGCTTTAATGGATTAAATGGGATCGGTCGGGGATATCGCCTCTTGGGAGCGGCGGGGGCTTAAGGATAAATTTCATCCAATTTCCATGGGATTCTATTTCAGAGTGAAGGAAGGAAAAAAAAAACAAACTCAGTGAAATAATGGGAAACGCAACGACACTCGTCCCTTCTAGCGACGTCTCAACCCAGGCAACTTGGAATGGAGTGATTCTGTTGTGACACTTTAGAATGCCATGTTGACTTGGTTCTTTCTTGGTTTGTGTACTTACGGACGAATTATAAATAAGGGCAGAGCCGGCACGAGAGCGAGGATAATGGGGAAATGTTTAAGGGCTTCTGCACGAGTGCAGATGCATTAAATTATCAAGTAAGCCACGATTTGTAGTTACTATCTCATTTGATGTGCTGTGCTTGGCGTCATACGTGGTATAACTTATGTTAACTTGACAGCGTCCATTTGATGTAAATCGATTTGATGATGACGGTAGCGTAGTGACGTTAGAGACGTTTCATGAGGCTTGACTTGCAGTATCTCGTCAATCGTCAAGTCCTTCTCGCTCGGACCTTTATGTTGTAAATATGCGTGAACGATGTTTACTTCTTTCGTTTAGTAGGTTCGAACAGTGAATGGTGGGTTTTGACTCACTACACAACAAATGTAATTACTTTGTCCTGTGTTCAGAGACAATCAAATGCCTCGGATACTGACGGATTTACTTTTGACGACACCAGCGAACGAACAAATGCCAATGCTATTTGGTTCTGCACGTGGGATGTGAGGTTTCTTCACAGGCCACGTACAGCCGAAGAAGTCGCGGTGGCAGTTGACTGCTATAAAGCAGAAGTGCGATGGAATGGGCCGGGCAATGAGAGCATGAAAAACTGCGACACGTACTACAGTGATTGCAGCAGAGAGAGGCGCTTATTTGGATGTGGATTTGTAATTCGGGGCAGACTTAGGAAAAAAGTCTTAAGCTTTGTCTGTAAAAGGGAACACCTCATAGCAATCCGCATCAAGGCTAAATTCGGCAACATTAGTCCGATTTGCGCCCACGCCCCGACAGAGGACAAAGATGACAGCAGCAAGGATGACTTCTATGATCTCCTTGAAAGAACATACGATCAATGCAACTACTTCGACGCCATCGTTCTAGAAGATTCCAACGCTAAGCTGGGTAAGGAAGACATCTTTGCTAAAGTCATCGGGAAACACAGCCTACACGAGATCACGTTCAGTAACGGACTAAGGCTGGTGGAGTCTGTCATGGAAGGCAACCTCTATGTCGCTACGCACGCGGTTTCCACACCTCAACATCCATAAAGGGACGGATGAATCAATCGTCAACCAGATTGATCGCGTTGCGATCGACGTCAAACACTCCTCCAGTATTCTTGATGTCCGAACGCTCCGAGGAGCCAATGTTGACTCGGACCATTTCCTTGTTGTAGCCAAGGTAAGAATCAGGTTATCGAGAGAACAACGGAGTCGAGAACGAACACCACGGCTTGACGTCGCAAAGCTACAATCGCAACGGAATGCTAGGATCTCTGCCGACCGAGTCTCCCAGAAACGCAGAAAGAAGGATGGAGTCGTTGTCAAGGAGCTATCAAAGAAGCCGCCACTGATGTGATGGGTTTTACGAAACCACCCAGAAGGAACCCATGGATTGACGACGAGTACAGGCAGGCACATGCAGTCAAGCAGGAGGCCTACAAAGCAACGCTGCATCGAACAACGAGGGCTGTTCGTGAACTCTACGACCAGAAGAGAACCGGCTTCTCAGAAGAAAAAAGAAAGAGCATGAGAAGCGCGTGTTCGAGGAGATGGAGAGGTGTTATAGCAGGAATGACGTCCGAAAGTTTTATCTGAGCGTGAAAAAGCCTGTCGGAAAGAACTGGTAGTAGAGGCGTTGTCAGACAGAATGTTCCGCTCAATCTGGACGATGACAGACGAGAACTCTCCCCCAGACCTAGACGAGGTCAAGATAGCAATATCAAGACTGAAGTCTAACAAAGCTGCTGGAGCGGGTGGATTGTCCGCGGAATTGTTTAAGGCAGCTGGAGATGACCTAGTAGGGCGCATGCACCAGCTCATCTGTAAGACATGCACGGATGCTCGACGAATGGAATCTTAGTATCGTTTGCCCGATCCACAAAAAAGGAGACCCTTTTGACTGCACCAACTATCGGGGGATAAGTCTCCTTAACATCGCCTACAAGATCTTCTCTGTCGTTCTTCATTCGTCAACAACGTGATAAGTCCTTATAAGTGCGGTTTCAGGCCTGGAAAGTCCATTATCGACAAAAAATGAAGCTGTACAGCGCCATGACATTGACGCCAAACTAGTCGGGTGACTTCAGACGACGATGAAGTACTCTCGCTGCTCCATCGACATCGGTAACAAACTCCTCGTCATCTTAGAGACGACGACATGCTGTCACGGGATTTAACATCTTCCTGGAGAAGATCGTGTACGGCTCACTCGCCAACACTAGAAGCACACTCACAATCGGTGACATTGACGTGATTGGCAGATGACGCCGAAGGAATTACTCTTTTGATGGCATTAAGACGGCCGTGGCTTAAACGAAGTATGTAAGAGAGCGTAGCAATGGTAGCTAAGCACCGCAAGCCCTGATTACTGTGAAGCTGAGACAGACGTTGTGGTGGCCCGTGCGTCGACCCTAGCCTCGAAGTTGTAGATTCAATTCCTGCATCAAAAATAATTTTAACGGCCCCACCTCATTCGAGTCACTGACAATGCTCAAAGTGTACTCTCTCTCTAGAAAAAGTTTCTCAAACTTGGCCGTTCGGAGTCGGCATAAAACTGTAGGTCCGTTCCACTTGTGAGAGATTAAAGCGCGCACACGAGTGGTTACTTAGAAGTCCTGGTCCCCTACGAGCTGTAGCGCCATCGATATGACTATTAAGAGGCTGACGAACAACATCAACATCGAGATCAAAAGCTGAACAACTCTTTCCGTGTGTTCAAGAGGCAAGATTGAAACTGTTGATGATGGTCAACCGCTGTCATAAAGCCATCACAACAGAAACAGAACGGAGACGATCGCCGCCAGCCACTTTACGTAATGACACCCACTGCATTCCACTGCAATTACCATTTGGAACACACAATCGATGGCGATGGCTCAAAATTCGAGCAGCCATGACTTACTCTAGCAGGAACGATTGTCCTAGTCAATTACATACACATCGAAGCAAGCTTTGACATCGTTGATTGAAAAGAGAGATTCAACTCGATCGACACACTTTTGAAATTAGGCACCATGTCCAAAGTATGTTCTCCGCTAGTGATCGTGGGCTCGTTTCGAGGCGCGTATATCATCAAGGAAGTACGTAAGGCGGTGACGTGATTTAGGCATGCATGGGCTGCCGCTGTGGAACGTGCTGGACTGATGGTGACCAAGGCGATCAGTGTGTGCACGGCCTCTCGAACAAAAAGCATTGTAACCACGAGTAACAATAAATAAAAAATAAATGATGTCAAGAATGAAATTGTGAACTTGTCTTTTTGGTTCTCGACTGCATTCCTAGAAGTTGAGTTTTCGGCATAAGCAAAGCACATTGCGTGGCGTAGCAGTAACAGAGCCACTCTCGAAGAAACACATGCCTCAAGTGCCTGTTTGTCTCAATCGGATGCCGACGAGGCTAAGCCCGTGGCCACAGCTGATTACGTTGTCATCTCTCGAAAATCAATTTCACTGATGAACTCTGATTTTCATTTTTTTCACCAGGGGTCAGGATCCAAGCACGAGCTATACAATGCTTTCTATGATTGATGGGGCTGGGTACTGATTCCAGTTGCTCTTTACAGAGAGGCCACGAACCCGCTCTCACTTTATACCAGGGACTTCGTCTTTCTTGCATTTTGCAACCATTGGGATCGGATTCGAAGACCCTCGTAACTAGAGGCATTTGTGCCTATGCGCTGGATGTGGACGATAATTTTTGCCTTTCGGACTATATCCTCATCTTCGTACATGCTGTAGAGTCTGCCAGTTATGCCTGTCCTCCCCTTTGTATTCGGAGGACTACTGGGCATTGGAAATGGAAGCAGTTCACTCGGCCACCTGCGAAGCATTCACGGAGAGTTGGGGGATTTCCAAGCCAGACGCCTCACTCATGAGTCATTTGATGACGCCGCCTCTGATCCCGACCGAACATTCAAAAGCGAGATGTGCTCGCTTGCCTGCACACAAAAGAAACTTCAGCATTGTCCACCGCAGACTGCACAGCGACCTCAAGGGGGATGCCTAACCCACAGTGCTTCAATAAGCGGCTGCAATTCCACCTACTTGCAAGATTTACGACAGAAAATTGAATCTTTTGATGCGACCCAGACTTTTCCGATGTTCTCCCTGGGGACCTCAATCCAATCCCAGGTATAACCACTCTCAAATTATTCGCTACCGTCATAATGAAATTCGCTTCTAAGGCCCACAGTCAACAATGCCGACCACAACAATGACAAACGAAACGCTCCAGATGTTGGGCACAGCATTCAGTGATTTCTTTTTTCCCCCTTAATTAAGCCCCTGCCGCCAGGTAATCCTCACGGCAAATGCAAGTCATACACAACGGCAATTGCAAGGAAAGGGTTACCACAAACACAGATTGTGTGTCACAACACCACACAAGATCCGACCGCACGAGCAACAGTTTGAGAGGAAAGCCAGCAGGTCGGACGCAACCATCAAAACTATGGCAACAATAATAATTGAATGCGGAGGTTTGTGTGTGGAGCAGTGATGCACTTGTCACAAACCTGCACGTAGACAGGGCGCTGGATAATTCCGAGAACGGCCGCCAGCTGTACATGCGTCGGTGATGTGGCAAAGCATTTGTGGGTTTCGAATTGAAAAGGTAACATTCTTGGCAGTCTCTCCCGTACTCGTGATGCGCCTGAAGAGCTGAGGGTTTTTGCCGGAAAAAAATGCCCCCTTGGTTTTCTTGCAACGGACGTGTGTGCTGCAAAATAAATATTCCTGGATGTTTAGTTTAATTTTTAACCTTGGTTCCGGAAAACACATTCTTCTCATTTACTTGTGCGATTTAAAAGTATAAAAGTAAATACAGTGCACGCACCCACAGTCGAATTTTCACAAAGAAGACACTTCATGCGCTCAACACGGCCTAGCCATCTTAGGCGTCTTCATCAGCTTCGGTGCCATACAGCGGGACAGGGATGATCAAGGTCATATAAGCTTGGTCTATCGAGAGAGGGCTATACTACTCAATTGCCTCTTGAGCCCAAAGAAACAGCGGTTGGCAAGTGTAATTCTGCGTTTAATCTCGGTACTGATGTTGTTCGTGCTATGAACTTGGAAGCCAAGGAAGATGAAGTTGTAGCTGCCTATGGTGACGTTCTGACCGGGTCGTCGATGTTGTGTGTCCTTTCTTGATGACAGCGTATACTTTGTTTTGCCCTCATTCACCGCTAAACCTATTTTTGCCGCCTCCATTCTCATACCAACAAACACTTCATTGACTCCTCGCTGTGTTCGACCAATCACGTCAATTTCGGAATCGGCTGGAATATCGTGCCTCTTGTGTTGGCGAGTGAGGTTTGCACGACCTTCTCCAGGACGATGTTGAGAAAATCACATGACAGCTCGTCGCCTTGCCCAAAACCTTTTTTCACATTGAACGGCTCGGTGAGTAGGTGATCTTTATGTTATATTTTACAGATGAGACATGCACCCTACCAGCTCATCTCCAGCTGCCTGAAAGAATTCTGCAGGCAGTCCGTGTGCACCAGCAGCTTTGTTTGACTCTAGTCCCGCTATCTTGACTTCGTCTAAGTTGGGGAGGGGCAGGATTCTATTTTATCATTGTCCAGTAGAACGATCTGCGTGACAGCGCAATATTGTCCACTTTTGCAGTTCAAAAGTTTGCTGAAGCGATCCCCCCAGATTCTTAGCATCGACTGCGACTCTACTGCGAGTTGTCCCTCTTCGTTGCGACAGTATTCCGTCTGACGTTTATACCCTTTGGATAGTTGTGTTATCCGTTGGTTATCATTTCTGCCGTACCACCAGAAAAATGAAGCAAAAATCGCTGGATGTGTGTATATTACTTAACAAAGGAGTCTAAGATCGGCTAACGGTCCAGTTTTACAAAACCTTGTCAGTAGATCGGCAAATGTCTAGTACCCAATGGCGGCTGGTTATTTTGTGTGTCTGTGTGCGATAGCGTTAACGTGCACTTTTTGCAAAATGGCGCATCTTCTTGAGATGCTCACCGTGCAGTGAGAGACAACTGTTTTCCAGTTAAGCGTGGTCGACCACGACTGCGCAGTGAGCACTACTTGTGGTGTCCAAGTGAGGGCCATTCTTCTATATCCGTTTCCGTTTTACGTATGCGGTGAGCTATCCAGCTCCACTTACGATGTTGGATCTCAGTTGTGATGGGCTTACGTGGCGCTCTTCGCAGCAACCCATCGTGATTCATTTCGGCCTTCACGACCTTCAGGATTCGCCATAAGCATTTATTAACAAAAACCTGAAGCTTGAGAAAAATGATGGAAGTTCGCATTCGAGTCTCACAATCGTATAACAGTTCGGTTTTACGTTGGAATTAAAAAATCGAAGCTTGAGTGAGGTGGCAAGCTGACTTGACCTCCAGACGATTCCAAGCTAGAAATAAGCGTGCCCGGCCTTGTCAATATGAACAAGACGTCCGTTTCCGCTCCACCATCTTTGCACAAAGTGCTGCCGAGCTACCGGCGTATTAGCAAAAGTGCTTCGCTTCTTGAGCCGATTGTCAGTAGCTTTGTCTAGTCAGCATTGATCCTTAGTCTATCTCTTCTGGCGGTGAGGTCAACTGCGTTTAATTTTTTCCCGTACCTCGGCTAGGGCGTTGGATAACAAAAAAATGTGGTGGGCTTTCTACGTCAGGGACGGCGTTCCTTTGGAAGTGGCGTTGTATGTGCTGTCTAAAGCAGGGTCGAGGACAGCAGGGGTGTTGCCTTACTCGTCTGGTGTTGGTGAAAGAGATAGTCTCCTTGCATTTGAATCTTGTATGGCGCGTCCCGGTAAAGCTCCTGGATAAGCTCAATGTTGTTGTTTGATGAGGTACTTCTCTAACTTCTTCTTTCTTCTTTGTGTGGCGCTACAGTCCGGGGTGGACCTGGGCCTCAACCAACATGCCTCTCCAACTAGCGCGATCCCTGGCTAGCTGTCTCCAGTTTCGCACACCAAGTTGGTTGAGGTCCTTCTCCACTAGGGTGCGCCACCTTAAACGCGGGCGTCCTCTGTTGCGTTGCCCGACAGGTTCGGATTCGAAGATTCTTCGGGCCGGAGCTGTGGTGTCCATACGCTCTACATGACCTAGCCACCGTAGGCGTTGGATCCGTAGACGCCTAACTGTCATGTCGCTGTACAGCCCGTACAGTTCGTGATTGAATCTTCTCCTCCAGAACCCGTCAACACAAACAGGACCAAAGATCGTGCGTAGAACTTTTCTCTCAAAGAGACCAAGGACTTCTTCATCCGCTTTCGAGATTGTCCATGCCTCCGCGCCGTATAGCAGGACTGGGATGGTCAGAGTCTTATATAGAGTCAACTTGGTTCTTCGAGAGAGGGCTCTATTACTCAATTGTCTCTTGAGCCCGAAGAAACAGCGGTTGGCAAGAGTTATCCTACGCTTGATCTCGGTACTGATGTTATTTGTACAATTTACTCCGGAGCCGAGGTAAGTGAAGTCCTTGACTACCTCGAAGTTACAGCTGCCCATTGTGACGCTCTGTCCAAGACGTCGATGTTGTATGTCCTTTTTTGAGGACAGCATATACTTCGTTTTGCCCTCATTCACCGCCAGACCCATTTTAGCTGCTTCCGTCTCAATGTTAGCAAAAGCCTCACTGACGGCTCGCTGAGTTCTGCCAATCACGTCAATGTCATCGGCGTGTGAGTTTCGCACGATCTTCTCCAACACGATGTTAAGGAAATCACATGACAGCGCGTCGCCTTGTCTAAAACCTTTTTTGACATTGAAGGTCAGCGAGAGTTCTCCATCGTCATCCTGCACAGCCTGACGAGTTTGGCAGGAATGTCAAAACTAGACATGGCGTTGTATAGCTCGTCTCTATGCACACTGTCATATGCGGCCTTGAAATCGACGAACAGATGGTGAGTGTCGATTTGCATTTCTTGGGTCTTTTCCAGGATCTGCCGTAGTGTGAATATTTGGTCTGTTGTGGACTTTCCTGGTACTTCTCTAAAGAGGTGGAAAAAGGCCTCGTCACACGTGATTATCACTTAGAAATATTCAACGTAATTTGTCAGTTAAGGGCAATCGTCGATATAACATCGTCACAGCGCTCATCAAGTTGGTTGGTCAGTTTCGAAAGACGTCATTTGTAGTCATTTGTCCGCGACCATCAAGGGCGCACTGATACTCCTTCTCCTTCATGCTTCAAATATGTCAACATAAAACTTGCTCCATTAGCGACAACCACGTTGATCTCTGGTACCACTAATTCCATCTCCAGCTCGCTGCAATCCACTTCACCTCTTATCTATAGAGGTCCCCGTTGAATACCTCCGCATTCGGTACCAACAAAATGGATCATTCTTAGCAAAACCACCACGTCCGGCTGGGTTTCTTCAAACACACCGGAAATCCATCTGCATGCGGCAACCCCAACCCACGGTTCACCTCATCAATTTGCGTTGACAGCGTCTGCCAGCCCGAGAGGGGTGCTCTCACCTGCATCGTATTGAAAAATCATCTGCCGGTGGAGCAGAACAAATTCGAAAATTTAAAATTTAATCGATCCGGAAAATTTCAAAATTCACTCATTGGTCTTGTTGCAGGAAGCCGACCGAACGACGAAGCCCCGGCATGACAACTATCCCCCTGTGCGGACACTGGGCGCTGGACGTACACTAGACAACGTTCATTTTCATGTCAAATTCTACGTAAAAGGGCTAGATGTGACATGGTTAAGCTTTCATGGGCACTGCAAGTGTGCTGCCATGCCACCGAAAGGTCATGTGAATAATTTACCGAGTACATGTGCACCTGCCTGCATTAGGGATGCGTAAAAAGTGTGCAGTCAGCTGAATCGAAAGGGCTGTCGGTTGTAATGTCTGCTGTCATTAGAAGAGGGTGCCGCCTGTGATGTCTGAACAGGCGATGTGGCGTTCTGGGAAACGATACAAAACAACGAGGGAGTAATTGGAAGCAGCACCTTCCCCTTGCGGTTCCATGTCGCACACACAACCCGTCCAAGTTCATCTCTGACATGTGAGCCAAGGGTGCAGAGTCCTCGCCAGACATTCCGCCCGACGTCTACTCAAATTATCCCATCGTGTGCGGTTACCTGCAACGAATGCAAATGCACGCTTTGTGTGTTTGCTAGCTCGTAGTTATGCCGGAATCATCTCAATTATTTCATTTTAATCACACTGAATTGCCCAGGTGTTGCAGACGACTGGGCTGTCGAGCGTCTAACGAGGTAAGCTAACGATGCATAATTCAGCTGCCCAATAATGTCCACTCGAGCAGTGAAATCACATCACTCGCATTCAATAATTTCAGGGGATTAACTTAAACAGTGTTAGTCAGCTAATTGATTGTGTCCACATTTGATGCTTTGACAAATTGTGGCTGTTCATCAATTGGGTCGTCTGGCGGCTGAAGGTGATTTCAAGGTGAACACCGGGCGCAAGCAATGCAGTTGACTTGTGCACATTGTTCGGGCGGCAGTCAGGAAATGTTTGGTGATGGCAATGCACATCGGTCGGAATTTTGTTTGAATCGGATGCCATGGGTGATTCGTTTGACTTCGTGACATATGTCCAAGTCAAACATGCTCAGTCGGTATTGTCACATGCAAATTGTTGGATGTTGAACAAAATTTCCTTCAGCAGCACAGCCGACCAGCTTTTCATTCTAAAAATGGTACTACCAGGGCTTGATAGTTTCCCAAGCCTATTTACAGCTGTTTTTAGATTTGGAGACAGCATACTATTGAGTGCATCGAAGTAATCTCTGGATTGTTTTGCAAGAGTGTGAGATTGATGGTCCTCCTTTGAGAACTTTCTTTCAGTCCCTATACACAAAATGAAGAAGCTGTGGTCGGGATAGCGGGGCTAAATCAACACCCTTCACCGTGGGCGTTGGACTTCGCCAAGGGTGCGTGTTGTCACCTCTTCTTTTCAGTGTACTTATGGGGAAAGCAGTTTGTTGTCGCAGTCGAAGTTAAAATGGCAGTCGCAGTGCAAATCATAGCAGACTGCGATCTCGATTTCCCAATCGCAGTAGGCGAACTTTTGCACAGCAGGTTACCAAATCAGACGTTATGGCAGTTTCCGGAACGCCTTTTCAATGCACTCTACATCTGAGTGGAATCCCATTGAAGTAGGTGGAGAAGTTCAAGTATCTTGGAGTATTTTTCACCAGTGATGGGAGTAATGCTGAGCTTTCCTGTAGGATAGGCCAAGCTGGATAAATATTGAAACAGCTTTTTTCCGCTCTCCCATACAAACCAGCCCACTGTGTGGCGTACTACATACTATTTGCACCGACTGCTGCGCTGAGGTCTAGGTTCACAAGAATGTTCTCAAACTTCACGACTGTACGTCTCTCATGAGGGAAGAAAATCACACGCAACATGAGCGCTTACTGTACAAACTGGCCCCAGATGGGGAAGTGCCATCCATTAATGTTATCACTTCCATTATACTCCGTCGTTAGCATCATCGTTTCCCAGCTCGTTTACACAATTTTGCAATAGTATTCATCTCTGATTTCGAGTTTCCATTCATGAATACGCAAATTGACCAATCGTTCCAATTAAACAGCTCGCTTTCAATCCAACCAATGATGAGGTAACTACGCCCGTTTGTGAAAAATGAATTCAACATACAGGTACGCTCGAAGAGGCTGGCCTAAAAGGGAGCTTTTTTAATTGATACTTGCATCTGGATACCGATGACCGATGGTCGTCCTCAATTTGTGTTTTCCCTCGGATGCCGCTAATCAGGAGCAGCTAACAAGCCTAATTAGGCAAATATCGAGGTATATGCAAACACTCGACCCCCATGCACCCGCTTTACAGCAGAATAAATTACAACAGCATACACTGCTTCACATTCTATTTGCTGAATCGAAATTTACAATCGTGTTGCGAGAGCAGACAAGCACGAATATGTCTGCAATGAAAGCAGTGAAATGAATCCCCAAAGAGACAATCGAAGTGTCCCGGAGGGTCAAGTGGGATCGGATCAGAGCACTTTCATCTTGAATGAAAACGAAGAAAAAATTCAGAATCCCGATTTGCCAAAAGGAATTGATTTGATGTGTTTTCGTAGTTTCAATATGCCATTTAAAATTCAAACGATTCAAAGCGGTTGGTGTGTGGCCAGCTCTTGTGTGGCGGTACGCTTCACTTGCGGCAGGAGAGACTTGAAAGGGCAAGCGATATGAAATGTGATTGTGATTTCGTTTCGCTTTCAATAACAATGTTCAGATAAGATACGTTTGTGTGTGGGTTCAACCTTGCTTCTATTTAATATATAATATGGGTGGCGCTACAGCCCATAGAGGACCAGGGCCTAGCTTCTCAGCAACCACTCGTGTTGTGCGTGCTATTGTTCTTCACGAGTGGAAGGGACCTACAGTGGCGAACGGCCAAGTCTGAGAGGCTTTTTCTAGACATTAACTACTCTATGGGCATTGTCAGTGACTCGAAAGAGATGAGGCTCAGAAAATAATTTTTGTTGTACAGAGAAGGAATCGAACCTGCGACGTCGAGGTTAGGAGCGACGCACATACCCACAACGCCACGGGCCACCACTTTGCTTCGTTTTTAATTTATTTATTTTGTTTCGTAAATTTATGTAAGCCGAGTAATATAGAAATGAAGTTGTGAACAACATAGGTACATAAGGTGAGTCAACGCCCACTTGCGGAATTATTTAAAGCTGCGCGCCTTGCTGCATCCGGTGATATACAAAAATTGGGATAACTACCAATTACCGCAGGACTGGAAAAGGGGGATGATCATCAAGCTTCCGGAAAAGGAGAACCTTATGGAATGCGGCAACTGGAGAGGTACTTGCGTTTATCCAGCAGTATCCAAAGTAATAGCTCGAATAGTTCTGGAACGCATCAAAGAGCATTTACCACGTATACCGGTAAGAAGTGAGCGTCAGAATGCAAATGTCTCGACAGGGAACATTTGTTGTGAACGAGCCCTTATTTTTTTTTTGTTTGTTTGCTATGACATCTGTGAAAAATATTTAATATACATCAAGTCATTGAACAGACAAAATCATATTTTTTCATCGTGTTAAAAATGTCGAATTTTGTACCAGAAAATGATGATTTGCGGAAAGCATTAATTTTTTGTTTTCATTTGAAGAAAAGTGCATCGAATGCTTGTCGATGCACATGGTGATCGTGCTCTATCAGAAGCAACATGCAAATGATGGTTTCAACGGTTCAGAAATAATGATTTTGATGTGAGAAATGAAGAACGTGGAAGGCCACCAAAAAACTTTGAAGTCGCCGAATTGCAAACGATATTGGATGGAGATGACACTTTGAGTCAAAAGCAAATGGCAGCAATGTTGCACAACAAACAATTTCTGACCGTTTAAAAGCTATGGGAAAGATCCAAAGTGTGGAAAATGGGTGGCACATGAATTGAATGAAAGACAGATGGAAAACCGAAAAAACACTTGAAATTTTGCTTCAAAGACACGTAAGAAAATGGGTTTTGCATTGGATTGTTACAGGCGATGAAAAATGGATTTATTTTAAGAATCCTAAGCGGAAAAAATCATGGGTTAATCCGGGACAACCATCAACATCGACTGCAAAACCAGATCGATTAGGCAAGAAGACAATGCTGTGTGTTTGGTGGGACCAGAGAGGTGTGGTGTACCACGAGCTCCTAAAACCTGGTGAAACCGTTAATACTGATCGCTACCGACAACAAATGATCAATTGGAACCATGCATTGGTCGAGAAACGACCAGAATTGGCCAGAAGACACGGCAAGGTAATTTTGCTCCATGACAATGCACCTGCACACAAAGCAAAACCGGTTCAGGATACAGTCAAAACACTTAGCTGGGAGCGGCTACCCCACCCGCCGTATTCACCAAACTTGGCTCCTTCCGACTACCATTTGTTTTCATCGATGGGACACGCATTGGCTGAGCAGCACTTCGATTCCTACGAAGTCGTCGATTTGGGTGTCTGATTGGTTTGCTTTAAAAGACGAACAATTGTATTGGCGTGGTATTCACAAATTGGTGGTTAAAATGTGTAGAAAACAATGGCCAATACATTGAATAAAATGTTTGTACTTTCCCATTAATAAATAGTGTTTTATTTAAAAAAAAAAACTCATTTCATACCGGTATAACTGGTAAATTCAACTCTCGATATCGAACAGGTGGGTTTCCGCGCATCGACCACATAAACACCTTACGGATCATTATTGAACAATGCCTTGAGTATAGGTGTCCGCTACATCTATTGTTCATCGACTTCGAGAAGGTTGTCTATCGACTTGAATCGAGATGCTATCTGGTCGGCCTTGAGCAGGAGAGGTATTCCGGAAAAACTAATAGCTATTATAAAGGCTACATATGAAGGTAGTACGTGTCACGTGTCACGTCATGCACAATAGTAAGTTGTCAGAGGAATTTGAGGCCCAAAGTGGAGTTTGTCAAGGGTGCATACTGTCGCCACTAGTATTTCTGGTGGCTACCAGCGACATACTCCGTGCAGCATTGATGGACGGAAATTATTGCATTCGATGGACTATGACATCTAACCTTAAACACCTTGACTACGCTGATAACGTTTGTCTCCTTTCGCATCGGGTAATGGATCTTCATTTTGTTTCCCATAATCTAGAAGCAGAGGCATTCAAAGTGGGTTTCAAAATAAACACGGCCAAAACTAATTCCTTAGTATTTCTGACAACCGCGCCCGAGAAAGTTCACAGCTTTCTATATTTATGAAGTGTGGTCTCGGCTAATCGCGGTGGCACCGAACTGGACGAGTGCAACAGAATCGTTAAGGCGAAAGCTGCGTTCGGAATGCTATCCATGATGATCTGGTAAAACAATGTCATCAGCTTTAGAACCAAGCTGCGACTGTTCCGCTCCGAAGTAGAATCGGTGCTGCTATATGGAAGCAGTACCTGGAAAGTGGACACCATTACCACGCGAAAGCTGCAATCTTTCGTGAGCAGATGTTTAAGAAACATCCTTAGGAGTTTTTGGCCGAACCTAACGAACAATTGTACCTGAGAACGGGAACCACGGACCTATAAACATCACAATACGAATGAGAAAGTGGCAGTGGATTGGACACTTCTACCGCGCGAAGACAACTCCATGCGAAGTACGCCATGCAGTGGAATCCGCTTACACAGGCAGGCAGAACAGCGGGACGCCCTAGGCAAACACAGCGCAGAACAGTTGAAAAGGAATCGAGTTGGGGGGAGCTCAAACGCGTTGCAGAAATTCAAACTAGATGGCGCACAGACGTTGTTGAGCCATATGCCTTCGAGGGGTTAAGAGACTTAAGTAAGTTCCACGCCCTTCCGGGCGTTCGCTAAATGGCCTTGCAAAGGAGAGACTGTGTTCTAAAGAAACTTCTCAGAGAGAATTATAATCGGTTGCCTCTGTTTTGTTTGAGTGCTTGTCAAATGTGGTTTCCAGAAATTACGCTAAGTAGAACGCGAGGAGTGCAATGGTGCTCTGTTGCTACCGTGTTCGCCAACTTTCTAGGGCAGTCTTTTATATGCTTTGAAATGTCAATCAACCTATACACAATTTTGAAATCCCAGTTTCACAGTAAAGGCTCAAGCCCTAGTTCAGCTGAACCTCGAACAGAGTTCAAGCTTTAGATTAAACTCGTCTAGTTGCACAATCAAGAGCTTCGTTTGTTCAAAGTTATCGAACAAAAATTTGGCCAGGCCTGGGTGGGAGTTGCACTTCAAAAGTCTGCACAGTCCCAAGCTTTTCACTCTAAGGTACTCTAATGGTAATCGATAAGGCTTGGGAGTATTCCAAGCCAATCTACAGCTATTTTGTTGATTTGGAGAAGGCATACGACGGAGTGCCTCCAATTAAGCTCTGGCGTGTTCTGCGGAAGTATGGGTTGGACTTCGTCAACGATGCGTCTGGTCACTTTTCCTTTACATTATATATAAGGTGGTACAGCATGGTACAGCGTTGACGAGCAGCGTTTTCGGAAGAGTTCAGGGTACGACATCTACTTCTTGTAGAGAAAAAACAAAATGTTGCGCAGCTGCTTCTCCGAGCGGTTAGGACTATGCTTCGATGGATTGGGCACCTGGCAGTAATGTCCACATCCTCACGACCGAGGCGGGCCATAAATGCGATTCCACCAGGAAGGCGTCCCCTTGGCAGATCCATGAGGATCGAGTGGCCTGAAGATCTCTAGTGCATGCTTTACCGCCGCTTTAGTGGATCATGCAGATCATGATGAATGATCGAATTTTTGGGCACACCACCAACCCACCCACCCAATCCACCCAACACCGACGTCTCTGTCAGAATGTCACAGCAGACAGATTTAACTTTTAGTAGTCAAGTCAAGAACTTTTTCTGCCCAGGAACCGCTATCAATTCAGATAATCACACCAGAAATCAAACGAGGAATAACTCTTGCCAATCGGGCTAAGAAAGCAATTGGTAAACAAAGCCACCATTTGAACAAACAAGGTAACGCTTTGCAAGAACTTAATCGTCCCAATCCTGCTATATGGACTCTGTCAAGAGCGGATGAAGCTGCTCTTGGTTGCTTCGAGAGTAGCGAGTGGTGAGTGGAGGTGGAGATATGACGACGAACTATACGGGCTGTTCAGCGGCATCGACTTAGCCAGAAGAGTGTAGATCGAACGATTGAGATGGCTAGGTCATGTAGAGCGGATGGAAACCAATGCTCCGGCCCGAAAAGTCTTCGAATCCACCCCTGAGGAACGGCGCAGTAGAGGAAGACCGCGACTCAGCTGGCGCACGCAACTGGAAAAGGACTTCACCCAACTATGCGTGCGAAACTGGAGACAGCTAGCTAAAGATCGAGCTGACAGGAGACGCTTGTTGGTTGAGGCCCAGGACCACTCCGGACTGTCCAGCTGTGCGTTGAAATCTCCTAGAACGATCTTGGTGATATAGCTGGGGCATCGATCGTATGTTCTTTCTAGGAGATCATAGAAGTCATCCTTACTATCGTCATCCGTCGGAGCGTGTGCGCTGATCAGGCTGATGTTCCCGAATATAGCCTTGATGCGGATTGTTATGAGGCGCTCGCTGATATAATCAAAGCCTAAGACTTTTTGCCTAAGTCTGCCTCGAACAACGAATCCGCATCCAAAAAAGCGCTGCCTTCCCTCTTTGTAGCAATCACCGTAGTAAATGTCGCAGTTTCTCATCTTCCTTTTGCCCGGCCCATCCCATCGCATCTCCTGGATGGCGGTGACATCTGCTTTGTAGCAGTCCAGGGCCTCCGCGAGTTCATCGGCTGCACGTGGTCTGTTCAGGGACCTCACATTCCACGTGCAGAACCGAAAATCGTTGTCCTTTGATCGTTTGCTGGGGTCGTCAACTTTGAATCCGTCCATATCCGAGGCCTGTTGTCGGTTCGTAACCGTTTTTTTTTTATGTGGTGAGGGAGTTAACCTCACGCACAACCTACAACTGGTAGGCCAGGCCCATTATTTGACCCTCGGGCAGAGGGGGATCGCTGCATACATTGGTTCACCACACAACGGTTGTTGTGATGGCTAACCAGGGGCGCCACTGGGAGGCTGTATGTCAACTTGACTTATGGACAAGCAGGGATCGCGCTGGCATCCTACCAGGTTGGGTGCAGTCAGCAACTTTGCCCTGTGTACATAAGCCCATGCCCCCCGCAGCTGCTTAGCGCTCCACCAAAAAATTTAAAAAATACATGGGCGGGGTCGTTCTAATGGACAGATATCTGGGTCGATGTCGGGCCGCATTTTCTACATCATCGACGCTTGGATGTTATATTGACGCCCCTTTGGATGTACATTACAAGCCACGAAGCCACTAAACCTGTACCCAATTCGGATCACCTGCCACGTACTTCAGCTATATGAAAATTCCAAAGTTCAGTTGTACCTTTTTGTGGCTTTTTTGGGGAATGATGGGGAATACTACTGTTGGGGCATTTAAGTCCTACAATCAACCATTTCCACCTTTGGAGCATTCTCAATTCGTCGGGGTGTACAGGTGATTTGCTATTGCTTCTTTTTCTTTGGTAGGGCTGGGCTCTTTACTCGGGCTTGAGGCCTGATACTGGGACCAAGCCATCAAGTTCTGGGTTTGTCCAGGGCTTAGTCCACTCCTCTTTTGTTTATAGAGCTGAGCGACTCATAGGAAATGATTCTTTTTGTCTCAAGTCTGAATCTTCTTCCCGAGTCTATCCGCCTTTTTATTTCTTTGTATCCCAGGATATCCATATTCACTGCTGCTTTGTCTGCACAACCCAATCAGCAACAATGTTAGGATGTCTGTGCCGCTTGGGTGTCAGGAAAAATAGTCGGTTGTGTGCTACCCCTTAAATCGCATCTCTTTACTGGCAGGAATTTTTCGAAGAGGACACAGAAAACCCCTTAGCTCGTCTGCATGCAGTCAGGGTATGGGGCGATGTCTGCTCCTGCTGAAACCATTTGTTGTCGTCATTTTTTCCGGTCTGGAGAGGGTGCTAATTGAAGTTCTTCTCTGGGGATAGGGTGGGTGGTAATTAGACATTTTGTGGTGGTGCCCTATCCAAAAAGCCGACCTTCTGAGCATTCCTCGACGCCGATGAGGAAATGCTGTTGCTGCAGAAGCTGAAGGAAAGGGATGGCCTCAAGTTCTGCCGTCTCTATGTTCCAACAGTGATCCCTCATGTTGAACCAGACCCTTCATAAGTCCAGTGTCTTCACTCATCCAGACAACAAGGACATCAAAGAACAATCACGATGATGATTTAGCATTCTCGCTAGATAAGACCATCGAGAACAGCCATCGTACTACTACTATGAAAGAAGAAGCAAACGTCACCATTCGCGGCGGAAAATGATCACCAGGAGCAGCTGACATGCTCCACCTTCCCATCGCCACGTGTCCACCGAGCATGGTTTGATTAATTCAGTCTTCTGAAGCAAATTTGAAGGAATCATTCGCTTGGCGCTAACAATTTAGCCGAACTTCCTCTCGCCGCGCAAACCATGAACCGACGTTTCCTGGCAAAACAATCGCTAGAAGTTCGCCAAGACCCGTTGACGGCATCGCTGCAGCATCGTCAGATACAGCCTCACCTCACCCTCCCAACGCCGTAAACAATTAGCAATGTCAACACTTTTAAAATTCAGCTATTCCATCTGTAACTGGTCGCCGTCCATGGCTTCCTGCCGGGGACGAGGAGAAAAAAACGGCACAACTGCGACAGCAGCTAATTTAAGCAAATTTCTAGAAATGTAAAATATGCTAATTGTATGGCATGACACCACCGAGCGGAGCATTGCAGATAAAAGTTTGTCCACACTGCGCCAGAGCAATCCGTCTTCCCGGTCTTCCCCGTACCCCGAGCAGATTGGCGGCCCGGGCACTCACGGTACGCCTACGTGTGGATGTAATGCATGCACGTTCAGCTCACGCCCAGTTGCCAGACCTCATGTATCGGAATGGAGTGTAGTCCAATTAAAAGTGGGCCCGGAACGAGTCAAGAAGGGATGCGGGATCGGTGCAGACACAAACCAGCGACATACGTGGTTACATTGTTGATTACGTTGGTAAACAATTCAAGAAGAGTTGAGTTTCATTAGCATTCATAGAAGGGGGAGGCGAGTCCTGGGGCAGCGTTGTGCGGGATTGAACCCGTCTGAGGATGGTATACATCTGTGAACATAGTGTATTATAATTACTCTCGTCTACAGCTTGTTCAAATGAACGACACTCGGGCTTGGAGGTGTTGAATGTTCGGCAAGACCGAATGGCAGGCCAGGGCTGGATTGATAAGTTCATTGCCTTCCCATGGCTATGACTAACGAGTCGGCGACGGATTCCATTGATTGTTGCTAGCCAACAGTTAATTAATTTCTCCTGTTTTCAGAGCAATGTTTCGACTGCTGACCGATTTGGGGGGTTGGGAGATGACGGCGTAAAAAAGCACGTAGGCTCATCTGAGACCCCAAAAGGCCACCGGCACATACCTGTTCTGTGCGCCGAAATTGTCCGAAATTTCCTTCGATCTTGGTACTATGTCACAAACTGTCACATTGTATCGCTGATTTTTATAGCTGAATGTGGTTTTAATGTCGCATTAACCGCCTGTGGTGGTGGGAAAGATGCAACCATTTCGTGGAGGGAGCGATTTTAAGGAGAGCACATAAAATTATTTTTATGTTCATGCATGTGCTAATATTCCCCTTTACGATCACACAACTTGTGTCGTTATTCCTCGTCCCTTAAAGGACAGTTGAGAGTTGAGCGGGCACTGAACGAGGTTAGCTTGCAAATAAAGCACCGCCACTAGCCCCGGTTACTCTTGAAGGAATGCAATTTTGATGGTCCAAGTGGCTTTGTTACCCGATGACTTGGACCGGGGTTTTGTATCACGAGCATTTTCTTTTTGGAGCTACAAGGGCAACAATCATCCATAGAATCCTGACAACATAAGTGCTCCGTTTGCATGCATAGATGGTCATACGGTTGGCTGGATCGGTCACACGCTGAGCTAAAAGAGATCATCGTCAATGGTCATACCGATCAATAGTACCAAACCATCACGCATTAAAGAATCCATAGCTTCAGCAAGGCAAAAGATGAAGCTTTTGGAAGAATTGGAAAGGGTTGAGTTTCCTGAGATGCAGATTAAGATTCCTGGGCACTTTTAGAAAGAAGCTCTGGAGAAAAGAATAGTCGGCAACTGGAATATCACATCCCAATATCTCTTAGAACAACTACAGATCCAGATCAGAGTACAAGGTGAACTTTTTATATAGTAAATATAATATGGATGGCGCTACAGCCCATAGAGGGTCAGGGCCTAGCTTCTCAGCAACCACTCGTGTTTTGCGTGCTAATATTCTTACGACGAGTAGATGGGACCTACAGTTATATGCCGACTCTGAACGGCCAAGTTTGAGAAGCTTTTTCTAGGCAGGGAATATTCTTTGAGCATTGTCAGTGACTCGAAAGAGGCGGGGTCGTGAACATTATTTTTGCCACACTGACAGCGCATCGAACCTACGACGTCAAGGTTAGGGTTGACGCACATACCCACAACGCCACGGGCCACCACATGGTGACCATTTGACAGGACATAAATCGGCATAAGTCGAAACCTACCATAAGTCGAACAAGACTGCTGGAGCGGACGGATTGTCCGCGGAACTGCTTAAAGCAGCTGGGAATGACCTGGTTGGGCACATGCACCAGCTCATCTGTAAGACATGGTCGGATGCTCGACGAGTGGAAACACAGTATCGTTTGCCCGATCCACAAGAAAGGAGACCCCTTCAACTGCGCCAACTATCGGGGGATAAGTCTAATTAACAATGTCTACAAGATCTTCTCTGCCGTTCTGTGTGATCGCCTGAAACCATTCGTCGACAACATGATAGGTCCCTATCAATGCGGTTTCAGGCCTGGGAAGTCCACTATCTATCAAATCTTCACATTACGGCAGATAATGGAAAAGACTCGAGATATGCAGACCGACACCCACCACCTATTTCTGGACTTTAAGGCCGCATATGACAGCGTGCATAGAGACGATCTACACAACGCCATGTCTAGTTTTAACATACCTGCCAAACTCATCAGTTTGTGCAGGATGACGATGGAGAACTTTCGCTGCTCCATCAAGGTCGGTAACGAACTCACAGAGCCCTTCCATGTCAGAAAAGGTTTTGGGCAAGGCGACGAGCTATCATGTGACTTTCTCAACATCGTTCTGGAAGAGGTCGTGCAAGCCTCACTCGCCAACAAAAGAGGCAGGATATTCCAGCAATCCGTGCAAGAGCTACCATATGCGGACGACATTGATGTGATTGGTCGAACACAGCGAGGCGTCAAAGAAGCGCTTGCCTGTGTTGAAACGGAAAAATGGGTTTAGCGGTGAATGAGGGCAAAACAAAGTACATGCTGTAATCAAGAAAGGACACACAACATCGACGACGCGGTCAGAATGTCACCATAGGCAGCTACAACTTCGATATGGTCCAGGGCTTCATCTAGCCCAAGTTGATAGTGCAAACAACATCAGAACCGAGATTAAACGCAGAATAACTCCTGCCAACCGCTGTTTCTTTGGGCTCAAGAGGCAATTGAGTAGTAGAGCCCCACCTCGAAAGACAAAGCTCACATTATATAAGACCTTGATCATCCCGTCCTGCTGTATTGCGCGGAAGCCTGGACTATCTCTAGAGCGGATGAAGACGCACTTGGTCTCTCCGAGAGAAAAGTTCTGCGTTCAATCTTTGGTCCTGTTTGCGTTGAAGGTTTCTGGAGAAGAAAATTCAACCACGAACTGTACGGGCTGTACAGCGACATGAGTCTAGACCGGCGTCTACGGATTCAACGCCTAAGATGGCTATGCCATGTTGAGCGCATGGACAACACTGCTCCAGCCCGAAGAGTCTTAGACTCCGAACCAGTGGGACAACGCAATAGAGGACGACCACGAACCCGATGGCGCACTCAAGTGGAGAAGGACCTCAACCAACTTGGAGTGCGAAATTAGAGGCAGCTGGCTAAGGATCGCACCAGCTGGAGAGGAATGTTGACCGAGGCCCAGGTTCACCCCGGACTGTAGCGACACAAGAAGAAAAAGAAGAAGAATTGGCACATGTTGACTATAGTGAGTTGCAAATCGCGACACACCAGCTTTTCATCGATTTTCATCCATCGCAAGAAGCTATTCCATGCGATGACCAATCCGAGTTGCACTACGCTAACATAGGTACACTTAATCCACTGAATGACTTAGCCCCACATAAGGTGGGAATTTGCTCCACTTTCTCATTGGAAACTAAAACACAACCAACAATTTGCAGAACGAACTAACTCACTACAACTGTCTGTTGATGAAAATGTTGCTCACATCAGCTACGCCTCCAAGAATGTCAGGTGTATTCAAAGCATGTTTTAGGGATATGTCAACAACGGTCTGGCAGCCATTTTCGCATTTAGAGGGAACTTAGACCACACAGCTTTTTTCGAAATTTAATGTCCACCTTATGGTGGGAATATAGTCCCGCAGTGGACTTAGTACCCTACACCTGGACTGGATTTAACAAGGTTCAGGTTACTAGACGCCAATTCATCGAACAATGCCTTTCATGAATACTGTGTGCTACTTTGAAATTCACTAAAAATTTTATTATTTTTATGAGACTTTGATCTTACTTGTTGGGGGCAGAGTGTATGCTCACAGAAAAAAGTTGCTGATTGCTCTCAACTTGGCGGGATGCCAGCAGCGATCATTATCGATGCATAGATCAAGTTGCCATGCAGCCTCCAGGCGGCGCCCCCTGGATAGCTCTTACAACACCCACCCACGAAAAAAAAAAACTGTTACGGAAGAGCAAGCAGCCTCGGAAGAACGGACGGAATCCCAACGAAGACACGGCGCGAAAAAGGACTACGATTTGCGAGTGTGCTCCTGGAATGTAAGAACACTCTACACTCCAGTGAGAGACTGTCCGGTATTCCTACTTCAAGTGTCAACGAAATGTGGTTGCATTGCCGCTCGGCCATCAATGAGGTAGAGGAAACTACCTTAGGCTACCTACCACCCCCGACAAGAAACCCGTGGTATGATGGCGACTGTAAGCAGAAAAAACGTGCAACCGACGACGCATATCAAAACGCGCTGCAACGGAAAACAAGAGCAGCACAAGAACAGTACCGGGCTAGAAGACGGGAGGAGAAAAAGCTTCTACGCCTGAAGAAAAGGTCTCTCGCAACCTCCCAGCTCAATCGAAGAGTCTAGAGACAAGCAAAAAATACGAGCTTTTTACTAAAAAGCGAAGAGCCTGGCTACAGACTTTAGGAAATGCACCCAGGCTCTTTGAAATTGCGAGGGTAACCTAGTCACGGACTCACAGGGAATAGTGGATGTGTTTAAGCAACACTTCCAACAGCTGCTTAGCGGGCCTGAGCGGACGAATAGAATCCGAGCCTCCTGGTTCGAGAAAGAGAGGAAGACCGAACCTCCGATACAAAGACCAAGTCATAGCGGATGTAAGACAGCTTAGTCTTGGTAAATGGAAGCATTTATATTTATATATAAATTCCAATCGTAATTTCTTTTTTTCTATTCTGGCCAAACCACACATCTTTTTTTTTTTTGGTGGTGCACTCCACTGTCGTTTTCCTTTCGTTTTTTTTTTTTGAAATTGAACTTTTGCTCAGACCCGCATTTACCGATTTAGCGCTGAGCTTCTGTCCCGGCTGCGTTGCACGATCGAACCCTCGCTACAAAACACTCGATTGGGTGGCAAAACAACAATCTAATATAAATCAAAAAAAAAAAAATAAAACAGTCCTTCACTTTCACTGGAAGTTTCCACTCGCGTGCTCTTATTCCGGTTTTTTTTTTTGCGGCCAGCCTACCGAAAAACACGTACACGTCCGATCAGTCTCCTTGTTAAACATCAACTCCCTGAAACTTTTGTTTTATTTTCCCGACATCCCAAGGCAACCCACGCCATCCCGATCGGATGATCCATCTCGCCGAACGCGATAAGCCCGTTGGACCAATCAGTCCACCATGAAGTCCGCTATGTCTCCATCGGACCATACTAGGAACGGGCAGTGTCCTTGAAAACGAGAGCCCAGAGGACCAGACGGGCACCAAAGGCACCAGAAAGAGAAGGAGGAGGAACAAAAAAAAAAAACATTTCAGAAAAGAAAAAAAACGATTAAAAAGCAAAGCTCTCCGCGGTGGTATTTGAAGAACCCGCAAAACCCCGTACTTGAGCCGACCACCCAACATCCTGCGCTACCGAAGTTACATAACGCCTCCTGGAATCTGAGCGACGTCATAATCAATGCCCCATACGCCCACCTACCATGACGAATCGGTAGCCTATTTCTAGGCGAAAACCTTTCAACATTCGGAACCCATAATAAAGTAGTCACAGCATTCTCGATGGCACCTTACTTGACACCATCCATTCATTGACGCTTCAAATCTTCCCTTTTGCTTTAACTTGCTGTCAACAATAAAGTGGCAGCCGACAGTATTGATACACACTTGTGGCCGCTTAAGCGGTGTTAACTGTTCGCCATCCTGTCATGATGCTCCCAATATTCCGTCTGCAACATTAAGTAACAAGAAGTCTAAGATGGTTAAATCGTGTGATCTTGCTAGCCGTGCCAAATCGCATACTTCACACTATCCATTGCGGCTCGAGGTGCGTTTTGTTGATGGATGACTGTATGGACCACACATCATCTTATTCTGTAAGTCGTTACCGTGGCCAACATTATGCTTTCTGAAATGAAGAAATTGAAGACCAATGCTGAATCAATTGAAGCATGCCTCCTTCGCCCAACAAAATATGAGACAAGTAATCAATCACAGAGTTTTCATTTAAGTGCCACGCAAATATTTTGCTCTGCGAGGGGATGTGTCTATTTTTAAACAATTAACAAGCATTACGACATGACACCTCAATTTGACTCGCAGCAGGCACGTCAACGTTTTCTAATTCCCCGTATTTGGTTGTCAGACGCCTTAAATCGTATTTGTTTTTCTCAAGATCTCCAAAGCGTGAAACTCTTGAATTTCTCCGAAAAAAATGAATCACTTGACACCTTTCTCCTTGACACTTTGTTGGTTTTTTTCCCTCATTTCTTCGTGTTCGCAACTACCTCACCTCCAATGGCATAAGATGAAAATATTGCCAAAAGAAAATTCTCTCATTTTTCTTACTTTAAAAGTTCTTAGAAGCGCATAAGGAACAAAATACTTTCTAAGTCCTTTTTCACAATGTCACGTTTCACGGATAAATCGAAATGGGAACAAATCATTTAAAGCAGATGTGCTTGACAAACACCACGAATGACACCCGAGCGCTGATCATTATCGATGGCAAGTGTTCCGTGCTCTTCGGCGGTGTCTGCCACTCCCTTTGTGACGCAAGGGAAGGACCCGATAGCTGAGAGGGAAAAGTTTCAGGCGGCAATAACGCTGACCTTAAAACTTTTATTTAATTAACAAGTCTAATAAGTATTTTTCGGTGTTTGTTTTTTTTTTTTGCTTTCTGTTCCCTTCATTCAGTGCAAAGTTGAGATTCAATTTTTGAGTGGGAACTTTCCTTCCGGACGGCTTCATGTGGACAGCCAAACGAGGTTTGAGAGTTAAAGGGAGCAGCGGTTGACTTTAAGTTTGTTGTGTTTAACGTTTGTGTTGGCAGTGCAAATAGGAAGCTAGGCAGTGGTTGGACTCGAATCGAAGGGGCATCAGGCACCTACCTGTGTTCCAGTTGCACATTGCAGCTAAGCGACGGGGTCCCTGTGTGGATTCATTTATATTTCATTTAAGAGTTATGACAGAAAAGCAACCCAGCCAGGCACATTGTGTCTTACGCCATGTCACCCCACACCGCGATGACAAATCCCGCAACTCAACTTTCGCAGAGGAAAAAAAAACCAAGTCCGAGCGATGTCTTATCTTTGTTTTCCAAGAAACAAAGGATTAAATGTGACGGATTGCGTTGCCCCAATCAGCTACGCGCAAACGGAATACATTTTCGCCCGTTCATTTTTTCCTTCGCTCCCAGCCAGCACCTGATAAGGGGCACGCTGTCACATCCGCACAACCTTCTCGGACCAGCAATGCAAAATGGGTACTCTTCTAAACAGATTTGTATCTGACAGACCATTATTAATATTCATCAAGAAGTTTAATTTAAAGGAAAAAGAAAACGAAGGAGAATACCGGAAAAAGGGCAGGAAATGATTTTTGGGGCAAAAAATGCGAGCTGCAAAGCATCCACTTAAGAGTGGAAGTGATCCGAAGCGAACGCCACCACCCAGTCAGCGTTTCATATTCAAATGATAGATAGGGACGTCGCTCGGGTGGGCGGAGAAAAATTGCAATTTCTCCGCGAGGACTTCAGCGGGAAGGAAATTCTGCAAACGCCGAGCAGGCATGCCATGCATTAAATAGCGGGAAACTAATTCGAAATGATGTTCATCATTTGTAAGAGCCACTACTTAAGTGTAGGGGCGCATCGGAAGCGTGGTGACAATTTTATTCTATCCGACCCACGGTCATGTTTGCATGAATAGCTTCGTAGGACGCTAGAAAGAGTTTCACGACACGAGTGGTTGGTTGAGAAAAATCTAAGCAATGCCGGGCTTGAGTTGGGTCACGATTTTAAATTCTTGAACATGAATTAAAGTTGTTCATGGTGGGTGGAGGCGTCTTGCGTTGCGGTTTACAACTGGAACTCGGACGTTCTTCTCAGCGCTCAGCATCAGAGCTGTTCATTGCCAGTGGTGATGATGTGATAGGAAGGATGCATGCAACTTACTTACTTTCTTAAGGTGGTGCTACAGTCCGGGGTAGACCTGGGCCTCAACCAACAAGCCTCTCTAGCCAACTCGATTTTTAGCTAGCTGTCTCCAGTTTCGCACGCATAGTTGGTTGAGGTACGTTTCCACTTGCGTGCGCCACCTGAGTCGCGGTCTTCCCCTACTGCGCCGTCTGTCGGGGGTGGATTCGACGACCGTTGGTTTCCATCCGCTCTACACGACCTAGCCATCTCAATCGTTGGATCTTTACTCCTCTGGCTAAGTCGATGTAGCTGAACAGCCCGTATAGTTCGTCGTTATATCTCCTCCTCCAGTCACCATCTATGCAGACGAGACCAAAAATCACATGATTTTCCTCTCGAAACAACCAAGAGCAGCTTCATCCGCTTTTGAGAAGGTCAGATGTCAATTTCTTGATCTAACGAAAGCCTTCGACGTATGTCCAATTTTGTAGTGTTCATTTAAGGCAGGTTCATACGAGGACGCTTCGAATTGCAAACTTCGCAAACTCCGACAGTTATTTCATATGCAGTTTTTTTTAGAACTACGAGTGTAAAATGACACTTCAGGCCCAAGCCCATAGAATCCGGAAACGACCAGAAACGACCAGAATTGGCCAGAAGATACGGCAAAATAATTTTGCTCCATGACAATGCACCTGCACACCAAGCAAAACCAGCTCAGGATACAATCAAAACACTTGGCTGGGAGCAGCTACCCCACCCGCCGTATTCACCAGACTTGACTTCCATTTGCTTTCATCGATGGGACACGCATTGGCTGAGCAGCTCTTCGATTCCTACGAAGAACTTGAAAATTGATTGTCTGGTTGGTTTGCTTTAAAAGACGAACAATTGTATTGGCGCGGTTTTCACAAATTGCCAGAAAGGTGGTAAAAATGTATAGAAAACAATGGCCAATACTTGGAATAAAATGTTTTTACGTTCCCATTAATAATTAGTGTTTTATTTTCAAAAAAACGATATACCTGATAGAGCCAGCAAGTTGAAACTAGTAGCACAAGTCGTCCGACTGGTTTAAATGCGTATACTGTAAGCCGTAGAAGGAATTTCATAGGGATCCAGGGACCAAATGTATGGTCTCGAATTACGTCGGGTGGTCTTATTGGTCCCTACTTTTTCGAAAGCGAGAAATGAGCAAAGGTCATCCTTGAAACGATCGATTTTGGGGGCCTCCGATCCAAGATATGGTTAATGGAACATTACCAGTCATTGTCATCATTAGTCATTGTCTTGAGTGTCAGTGTCCTGAGTCCGTACATTTCCCGTAGCACAATAGAGTTAAGTTAAATTCCATTGCTCACAAAAATAAAGAAGGCAAAGTGAAAAATAGTTATAAGTCACAAAATAGTGTGGCCTTTTCTTGGTCACAATCGTTCCCTCTTCGTTTCTGGAAGGTTCACAATATAGAGCATAGCCTCGCAGTAAATTATCTGAGCATCCGAATCAATTAGAAAATCTTCTCGCAATTCAGGCCTTAATCTTCCCATTTAGCCGACCATATACTGAACTCAGCTTGACAAATCGCACAGACAATGATTGATTAGCAGACAAAACCTTTTGAATCATTAATTAGAATACTTAAACTAACCTTTGTACAGATTTTTGGCGATGAAGAAAATCGATAATGCTTGGTTGCTAGTGTGTCAAATATTTGTATCTTCTTCTAATTTCTCATACATTCCTCGTGTCTGGTTTTCCTAGGAGCCACTGTACATTTCACAGACTATTTTCCTAAATTTGTGTCCGCCTCACATAAACGTCTTTCCCATTTTCAGCAAAGCAGACGCATTGCTACGCAGCCCAACGAAGTGCAGCTGCATAGCAGGATTCCGACGTTAAGATTAATTCAACGTGAGCTTCACATCTACTCTGATTGTTAAGCTGATGGAAAGAAATGTCTGCGTTCTGCCGGAGACAGAGACAAAAATTCATATTACAATGTCAACTGCCTCGGATGAAAGATTTCACAGCACGTCAAGAAATCCAACAGCAAGACGTCACCATCTGACGCATCAATCTCCTCCGCTTACCCACAAAAATATAGAACAAATGAAATTCTCAATCTCAAAAGGTTCTGCGTGTCTGAAGCAAGCCCTCAGACAAAAGTCACACAATACATCGCTCCAGCTGTCATTGCACAGCTCCACAGCTCTACTGTGCACTGTCACCGTCATGGAAGGAGGGTGCGAGGCAACAGCTAAAGATTTCGAAATAAATTGAAACCATAATCTCCCCATAAGTCTGTGCGCGCTTAAATCACTTACGCAAATACTCGATTCTCTGTGCACACACTGAGGCGCCGCTCCTAAACGCCAAGCCGTGTGCTTCCACTGGATGGCGAAACATTTCCACACATACGCGCAACGCGCAAAGAAATGCAAACAACGAGCACATGCCTCTACGTGGTGGACCGTGTGCTTGCGGAGCAATTCAAATGGAATCCCTCTGTGCAAGGAGGTTTTCAAATGCCAAATTCCTGTCAGAAGAGCTTGAGCATTTTTTGTTCTGTATTTTTTTTCCCAATTTAGCACCAATCAGTGATACATTGTGAAAGGGTTGGTAAATTATTTTTGTGTAGAATTGAATAGTTTAGGTTTTTTTTGAAATTAAATTGGACTGGTGGGTCTTAGCTCCCTTTGAGATTTTTTTAAGGAAAGTTTGGTTCTTCTATGCAAATGCCTGTGGTAACGTTTCATGGAAATACGGCGGCTGTCAGTGACTCAAGTACAATGTCGTGCGAAATGAATCACCCTATCGGAAGATGCAGAGATGTTTCAAAATAGCGTAGTAAGTCGGAAGTCGGAAAAGACAGGTGCTGTATACACAGACAAGGAATGTAGCAATCTACACCGCAAGAGCGTGAAATGATAAATATCTTTGAACAAAAGTCGGTCGTGGTATTGGCGCAGCAAGAATTTCAACGTCTATTTTATAATCGGGTCGCTCCAACTTCCCCAGGAAATTGTCAGTTTCTGTACTGGGCTCTGGTGCGCTCCCCCGAATCTTTTCCATCAAGCTTCCACTCACGTTCAACCACACGGGACAGCCATAGGAGAGCATTGGCCATATGAGGGGTATGTTGCAGATTACCTACACCCTCGCGTCTAGTTGGCTGTTTTAAAACCGTCTCTCTTTGTAAGAGCATAAGCGCCTCATGGCCTGGCCAGAGCAGCATCTACATGTTTGTTAAATAATAGATACTTATCCAGCAAGATCCCCAAGTATCTGACTACAGTCCTTTACGCCAGTGGTTGCCCTTGGCGTCCAACATTTGAGAACTTTCGCCAATTGTTTTTCGTATCCGCCGAAGCCTTATACAACGCGTCCTGAACAGTATGGTTTCCGACTTCTGAAAGTTGATATTCAATCTCTCATGAATGAATCGAAGCCACCCTACTCGAACGTAGGGATGTCCTCGATCTACAGAACGGCTCACGGCTCCGCCCCTTAAGAGTCGCTGACAATGCCAGAAATCTGTCTCGAGGAGTCTCCTCAAACTTGGCCATTCGAAGTCGTACGCACAACACGAGTGGTTGCTGATAAGTTAGGCCGTGACCCTCTACGTGTGTAGCGCCACTCATTATTATATTATTTTGATGTCGTCCCATGGTTTGCCAATGAATGACAGCAGGCGCATTCAGCGAGGCTAGCACATAAGGCGACGCCGGATAGAAGGACGAGATCGGTTCGTGAACTCTACGAACTTAAAAGAAGGGAAGAGCACCGGCTTCTCAAAAAGAAAAAGAAGGACAATGAGAACCGCGCAATTGAGGAAATGGAGAGGTGCTACGGTAGAAATAATGTCCGAAAGTTTTACCAGCGGGTGCAACAAACATACAAACATCGGACAGAAGCCTGTCGGAACGAAGAGCAATAACTCGTAGTAAAGTCGCAGTCGATACTGAGAGTCTGGAAGGATCACTTCTGTAGACTGTTTACGGCGAAGAGGACACCAATACCGCTGTCAGGCAGAATGTTCCACTCCACGCAATGGACGACTATAGAAGAGAATTCCCTCCCACCGATCTAGACGAAGTCAACACAGCGATTCGTGATTAAAGTCGAACAAAGCTGCTGGTACAGAAGGACAGTCGGCAAAACTGTTTAATGCAGCTGGAGAGGAGCTGGTAGGGTGTATCGTTTGCCCGGTCCACAAAAAAGGAGACCCTTTTGACTGCGCCAACAACGGGGGATAAGTCTCCTTAACATCGCCTACAAGATCTTCACTGCCGTTCTGTGTGATCGCCTGAAATCCTTTGTCAACAACCTGATAGGTATGTATCAGTGCGGTTTCAGCCCTGGGAAGTCCTCTATCTATCAAATCTTCACATCACAGGATATAAATGAAAAGACTCGAGATATGCAGACCCACCACCTATTTGTGGACTTTAAGGCCGCATATGACAGCGTGCATAGAGACGAGCTATACAACGCCATGTCTAGTCTTGACATTTCTGCCAAACTCGTCAGTTTGTGCAGGATGACGATGGTGAACTCTCGCTGCTCCATCAAGGTCTGTAACGAACTCACTGAGCCCTTCAATGTCAGTAAAGGTTTTGGGCAAGGCGAGCTGTCATGTTATTTTCGCAACAAGTGATTGGCCGAACTCAGCGAGCCGTCAATTGAGCGTTTGCTGGCATTGAAACGGAGCCGGCAAAAATTTGTTAGCGGTGAATGAGGGCAAAACCAAGTTGATGCTGTCATCAAGAAAGGACACACAACATCGACGACTAGGTCAGAATGTCACCATAAGCAGCTACAACTTCGATATGGTTCAGGGCTTCATCTAGCCCAAGTTAATAGTGCGAACGACATCAGTACCGAGTTTAAACGCAGAATAACTCCTGCCAACCGCTGTTTCTTTGGGCTCAAGAGGCAATTGAGTAGTAGAGCCCCACCTCGAAAGACAAAGCTCACATTATATAAGACCTTGATCATCCCGTCCTGCTGTATTGCGCGGAAGCCTGGACTATCTCTAGAGCGGATGAAGACGCACTTGGTCTCTCCGAGAGAAAAGTTCTGCGTTCAATCTTTGGTCCTGTTTGCGTTGAAGGTTTCTGGAGAAGAAAATTCAACCACGAACTGTACGGGCTGTACAGCGACATGAGTCTAGACCGGCGTCTACGGATTTAACGCATAAGATGGCTAGGTCATGTAGGGCGGATGGACAACACTGCTCCAGCCCGAAGAGTCTTAGACTCCGAACCAGTGGGACAACGCAATAGAGGACGGGTACTAGGCCGATGGCGAACTCAAGTGGAGAAGGACCTCAACCAACTTGGAGTGCGGAAGTGGAGGCAGCTGGCTACGAATCGTGCCAGCTGATGAGGCTTGTTGGCTGAGACTCAGGTTCACCCGGACTGCGGAGCGCCACAAGAAGAAGATCTCATCAATGAATATCCGCCCTTTTTTTCTGCACCCATTGAGACTTTCCGTTGCTCTTGGACGATAATGAGTTTCCCATGTCCATACAACTGCATGCGCACAAACTTTCTTTGCCAAAGTTAGGTTTTAAATCATCACCAAGGTGAGATGCATGCCTAAAATCGAATAGTTTGGGACACCCTAAGCTGCATGAACAATTTGTCGAGTGAAACATAATACGTTGCTCATTCTATGTAAGCAGCTTTGACTGCACTGAAATGCATCTTGTATGAATGGCCATCTTGCCATTTCTCTTTCTTCAATGGCAACTTCGTAACTTACCATGCCTGGACCACTGGTCTAGTAGAACAGAAATAAATTCATCCTTCACTGCTCTTCCACCGACATTTGTAGGCAATTCACAGCCAAACTTTGTTGCAAATCCTCCTTCGATGGAAGCTGCCTCGGATGTGGTACTCCGTCTGAGTGAACTCAGGCTTGACACTTCCTTAAAAACTATGTGTGCCTACACAAAACATCGCCTAAGGGCAGGTATCCTTTTTTCAGAAACATCCTTTCACCTCCCGGAGCAATGACTTACAGAATTTCGCATTTCCACCAAGGAGACTGAATTTAATTCCCACTCGCTGCCATTCAGCATACGGCATCGAGTAGAACTCAAAGTTGCAAGCCTCTTTTGCGAACTTGTTCTCAAACAACGACGAATTAGATACCCCCCAATAGGCAAACACAGAGTTTCCTTTCATGAATGACAGAGAAAGTTCAATTTACAAAGTCCCCAAGTAATGCAGTACTTGAAGACATCTCTCAATTGCTCCTCTTAATACATATTTGCCGAACTTTTGCAGCTTTCTGCCTTTGAAAGTCATATTGTGAGCAAACTTTTGCACATTTCGCTCTGCCGCCTGTGCAGTATGCATCTGAAGAGTGTACACCGCCGGGCCCGGGTGGTGTCTGCTGTGCACGTTAAGTTCCCTAATATTTTTGAAGCATAACTTAATTTGATAAGATGTTGAAATTTTTCGTCTCACTTCCGGCGCAGAACAACACTCCGAGGAGTGGCTCTGTGTGGAGTGCTTTAGAAAAAAAACCATACATTCACAAGTTTTGATTAATTTTCGCACAGTTTACCGACGTAGCGACGCATGAACATTGCTTGTTTTGACGTTTTGAGGGCACTTCCTCCTCGTGAACTGACTCTGGCTGAACAAAAAAAAAACCAATCGATCCATCAATGAGCGAACTAGGATACTGTGCTCCTTGTTCATGCCAGAGTGACCACTCGGCAAATTTCAAAAACACCAAAAATTGAAGCGTCAAATGAGCGTCTGTGAAAATCTGCTAAATTGGCATCAATTAGTCACACTTGAAGAATAAAGATATGTTCGTGCAGCTTGCATTGTGGGGCGAACACAAAGTTTGAAGAAAAGCTGATTTCATTTTTGGCCACACTACAAGTCTGTACAACGAGCAGACTTTAATTGAAAGTTTCGCTTCAATTGTGAGCCGTTATATTGTTCAAAAATGTATGCAATGCATTTTGAATCGCTACTCGACACACACACCACCCTGCTGTGCGTTGGTAGCTCTCATAGAAAAGTGTTTGGAAAAAGTTTTCGACTCAACACAGGTTCGGGTGGTTCTGCTGTTGCATGGATTGCTGCCTGTGCTGCTTTGAAAAGTTTCTTTGCAACAAATGCCTCGTTTTTTAATTGATGTGGAAGCATAATTATAACGACGACGGCGATGAAACACTGACGTTTGATTTTTAATTAAAAAGCTTTCTGTAGGCTAAAATGTGATCTCGCTTCAGTCGTCTTTCTGAGGGTCTCATTTAAAAAAAGCAATTTTTTATTGACCCCTACTCGATTCACACAGGCCGTGTTGACTATCTTACCGACGACTATTTCGAATTCGCAAAACAGCTGAATTACCTAAGGTAGCGCTGCAGCCCGGGGTGGACCTAGGCCTCAACCAGTAAGCGTCTCCAGTCAGCTCGATCTTTAGCTAGCTGTCTCCAGTTTCGCACGCATAGTTGGGTGAGGTCCTTTCCATTTGCGTGCGCCACCTGAGTCGAGGTCTTCTCTCCTCTACTGCGCCGTCCCTCGGGAGTGGATTCGACGACCAATGGTTTCCGTCCGCTCTACATGACCTAACCATCTCAATCGTTGGATCTTCACTCCTCTGGCTAAGTCGATGTAGCTGAACAGATCGTATAGTTCGTCGTTATATCTCCTCCTCCACTCACCATCTATGCAGACGGGACCGAAAATCACATGAAGAATTTTCCTCTAGAAGCAACCAAGAGCAGCTTCGTTCGCTTTGACAATGTCCCTGTCTCTGCGCCATAAAGCAGGATTGGGACGAATAAGATCTTGTAAAGCGTTACCTTGTTTGTTCGAGAGAGGGCTTTGTTTACAAATTGCTTTCTTCGCCCACAGAAGTAGTCGATTGGCAAGAGTTATTCTTCGTTTGATTTCAGCACTGGAATTGAAAGCGGTTCTTAGTTAGGCAAAGTTCTTGACTACTCAAAGTTATATCTGTCCGCTGTGACGTTCTGACCGAGACGCCGGTGTTGGGTGTCCTTTCTTGTTGACAGCATATATTTGGTCTTACCCTCGTTTGCCGCTAAACCCATCTTTGCGGCCTCCGTTGCAATACCAACAAAAGCGCCACTGACACCACGCTGCGTTCTTCCGATAATGTCAATATCGTCGGCACAGCGAGTAGCTGGACAGACTTCTGAAAGATTGTTCCTCTGGTGTTGGCGTTCGAGTTTTGAACAATTTTTTCAAGTCGCAAGACAGCGAGTCGCCTTGTCTGAATCCTTTTTTGACATCAAAGGTCTCGGTTAGGTCTCTACCGACCTTGATGGAGTAGCGTGCATTCCCCATCGTCATCCTACACAAACCGACTTGTTTGGTAGGGATGCCAAAACTTGACATTGCAATGTGTAGCCCGTCTCCATTAATGCTATCGTACGCGTTCTTAAACGATGAACAGGTGGTGGGTATCGATTTATTGCTCCTGGGTATTCCCCAAAGTCTGCCGAAGTGTGAATATTTTGTCGACGGTGGATTTTCCTGGCCTAAAGCCACACTGCTATGGACCGACCAGGTTGTTAGCGAATGGTTTCAGTCGTTCACACTGTACGGCAGATAAGATCCCGTATGCGATACTTAGGAGACTGATGCCTCTGTAGTTGGCGCAGTTCAAAGGGTCTCCTTTCTTGTGGATCTTGCAAACAATGCTGAGGTTCCATTCGTCGGGCATGTTTTCCTCCGATATTTTACAGAGGAGTTGGTGCATGCTCCTTGCCAAATCATCGCCTCGGCGGGCAGGCCGTCAGCTCCCGCAGCCTTGTTGGATTTCAGTGTAGATATGGCAATCCTCACTTCATCCAGGTCGGGTGGATGGAGTTGTTGATCGTCATCGTCTCTTTCATTTGGGTTGAATGGCTCCTTCAGCCTGACAGCGGGATTTGGCTCTTCGTCGCCGTTATACAGTCTGCATAAATGGTTTTTCCATATCCATCGACTGTGACTCTACTACGATGTTCCCATGATCATCCTTACAGGCTTCGGGTCGGACTTTATAACCTTGACTGGTTAACTTTATCCTTTGGTAAAACTTCCTTACCTCGGGCCTGCAGTAATATCCCTCTATTCTGCGGATCGCGAGCTTCTCATGTTCCTACTTTTTCTCCTGAGAGATGTGTTCATTGCTCCCGAGCAGCTCTTGTCCTTCTTTGCAGTGCATCTTGCCTGGCTGCATTCGCCTGCCAACACTCATTGCCAAACCAGGGGTTTCGTTGTGGTGGCGGATCGAAACCCACCAAATCAAAAGCGCCATCTCTTATGGCTTTTTGGCAATGCTGCCACTGGTCTTCAATACTGGATGTTGGCGGCGCAGGATTTCCTACAAGGTTAAGGGAGACATGATTGGAAAAGGATTTGGCAATCTCTTGCGATTGTTGCCGGCTGACTTTGAACTTCCTTGGGATCCTTAGTTGAAGCTCCGCCACACCTGGTCTGGCTATGTGTACAGTTGCTCCATCTGCTGGAAGCAAATAATAATAATATATAATATGAGTGGCGCTACAGCCCGGCCTAGCTTCTCAGCAACTACTTGTGTTGTGCGTGCTATTGTTCTCGCACGAGTGGAAGGGACCTACAGTTTAATGCCGAATCCGAACGGCTTTGTTTGAGAAGCTTTTTTCAGACAGGAAATACTCTTTGAGCATTGTCAGTGACACGAAAGAGGCGGGGTCGTGAACATTATTTTTGCCACACTGACAGCGAATCGAACCTACGATGTCGAGGTTGGTGTCGACGCACGTACCCACAACGCCACGGGCCACCACTTGCTGAAAGCAAATGCTTCTTTGAAATCCTTCTTCATTGCAGTTCTGTGTAAATGAAAACTTCTTGTAAAATCATTAAATAAGGGTCTTTGTAGAAGAATTCGTGCTCCACCCTGTGCACTGTAACTATGAAAATTGTTGTATACGTTTTTTTTCTGTTCTAACACTACGTTTTAACAAAACATAATTTTTCTCCTTTTATAGCTGTGAAGTGTTCATCTTGATTTCAATCTTCATGTGGTTCCTTCTCTTTTACTGGTGGTTCGTTAAGTTTGAGTTGTTTAAGATTCGGAGGCAGGGGTCACACGAAGCACATTGAAATATATAGTAATTCATTTATTAATAATTCTTAACAAAAGAGTGTTTTTTTTATGTAATATGAATTTAAGAGCTATGGCTAAGCCGTCAGCCTGGAAAGCAGAATTGTAAATCTTTACGTGCACACTCAAGTTCCAGTTCAAATATATTCAGCCATTAACAGCATTCTATATTTATAAATTGATTTTAAAAAACTGATAAGAATTTTCCAGTCACACTCGTTTAAAAGTTGTAAGGTTTCGAGCATTGTTAATGTCTGTTTTCAAAAGAAGGTTATCCTTTGTGATCTGCTTATAATATGAGAGCAGTCTTCCTTCTATTTCAGATTACAAAGCGTACAGAATTGGTTGAACTTTCCATTAGTAAATATCTGATCTACAGTTGAATATCCTTTTCTAAAGCCAGCCAGTAAATCGGTTGGAATATATTTCTGTTCAACCCATATTTACTAGCCTTTTTACCAGAATGCCGCAAAATATTTTGGCAATGGTATTTATAAAGGAAATTCCTCTGTAGTTTTCTGCTATGTCGATGGTTCCTTTTTTTATGAATTGCAAAACTTACAGATTTTTTAAAAGAGGATGGAATTTCGGCTCCAGTAAAGAGTTTGTTGTACAGAATTTGAAGACTGTTCCAGAAGGCAGGTGTTGCATTTTTAAAAAATTCGTATGGGATTCCGTCTTCACCTGGTGCTTTCCCATTTTTAGCACTGAAGATCACATCCTTTATTTCTTCAATAGATACATCATCGTCCAGTGTATCATCAACTGTTAGTGGCTCAGCATAGGAGAATGTTGAATCCAGAGCACTAGTCAAAAGAAACTTGAAGTGTGTAGCAAGGTTCCCAGCAGATACGAACACACCGATAAAATATATAAATAGTACTCAAAGCAGATATCGTTGTAAGGTGCCTTACACAATTAAAAAAAACCGTTCCAGGCTTGCAAAACCGGTTCAGTATTTCGTTGTTTTGTTTTTATTAATTTTGTTTAATATCATGCATTTTTATTCCATAACTGCTGCATCTACCTCCTAATTGGGGTGAGATAGACCACAACCCAGACCCATAGTAAACAAATACTTGTTTTTGGCGCCAAGGTTATCGTAAGTACTCTCCCCTAGCCAAGTAAATGTGTAAATTGTGTGCTTTTCCTTCCAAGAGTTCCCATGCTACAAAGTACTCAGCCCCAAAAACCCGCCCTCTGGTTGAATATGAAGGGAATTCTAATATTGGACTTCATCACCAAGTCTCCTGCTGCTAGATGCTACAGAAAAAAAGTTGTATGCCGCTGATAATCTGATGCAGTCAGTTTCCTTGTTATGCAACGCCCACCTCTCAGAGTTCTTGGAAAACATCGCTCCATAGAGTTACCTGTCACACCGCGTGCTAGGGTACTTTGCGGTTCGAACATCCACGCAATCTTCTCTTTCTTCGTACAGCACTCGTTTCTCTTTCGTTATAAAGAGCTGTTGATTGACTGAATGTTTTAATAGTCGCAGCCATTGTACCCCGCACCGGCAATTGCAATCAATTGACACAGCGTCTCCAATGCAACTCACCGAATGCGCCCAACCCACACAATTGTGCCAAGCGGTAATTAACTGATTATCTAATTGACTAACCTCGCAGCAAAAAGGTGAACCCCGCTCAATCGCTGATGAACGCCCGTCAACGGATTTCGCTGTAAACAGTTTGATTTCCCGACCGCCACAACCACCGGCAGCAGTGCACGCATTCAACCAAAGATCTGTGTAAACAGATCACACCGGCGCCCGGTGAAGAAGCGCTACATTTGATTACATCAGCGGAGCATATCCGATTGCCGGGGCAATCACTTAATTGACCGCATCGCCTGGCCCTCCCCCATCGGCTCGGGGAGAATTAATTCGCAGTCACTGTGGATTACATTGAAAGCGATACCCACAACTAAGTCCTCTGCTTGAGCCGCCCCGTTCTTCAGCAGCAATTAGCAGCAAGCATATCACGGCAGCCCTTAAAACTCGCCATCACTCACAATGGCGCTCGAGCTGCTGGGAAGGAGTAATCTAATGTGATTGCTTCACCTTCCACTCGGGTTGGCCGTTCGTGGGGTATCCAGTATCCAGCGTCATCAACGGCAACAATACATAAAATTGAGTGCGACAGAGCGTCCACGACATGTAGTCCATGATTTTCTCAAAATACACACGTACTCCCACTTCGGCTGTGAGGCCGTCCATCGGAGCGCTTCGCCGCGCCCATCATCCCGCACGACTTGGTTCACCATGCGGACCCAGTGATATCTGAAATTCCTCAACTGCGGTTGACTCTCGCAACTTTGCCGTTCAGTGGGACGGTAATTGATTTTCTTTCAAAAACAAATTAATTCAAAAACTTTATGCTGAACACATTGAAATTTCGGTCGCAAGCTCCCGGCCTCATTAAGCCGGCATTCGATGCTGGCCAGCACCGGAGCACCGCCATCGCATCCGGAGCCGAAGCTCACATGGAGCAGCATGACCGCAGGGCCAATGCGGGCCCAGCATATCGTGGTGGTGCGGTTCGTACCGCAGGCCTATGCCGATAAATTCCATCGCCAGATTTTTATCCCTTGACTGACGAGAGCAGCAGCAGTAGCAGCAGCAGAGGCGGCAGTCCTGGTGATTATTATTTTATTGCACGACACACCATGAGCACTGGTCACAGGAATAAAGCCAGCGCTGATCAAGATAGACTGAGTGGATACAGCGCGGCCGGGTGTGCAGCTGCACAATGTGACTGCGATAAGGATGATGGATAATAAACTGCTGGTGCAGCTAGTATCAGAGCGGTGTGGTTTGGTCAAACGGTTGTTTGATAGTTTTCACAGCTCCTATATGGCGCGGAATTTGCAAACTGCTGGGGATCGGTCTAAATGACCCGAATTAGGGTCACGATTTCTGCTCGTGACGTCCGGTCGGTGGGTGTGTAATAAAGTAGCTACAGGGCTTCGGGGCAGGGGTGGCGCGTGACTGCCCGAAATGATTCGTTCAAATGTCCTGCTGTCATGTTTGAAATGCCATGATGCTCGTCCGCGGCTCGTACGGTCGATGTCTATGAGGGCTGTCGGTTAGGGTTTGAGTCCTGCCGTATTCTGCTGCCACGCAGAATGCATTACGACCGCATTCATCACGATTGTAATGCGGAAAATTCGCCGGATAAACGCACTGCGTTCGCGAATTGATTGTGGTGCCCTGTAACGATTCGGCGAAAATTGATTACTTTGTCAAAAATTGATGGAAACCATAAAGCAAATTGTTTGAATGGAATTCATTGCTGGATAAATGGTTTTTCGGTTATTGCACTCGCGTGTGGTGGAGGAAGTCGCTTTGCTGTTGCAAAATTGTGTTTCTGTTCAATTAGTTGCTGAACGAATGTGTGTGAGGCTGATTCTAAAGTACTGTGGATCAACGAAAATGTGTGTCTTGGGGTTTGGCTACGTTTGCCAAGACTTTGAATCCTCGTTGTGCATACTGTTGTGCCGTCAAGAGGAAGGGGGCCTCCAGTTTTCGAGCGGATGTTTTAATCAGTTTCTCTAGACCTCCGAGCATTTAATTTTGTTCGTGTCGGTAATTGAACTTGGACAACTAGTATTAGAGTCGAAACAAAGCGCGGTCACTTTGGCGCCAAAATAGAGTACTGTTTTTGGCAAGGGTGTGTGAAATGGTCTGACCGTCAACGCTCAGAAGACCGAAAACGTGGTTCACTACAATACATAAGACTCTTCTCATTGACACCTCTCCTCCATTCCAAATGGCAAGAGTCTTCCGTTCTCGCATTAGGCCAAACACCTTGGTCTTCAACTAGACTACCGACTAAACTGGAAGCTCAACACAGAAGTAAGAGCAAGGAGGCCAGTGGATGTTCCAGGTATACCGTCACGATACAAATGTCTCGATAGGGAACAGTTGTTGTGAACGAGCCCTTTTTTTTTTGTTTGTTTGTTTGCTATGACATCTGTGAAAAATATTTAGTGTACATCAAGTCATTGAACAGACAAAGTCATATTTTTTCATCGTGTTACAAATGTCGAATTTTGTACCAGAAAGTGATGATTTGCGGAACGTATTAATTTTTTGTTTGAAGAAAAGTGCTCCAGAGTCGCATCAAATGCTTGTCGAGGCACATGGTGATCATGCTCTATTAGAAACAACATGTAAAAGATGGTTTCAACGGCTCAGAAATGTGAGATTTTGATGTGAGAAATGAAGAAAGTGGAAGACCACCAAAAAAGTTTGAAGACGCCGCTGATTGCTGATTGCAAACGATATTGGATGGAGGATAGATGACACTTTGAGTCAAAAGCAAATGGCAGCAATGTTAATTGTCGCACAGCAAACAATTTCTGACCGTTTTTACTTTCCCATTAATAATTAGTGTCTTACTTGAAAAAGAAACGCTCATTTCATACCTGGTACCTGGTGGTAGTTGCTTCCACTGATATAAAGCATAGCTTACACTACTCTACACTACACTACGCACGCTGTAGATAGTGAATATTATGCATATCTCGCCCATCCGTCGACATCTATAGAACTCCTCTGCAAATATCCAGCCCTGAAGAAAACATTTTCACTTACTGTAGGTTTATAAAATAAAATTCTATTTGCCTCAACTCTATTCGGGCAGATTTACACCTTATAATGTCAAACTTAGAATAACGCAGAATAATTCCTAGACTACCTTAAATAGCAGCTCGCAGCGTCGATTCGTACAACGGTTTCCACAGGTGATGGAATGCACTGGTGTCATGTGGTCCAGACGTTGTGTCAGCGATTGCTTGTGCTGGGAACGGATGCGATGTCATTTGAGGCTGTTGTTCTGGAATGTTGAATATTCTCTGTTTTAACTTGTAGCACTCCACTTCCTGCCTCAGCAGCTGTGGCGAGGCTGTTTTCTGAATACGCTGGTCGAGTGGATACGCTTCGGCGAGAAGCCCTTTCAGACTTCAATTTTGAAAAATGTTTGCTTCTGAAAGTTAATCGCTTGGGAAATTGTTAAATATTTTCAATATCTATACCCATCCTCTCCACCCAACGTAAACACAACGTACTCCTGTTCCTCTAACCCCAAAAGCCCATTGTTCTAAATATAAAAGTGTTATTCGTGGTTCGATCTAATTGCTCAAGCCTGCTCACACACCGACGTCCCGCAGACTGCTAAAAAACCTTTGAAGTCCCAAAGATTGCAACGAAAAATTAGTAGAAGTCCAAAAGACTTCAACTGAATGCGGTTGACTTCAAGTGAATGGTAAAGACTTCATCGTGACTTTAGTGAATGCATTGTCAGTCGACAGACAATTGATTTCAAATCAAAAGAGTGGTCGCAAAGATTGATCCAATCAAGACTTCAAATAGAATGGTGACTTCAATGCTGAAGTCCATAAGTAACAAATGAAGTCAATTGATTGAAACAGATAATTCTTTTCCTGAATTCAGAGATTGCATTCTTTCACAACTCTGTCGATTATATCTTACAGAAGAGCTGGGCTGCATGCTTTGGAGATTTCAGTATCCACTGCGCCCCTTCTGCTGTCAAATTCCTCCCACAGTACGAAATGCACTGTTGCTTTGTTGGCCTCGCGGCATGTGCCTGACTGGGTGTAGTGCTTGTCCATGCGCCTCTCCATGATGAAATGCATGTCATGAGTCCCGCCTGATTTGCAAAAAGTGTGCACTATACAACCGAACAGCAAAGAATGGATACGCACAACATGCCCTCCTCTTAAAGATCAAATTGAATTGCTCACAGCACCCCTTGAGCATGTCTCCCAATGTGGATAGGTCCACATTTCCCAGCCACCCTTCAGTGTAACCCATTTCAAGCTTTAAAGAACAAAGAATCGATTTGAGAAAAAATTACCGAACTCCAGCGAAATACAAGAAAAAAAGAAAATACGAGATCAAACAGAAGCAAGGCATGGGACTAGCTTAAGCGATGAATGCGTTTGACGTTTTGAAATTCAGAAAGCGCGTTTTTGCTTTTCTTCGGTGGGGGAATGACCTGTCATTTATTTCATTTTCTTTCGTGCACCGTGGCACTCTGAGTCGGACGGCTTTCTGCGCAAACAAGGGTGTGTAATGCTAATTCACGCCTGATGAGGCGTGCAAAGTCATTAATAACGGGGCGTCTGTTTGTGAAAGTGCGTAAGCGACTTTTTTTCCGTTCACTTCTGCTTTAAATCCTTTTTTGTGCTTTGTTCGCGAGTGTTCCTTAAATCAATGCGAAGTTATATCCACTGCTGACACTTGCGTCGCCTGGCAAGATACCCAAGTGCCATCTTGAGCCCTCTAATGACAGCGAATCGTCCCCGGATTTCGCAGTCCTTCACTTGCTCATTCTGTTCGGCGAGAGGTTCACTCTGGAGGTGTATCCATGACGGTTCTTCGCTTGTCTCTGTTCATTTAGCATCGATTTTATCCGAAACGGCATAAATAACGAAGAAACCAAGGATGCACGATGAGCAGCACGTCGAGAACAACACGAAACCGAAGCGGAAACTACAGTCGAGTAGCGACATCCTCCTCCCCACCCACATGCATGCACGCCACATACATAAATGTATTCTGTGTGTGCGAAAAAAAATACGGCAGAACTGAACGAACTGAAGCTCGTTTGAGTGGGGAGCATGACTAGAATCTCAATGGGTGTAAGGACATCAAGATATAGGGATCATCTAATAGGGATTTTCAGCTCAGCGAGGGAAACGCTTGCTTTGCATAATAACATCACGTCTTAAAGTACACAGCGGCAATGAAAATAGGACCAGAACACACAAGGAGGACGATTTCCGTCAACCAGGATACGAAGAAAAGGGTAAATGCCTCCGGCTGAAACGTGCACCGTGGCAATGTGGTGAATTATCACGAAAAATGCATGAACAACAAAGCTGGACGGCTTAAATTATTCCCAAGTATCAGGCGTGTACTATTTGAATTTTTAACTTTGCCACACCGGGAATGTGTACGATCCCACTGCCACACTATCCCCTCGGGCGATTGATGGTGTGGGCATCAACACGCCTCCTCCCGCCAGGTTTGTGAAGTAAGTTTTGTGCGGAAAATTTGACACAAAATCTTTTAAACTAATCCGCTCTCCCGTAAAAGAATAATCGTGAATTTGTCATAAAACAGTCGGCGAATGGTAAACTTTCGACTTAACTTCAAGGAACATCGGCAATGATTTTTTTCCTTTCTTCGTCGGTCTTGAACTTTTGAGACTCATCCCACAGAAAACAGGGGAAAGTTTCTCGCAGAAGCCATTGCAGTTCCGCATTGCAAACAAAGCAGTGCGTGGGGGGAGGGAAATAGATATTATGTCCCATAGATGCATGAGGGACGGGAGCATATTTGTTCGGAAAGTTTAGCTCTAATAAACATTTATAGGTTTTATACGAGCCGATTACGAAGTTTCACGTCTCACTAAGCATATTTACGGGTGAGGTGGGTGTGAGGACTTAGACAACGGATTCCGCGCTTAGAGTCTCAGATGGAGTCGCATGGTATAGCAGTTCCGTCTTGTTGAGCGACTTCAGGGACTGATGGATCGATGGACATTCGTTTCTGGATTTTGGGTTCACTATTCAAGCAGAGAACCGAGGAGTCAGAATGTCCTTTTGGGCATTCTTTTGCATTTTCTTTGTGCTCGATGGGGAAATTATGTGAATTAATATTTTGCTCAAGGGCTCAAGTGGCCTGACTTAATAAGTCTAATTGACGTGAAGCAAAATTTAAAAAACGACTGGATTATAAGCTCCATATGCTTCTTCTTTCTTTAATTGGCGCTACAGTCCGAGGTGGACCTGGGCCTCAACCAGCATGCCCCTTGAGCCAGCACGATCTTTCGCCAACTGCCTATAGCTGTGCACACCAAGTTGGTTGAGGTCCTTTTCCACTTGTGTGCGCCATCTAGCTTCATCCATCATGCCTCATCCACAAAAAGGCCACCCTACCTCCTGCAAAAACTAAAGGTGCCCACAAGCTGCTCCACGGCGCCTACAAGCGTACTGTGTGAACGTCTAACGCCTTTTTGCACCGCAGTAATCGGTACGCACATACCAGTGCAGTTTCCTGCCCGGCAGACCAAACCTTCACACTAGGGCAGATCCTGGAAAAGACCAGCGAGCTCCAAATCGATGCCAACCACCTTTTTATCGATTTCAAAGCCACAAACGATAGCGTTCATGGCAAAGAGTTATTAGAAGCGAAGGATGGATTCATTATCACATGAAAAGTGATAAAGTCGTGTCACACCAGCTAATACATACGCTATGCACCGTGCACTGCGTTTCAGAAACCTCTGAACCGTTAGAACCCTGCACCGGATATCGGCAAGGAGTTACGCTGTCGTGTGTTTTAGATAGTTTCTTCCGTGTTAACAGCTGCCCACCGCACTATCTTCTAGAACTCAGTCCAGTGGTTGGGATACAGTGATGACATCGACATTGTCGAGCAGTTCCAAAGCGCCTAAGTGGAAGCTCGTACGGCAAACAGGCGAAGCGAGTTAGTCTTATGGATAAAACAACCAGAAACAGGACACGACTCACCGCACACCATCTACGCCAAAACATAACAATCGAAAGCTACAATTTCGAAGTAGTTAGTAAAGGAGTTTTTTTAGTCAGCTTTTCTACCTCAGAGCAAACGTTAACTCCACAAATGGCATCGTAGTGCAGATCCGACTTAGAACCATACTTGACAACCGATGTTACTTTGGTCTGTCGAAAAAAATTCGTTCGAAACTCCTGAATCGAGTGTGTGTGTTCTGCATGACCCTTATTTTGCCAATCTTGCTGTACGGAGCCGAAAGCTGGACGCTAAGCAAGACTCCACAGATGATTCTTAGTGCCTTCGAAAGAAAAATTCTACGTCGGGTACATGGTCCCGTCTGCGAGTAAGGCGAATGAAGGAGAAGACACAACCGCAACTGTACGAGCTGTACAAGGATGTGGATGTAGTCCGGAAGGCAAATATCCGTCGACTACACTGGCTCGGCCAAATTGAGCGCATGGACACCAACGCCCCAGCTAAGAGGGTCTTCAAAACCGAGAAGAAGAGTGTTCGTGAAGAAGAAGGACCGAACCTACGGTATAGAGACCAAGTCATCGCGAATGTAAGACCTTGATGTCTGAAAGCAGGGTGCCCAGGACCGTCACCGATGGAAGGCAACAATCGCTCGGGCTCGGAACCTTCATGGGTAGTTGGCCTGATAAGTAAGTAAGTAAAAATTGAAACAGATTAGTTTTTTGTTTATTTTTGGCTCACATTAGTATTAAGGGGGTGGCCCGTGGCGTATTAAGGGTCAGTCGAGATGTGTCAGGCCACAGATTCTTCAGGCATCTCATTGTCAACTTATCAAAGAATAAGATCGTGAGTACAAGCTGACGAGATAAGATTTCTTCGTGCTGTTGTGGGAGTTCCTCGCAGGGATTGGGCGAGAAATACGACAGTACGCGAGGAACTCATTATCGAGCAGCCACTTTCTGAACGGAAAGAGCTATGCTCCGAAAGTTTAGACACGTGGCGCGAATGTCCCCATCAGCACGTCCTCCGAGGCTTGCCTTAAATGCGAGTCCATCAAAAAGACGTCCCCTTGGCAGACCCAAGACGAGGTGATTGGTTCGAGTGTAAAAACTCGCTCGGTTGCGTCTGGGCATATGTACGTCACTCACCAGGATTTAAGTCGATGGCGGAAGATCGAATGTGCTGCAGATCTCTAGCGCGTGCCTTAGCCTCAGGACCCCTTAAAGGAATAATCGGGTGAGAAAATGATGATGACGATGATTCTTGAAAATCTCCTTAAGAAAAAAAATTAAAAACACTGTAAACTTTTATGCTTCAATCTTCCATCAAAGCCAACCACCCTATGCCGTGCAGAGCTCAGGTCGCTGCAAAATAATTTAGCCAAGCTTCGTTTCAAACTAATTTTATTTTCGCAATTTCAATTCTTTCACTTCTATTCACGAAATATCAGTCCTTTGGCCTACATAATATTTGATCAGTGCAACGGCTAGAAGTAGCGGCTATGTAGCATGAATCAGAATCCATAACATGAAGCTTGTACTGTGCGATGAGTATTCTCTCCATGCAGAAATCACGACAGAACTAAACACAAAATCAACCGGAACGTCGGCTTTCAGTCGAATAAGTCAGCTGAATGCTATTTTGATGTTGGTAAAGCTTTCGATTCCGTATATCATACAGGATAAGTACACAAGTTGCTTGTATACGGCTTGACTGAATATCTTCTAAAATTTATTCTAAATGTTTCCTTTCTGTTCGTACATTTGTCTTTTCAGTCAATATGTCCTTGCCTTCGGAGAAAACCATTCTGTCCAGTGTTCCTTAAGGCTCCGTTTCAGGTCCTGTCTTGTTTATCACTTTCTCCTGGTCTAACACCGCCTCTGTTTTGGTCACTAGAATTGCAAATCATAAGCTGTTGCTCATTTCTTGAAAAACTCACTAATTTTGGAACCACACTGCCAGAAGACGTACTGTAACATAGGTACTTCGTTAGCATGCTTCAAGTAACAACTAAAAAAAACACTATTTTCTAATGATTTTTGCAGAAGCTGTTGAGATGAATAAGATTAGGAAAATGTACAACACCTTCTGTGCACCTGTCCTAGACTGGCCTTTCCAGTTTCTTACATTTTGATAACCAAAGCGATAAGAGAGAAACCAATGAAATTATCAAATCGCCAATAAATTTCACGGATGAATCCGGCTGGCTGTCGTAGTAATCACACCGTCCCAAACACCTCTGGTCTAAGTTCATCTAAGAAACTTACAACCTACATAAGCAGAATGGTCATGCAAACTGCGAAAAATATTAACTGGCATGTTATTTCACAAATAAGATCTACTCAATTCAAATCTTGGGTAAATTTTAGGACTAACCTTAAAACTGACCGGTCCTCTAGCTTTCGGTATCTACCTAAGCAATCCAATCCTTTTGGACTTGAAGATCGAGTATTCTTTTTCCACTCTTGACACGAACTACAACATGTTTTATTGTTACCGATAAGATCGGCATAGTTCAAGCCCTTGTGCGAAACTTTGTCAAGAGCCTTCGGAAGATTAGGATATAGGACTGACTAAACACAAGGTTTTTCCAAATTACTTCAAAACGACCTATACCGCCACTAGTACGTAACCCTTTCACAAATACTTCTTTGAACTAGGACTGGCTGCAGGTATCGACATAACGCCATTCGACTTCAATATTTATTTAACTAAAATCAAAATAAGACGTACCATTTTACCAAACAACAGCCTTTTTGTTTGTCTAGTCTGCAATTGTGATTAAATTACATTTATCAGCCTGTAAAGTCAGTCCCTCCATTCTTGTTCTATGATACAATTGGTTTATATCTAGTTCTGCATTCGATTTACAAATTTCCGTAGAATAATAAACATTTTAACTCCGTCTCAATCGATTCAATAACCGCCACTTGCACCGCGGAGCATTCGCACGGCATATGGACGCGTTCCAGTTGGACTCCCGGAAATTAATTCAAATTGAGTGACATCCCGGTCCCATGTGAGCGTCCCTCATTCTCACTGCATGCACATCCGTTGTGCGCATCCAGGTTAACTGGTGCCGCATTCAGCAATCAGCGTATGTCCCAACAGATAAAACGTAAATCCCAATCCCAGCGCTGCCCCTTGCATAACATTGTCGACCCTTCAATGTAACTTAATTAATTGATTTTATTATCGGAATCAAGAACGAGATTTAATTGGAACGGCTTTCGCTCATTTCCCCCTAATGAGGTTACTGGAGCTCTGTTTACGCTGTCGTCCTATCCGTCCTGGTTTTCAGCATTCTACAAGGCGCGTTCAGGTGAAGCTGACTGAATCCGCGATTTTATTCCAGTTCAATTATTTTTCGCGTCGTAAGGATTTTCTTACCGGGGCAGATACCTTGCAATGAAAATCAATATGTTCCTCGTGCGCTCTTACAGTGGCGACTGCAAGTTATGTGAGAGAAGTCGGTGATGTCGAAATTGATTTGATGATGCCAGACAGCTGGCCACACAAAGTTGAGGTTAGATAAAATGACACTGACACAAGCGAGCACATGACAGATGACACATGAAAGCAGTGAAACCGTATCGGATTGAGTTGAGGGACATACAGTTAAATGATGACTCCTAAATGGACTCCCCAAAGGCCACGTGAAGACTACTTCATATCTGTAACTAAGGCTGTTAAATGAAGGCAAACAAACACAAACTATGAGTGCACGTTTCATTTTAACCTCTTTCGCAAATTCGTATCACTGCCTGTCGAACACACTGTTCTGTTCTACCCTTGCGCTAGGACGAATGAATTGTAGTCAACTTGTTGAAAATCAGAAAATAAAATGCTGATTAGAATGTGCACGCCTAACTGCTCCTGCAGCCCTTTTCTGATTGAGGTTAAGGAAATCGAACTGAAACGAAAAGTCGGCAGTGCAGTGAAGTTCTAAGTTTGGTTGTTGGTTGTTGGTTGTTGGTTGTTGGTTGTTGGTTGTTGGTTGTTGGTTGTTGGTTGTTGGTTGTTGGTTGTTGGTTGTTGGTTGTTGGTTGTTGGTTGTTGGTTGTTGGTTGTTGGTTGTTGGTTGTTGGTTGTTGGTTGTTGGTTGTTGGTTGTTGGTTGTTGGTTGTTGGTTGTTGGTTGTTGGTTGTTGGTTGTTGGTTGTTGGTTGTTGGTTGTTGGTTGTTGGTTGTTGGTTGTTGGTTGTTGGTTGTTGGTTGTTGGTTGTTGGTTGTTGGTTGTTGGTTGTTGGTTGTTGGTTGTTGGTTGTTGGTTGTTGGTTGTTGGTTGTTGGTTGTTGGTTGTTGGTTGTTGGTTGTTGGGTGTTGGTTGTTGGGTGTTGGTTGTTGGTTGTTGGTTGTTGGTTGTTGGTTGTTGGTTGTTGGTTGTTGGTTGTTGGTTGTTGGTTGTTGGTTGTTGGTTGTTGGTTGTTGGTTGTTGGTTGTTGGTTGTTGGTTGTTGGTTGTTGGTTGTTGGTTGTTGGTTGTTGGTTGTTGGTTGTTGGTTGTTGGTTGTTGGTTGTTGGTTGTTGGTTGTTGGTTGTTGGTTGTTGGTTGTTGGTTGTTGGTTGTTGGTTGTTGGTTGTTGGTTGTTGGTTGTTGGTTGTTGGTTGTTGGTTGTTGGTTGTTGGTTGTTGGTTGTTGGTTGTTGGTTGTTGGTTGTTGGTTGTTGGTTGTTGGTTGTTGGTTGTTGGTTGTTGGTTGTTGGTTGTTGGTTGTTGGTTGTTGGTTGTTGGTTGTTGGTTGTTGGTTGTTGGTTGTTGGTTGTTGGTTGTTGGTTGTTGGTTGTTGGTTGTTGGTTGTTGGTTGTTGGTTGTTGGTTGTTGGTTGTTGGTTGTTGGTTGTTGGGTGTTGGTTGTTGGTTGTTGGTTGTTGGTTGTTGGTTGTTGGTTGTTGGTTGTTGGTTGTTGGTTGTTGGTTGTTGGTTGTTGGTTGTTGGTTGTTGGTTGTTGGTTGTTGGTTGTTGGTTGTTGGTTGTTGGTTGTTGGTTGTTGGTTGTTGGTTGTTGGTTGTTGGTTGTTGGTTGTTGGTTGTTGGTTGTTGGTTGTTGGTTGTTGGTTGTTGGTTGTTGGTTGTTGGTTGTTGGTTGTTGGTTGTTGGTTGTTGGTTGTTGGTTGTTGGTTGTTGGTTGTTGGTTGTTGGTTGTTGGTTGTTGGTTGTTGGTTGTTGGTTGTTGGTTGTTGGTTGTTGGTTGTTGCTTTTTCTTTGTTGGTTGGTGATTGCGAGTACTTGCATAAAAGAATAAAAAATTAAAAAATTAATGGTACATGACGAGACTTAACTTTTCAACAAGTACATCTCTTTTAAGCTGCCATGGATGACCGTTTTAGAAGCAACGTTCGCTTCTTTTTTTACTGTCCATATTATTCTCCTGCAATTATGTTCTGCATATTGCAATTATTTGATGATGTTTTCGATCAGTTAACAAATCGTCTTCTCTTGTAAATGCCATTCCTTGCGTAAACATCTTGCCCTTAAGCTCCAACATCACTTTCGGCATCTGTGCTCATACCGAAGGGCATACATAATTTTCCTCCACAGACGACCTCAATCCGACACATGACACCTACCGCATTACTACTGCCATTCATGTTGAATTTCTGTTAAGTAATATTAACATTCCACTTCAATGTTTTCAATTATGGCAATCAACTCCCCTATGTTGGTCGTGGTTTAACCTGATTAATAAGCCATTGCAAAGCTAGACACCATCATCCCCTCCCCCCGCCTCAGCAACTACTTGAATATATTTGTAATCTACCACTTGCCGGGATTAGGTTATTTTACCACAATAATCTGGCAAGCATTACACATTCTCCGTAGCACTCAGTTTCGTACAGCTGTTGGACCATTGGGCATTCAGAGAATTACCCTGAATGCCCAGCCATTAGGAGGCGAGACAATGGTCATATCATTAACCCAAGAATCGATTTGCAAACCAAAAAACTACCTATCCGTGTCATTTGCACACTGGTTGCCAAGCAATTGAAATGGATCCATAATAATTGATGATGGGCAGCGACCATGTAACCGAAATGTGGACAGCATGGTGTCGGGAAGGTGGCAGTTCATTTGGGGGTCAATAGGAATAAATAGTAATGAAACAAATGGGGACTGTGTATATCTTAATGGTAGTACGTTGTGGGTGGCAGATGGATTGAAGATTGAATACGGTCGACTTTTGGGGCAGAGTTTTTGTTGTTAGCTTGGTGCCTTTTGTGCGAAGGCAACGACTCATTTTGGCTGCTTTTAACAGCTTGATTAAGGCCACGATGAATTGCGTGGTCATCGAGCAACTATTCTCCGCTTGGTTCAAATGAATCATCGGCATCAGGCTACGATGTATGTTCCACTTATGAGCGACAACTCAATCCACTAGAAGTCTCGGTTATCAAAAAGCTGGTACTTCTCTATGAACATAGAGATGTTATGTATACATTGCAAACAAATATTAAAGACTGCCATTATTTACCAGAAAAATGGAGTCCAAAACCCTCCATCTTCCAATTCAATTTAAATCGACGGAGTGACGTCGTCAATTTCGTTCCCAATTGAAGCCAATGGGATAGTAGGAAAATTTTATTTGACTTGGTCAATATTGTGTTCTCTCACACAACCACCATAATCGGAATCAAATCTGCCACCATAAATCACGGAAATCTTTTGTCGAATACGTCTGCATGTGTAGCCAGGCCAGAGTGTCTGTGGGTTTGTGTGTCGGTGTAATAATATATTCAGACGACACAGGAGGAAACACCAAAGAAATGGGGAAAAAAGGGGGGAAGTAGCCTTTAAGTGAAGCGTCATTCAGCCATCCAAAAAGGACCTTCAGTGCTGTGCACATTTTGATTCCGAAAGTTCAATAACAAAGATGAAGAATCAATTGAATTGATTTATTTTTGTTTGGTCTCTTGCGGGCTAAGAGTAAACGAAAAATCCATTTTCCCACTTAAGTGCGGTCTTATCTCATTTGATTCCAAATTGATTGGCTCAAGTACTGCCGACTTGCGTGACGCGTTTTTTGCTGGAATCAATTGGAGGGCTTACTTTTTTTTACAAATTTAATATGGTCGAGGAATTTTATTTACATTTATGCTTGCTGCTTGTGGGGCATTTAAGACTAGAGATGAAATAGGAGGCGTATTTTCATGGAACTTTTGCGTTGTTAGGGATATTTTTTTAAAGGAATATTGGTCGATTTGTCGCTGACTAGCTTGACGGCACTGTTTTTTTTTTTGTTGCATTGAAGAAGTTCTTGACAGAATGTCAGAGGGAAATATGTCCCGCTCGGTGCAAGGCAGAATGCACCAAAATCTTCAAGATCACTTGAAGGTAAATATTTTTGGCACATAAAGTTGTGATACATAAAAGTAGACAAGGTAAGAATAAATTTGTATCTGTAGAATTAAAATTTCAAGAAAGAAAGAAACTTTCTTTTTGTTCGTTCAGCGGTATGTACCCAGTTAAGCGTCTTCGGATCTAACGCTTAAGATGACTAGGTCACGTAAGCGGATGGACAATACAGCTCCGGCCGTAAGAGTCTTCGATGCCGAGCCAGTGGCATAACGTGTCCTCGAACGAGATGAGAAGGACCACAACCAACTTGGTGTGCGCAGTGCGAATGCAGCTGGCGAAGGATAGTGCTGGCTGTTGAGACTTGGTGGCTGAGTTTCAGGTCCACCCCGGACTGTTACGCCAAACAAAGAAGAAGTTTGAACCGACGACATGTACAATTATTTTAAGGCAAGAACTAAATACAATGGAGAGCGAATGCGCCAAGATGCCAGGGACTCTCAGGATAGTTCAAGTTATAGTGCCTGACTGTTAAGAGCAGTCAAACTTAGGCCCACCCTGGCCCATTGTGATACCACTTGGATTGACTTCTCCTAACACTATAACCAGGTGGTGCTTTTGGTGAAGGGATTTGACTGGCCTATGCTGGCGCTGTTTAGCTCATTGAGGTTGTTAATGTAGTAGGCGCCTAGGTGTAGGAACCTACCACTAGGCAGAGGGGTGCAAGAGCAAAGTAGGTGATTAGTGTTTTCTTCCTGCTCTTTATCCATGCAGCTGCTGCAGAAATCATTATATAGGGCACCAATCCTTCGAGCATCATGGTTATGACTCTTATGAGAGTCTTTAATGAAAATGTTGATTCTGAGTAGAGTGGTGGTGGTTTAAAGTGGTGGTTTAAAGTGTGTGAAAGATGGTAGGCTGTACCGATCGGCTTGGAAGGTGGTACTCTGCTAATTATAGGGATGAGGTTGTATTACACCTGGAGAATCCATTGGCTTTGCAGTTTCTTGGTATATCCTGGCACCTACATGAGGTGAATGCCATCTCGACAGTTTTTTGAGTAAATTATGATATTGTCCAGCGATTTTATAGCGACCTGACTATCGGACAGATGGGAATATCACTTTTTGATGTCACGTTGTTGTTGAGCCATGACAACCTTTCTAATTGCCCGAGACTGTGGTCGAAAAACAAAGATAGACAATTTTCCGCCTAAAAAAAATTAATTAAAGCCAACCAAAAGCTTACAATTCAATTGAAAGGATGGGTCCTGCAAAATTGACGGGAACAAAATGATGTTGCTGACAAGATTTAGCAAAGTGAACACGAACTAATGTCGAAGGTTCACTTTGTCGGCTGGTGCAGCTTTCTGACATTGGACAGTCGAGCTCTGAATCTTGCTGCAACAAGAAAATTGTCAGAGTCGACGTTTGCTTCCCTGAATGTTCGCACATCCAGGATATTTGACGCGTGTTTTTTTTTTTCAATAAGCACATGGTCGATTTGGTTGGCGGTTCGACCAGCCGTGGATCGACAGGTTGCTGTGTGGATTTTTTTCCGAGGGAACCTTGTACTACTTATAACCATATTACGTGCTGCCGCAAAGTCTGTGAGTCGGAAGCCGTTATCTGTTGCCGTCTCGAGAAAACTGTGCTTTCCGATCGCTCAGCCACAGACGTTTTCCTTACCGATTTTAGCATTGAAGTCTCCGAGTACGATTTTGACATCGTACTCCGGACAGGCTCCGTAGGCACTGTCCAAGAGGTCATAAAAATCCTCCTTGACGGAGTCTTCAGCTTTGTCGGTAGGGACATGTGCACATATGAGGCTGATGTTGTAGAATCTGCCTTGGATGCGGATCACAGCCAGGCGATATTTTCTAGTTTTTGTGCGGCACCTGGAGTGTAGAGTGTTCTTACATTCCATTCCGCAAATCGTAGTCCTTTTTCGCGCCGTGTCGTCGTTGGGATTCCGTCCGTTCTTTCGAGGCTGCTTGATCTTCCGTAACAGACAGGGTTGTTAGCCCTCCGCACAACCGCTGGGGAAACGCTGCATGCATTGGTTCACCTCACAACGGGTGTTGTGGGAGCTATCCAGGGGGCGCCGCTTGGAGGCTGCATGTCAACTTGATCTATACATCGATCGTTGCTGGTACCCCGCCAAGTTGAGAGCGATCAGCAACTTTTCCCTGTCAGCATAGACCCTGCCCGCCAAGTAACATCGGGTTATATTATTAGGCGCAATCTATTTCAGCAAATTTTCTTTGAATCGGAATGCAACAGAGGACACCCGCTCTTAAGTTGGCGAAGGACATCAACCAACATGGTATGCGAAACTGAAAACCGCTATCCAGAGATCTTGTTGGAAAGGCTTGTTGGTTGGAGTCATTTGTGTTTTGCTATTTTTTGGCAGCTTATGTTAGATCAGATTATTAGGTTGCCATCGGAATTGGTGACACACTAAGATCATTGTTGGTCCATAGCGACTCCTAGTCAGACGACTATAACTTCAGCGATCGTGAGGTCAATTTGATCCTAACGGTGACTGGACCAGATTTGAAAATAGAGTTTGAACTTTGCTGTCACTGGGATTCGAACTGGGTTCCCAGCCAGGCTTTTTCTTTCGCGGCTTAGAAAGTAGAATTTTTTTAATATTAAGTTTTTATTTTTTTTTTAACTTCTTTGTTATATGGAGCTATTTTTTTTCAAAATAATGCCAAATTTTGAGAACCCAAAATGGATCCTTAGAACCGTTTAAAATTTCCTGTGTAACTTGCACCCCCTTTTTGATTTTTTAAAAGTACTCTTCAACAACTGGTACGAATAAGTAAGAGCTCTAAGTTTTGGTACCAATGGGTGTTACTCCAGCAGTCCGTACAACTGATAGCATGCGTCAATGACATTGATGTGATTGGCAAAACGAAGCGAGCAGTCAATAAGACATTTGCTAACATTGAGACGGATGCTGCTAAAATGGGTCTGGCGGTGAATGAGGGCAAAACGAGCAACAACATCGACGTCTTGGACAGAGCGTCACAACGCGCAGCTATAACTTCGAGGTAGTGAAGGACTTCATCTACCTTGGCTCCCAAGTTAATAGAACAACCAACATAAGTACCGAGATTACACGCAGAATAATTCTTGGTAATCGCTGTTTCTTTGGACTCAAGAGGCAATTGAGTAATAAAGCCCTCTCTCGGAGGACAAAGCTATCATTTTATACGACACTGACCATCCCTTTCCTGCTCTATGGCGAGGAAGCCTGAATTATATTAAGAGTGGATGAAGAACTCCTTGGTCTCTTAGAGAGAAAAGTTCTGCATGCAATTTGTGCGCCTATTTGCGTTGGCGGGTTCTGTAGGAGAAAATTCAACCACGAACTGTACGGCCTGTACAGCGACATAAGATCCAACGCCTACGGTGGCTGGTCCATGTAGAGCGGATGGACACCAAAGCTCCGCCCGGAGTATCTTCGAATCCGAACCTGTGGGACAACCCAACAGAGGACGCCCCCGCTTACGGTGGCGCACCTAAGAAGGACCAACTTTTTATGCAAAACTGGAAGCAACTAGCCAGAGATCACGCTAGTTTGAGAGGCTTGTTGGAATAGGCGCAGGTCCAACCCGGACTGCAACGCCGAAGAAGGAGAATGACCGGAGCTATTTCTGTTCCTCCAGACAACTGAGCTGAAGTCTCCTGACTCCTATCAAAGGTCGGAACCTACGTTGAAAAACCAAGTCATAGCAACCGGGAAGTTGATTTGCCCCGACAAGGGCCGTCATCGATGGAAGGTAGCAAGGGACATCACCCAACAGTGGCACAGTTCCTAACTAGATGCGGAAATATTCTCTTTAAGCCTTGCTTGTTACAAAATTCAAAATCCAGTCCCTCTTTGTGTGCCGCGCCACCACACAAATAGTAATAATGTGTGCAAGCGTTAAATCCGACCGTTTCAAAAGGAAAAACAAAGAAACAATAAAAGCACAGATTAGCCATTAAGTCTGTGCAAATTTGCCAGCACACAGGCACACGATGAATGGAATAATCCGTTTCAATTGCGAATGCATTCACCCCAGTGGAGAGGCAGCGGCGATAATTGTGGCTATGTTGAGTTCTTTTCAAAAACAAACCCAAAAACGAGGAAAAAAACAACTGAGTTATTGTGATGGAATTAATCAGCTTATGCCAATGGAAAAAAAATTACAAGTAATTGCGGTGCATATTTAATTTCGTGTTAAAATTTAAAACACCAAAAAAAAGCCATTCGAATGAACAGGAAATGATGCATTAATTTTCCTCCCAATTGAGTTTCCGAATCGGTCGCTGCTGCGAAGTGCAAACACCACCTTTGCCGGGCCATCGACGAAATTACTTTCGCACATTCGTGTGTTAATACGCGTTCAAGGGGTGTGGGTGGTTGGGTGGCGGCCTGCCCACTGAGCACCTCAATCTCATGTTAATGGGATTAAATTCTCCGTATCTAAATCATAATCAACGGCTCGGGCTCACGGGAGCAGCTCGTTGAAGGAACCCCTTTGGGGAGCAATTACGCTACCGTCCTCGACCGTAGCATGCCCTCGGTTGTTGCGCTTATCTAATGATTGTAACCAAGCGGGTGGCTGGCCGTTTGGTAATTTGCATGGAAATGCTCGTTTTCAAGATCGGCACTAAAGTCTCATAAAGATGTGAGCACCCGACCGAGCGACAGAGATGTGTGAAGTCGGTCCGCCACGCCGACACCTCTCACCGGACGGCAGAACTATGTAAGTTGCGCATTCCAAATGCGGACGACTAATCCATTTCTCAGTTATTGTGACCCTCATGAATATCATATCAGGGAATCAGGAACATAACTCAATTGTCGCCCTGTCTGTTTGTGTTCCTGGCGAACTTTGACATGCATTCCGTTCACCTCCTGGCTGTCGGGAATATTTTATGCAGTTTTACCCCGAAACGACTACGCATAGCTTCGTGGCAGTTTTTTTGCGATTGCAAATGAGTCCATCTGGGTGTTTGTGCGACAGGGATAACGAACAAGAATTAAGTTTACCATAATTTAACATTCTGACTCTGTGTGGCGATCCAGTTCGCCGTGCTCCCTGGACGTGAAACTTTTAGCTACATGCACACCTCCATTAAGGGTCGCCCTTGTGTGAGTTTTTTTCTTTCTCTTTTTTTTTTTGTTGTGACTAACATTTGGTGCAGTGTAGCAAGTTAACAGCAAGTAACTTTATCCTTTATATAAAATGACACAGAATGTCTGGGTGGCTTGTCCACAAAGGAAGTCGTGTGTTGGTACGGTATCTACGGCGTGTATCTGGAGGATTGCACGTAAATAAATGATGCAAAGCGTCCATGGCTGGTTTTTTGCCCAAACTGAATAGTTGGGTGAGTTTCGCCGCAGATGCAGTTCCTGGCTTAGCATCGATGCTTGCGAATTAAAGTTAACTTAAAGTTAAGGTTGTCACTAATTGACAGTTTTTGAATCGATGTATGTTTCGTGGACATTAAACAGTAGCTCGCAGGCTGACTACATGGCTGATTCACCCAGAGAAATGTCTAAATTTGGGTGGCCGGTCTCAGGAGTTCATTCAAGGTCTGCCTCTTTTTTCTGTATACCATGAACATCAAATATTTTTTTTTTAATATATTTACTTACTTATCAGGCAGACGAACCATGAAGGATCTGAGCCTAAGCAATTGCAGCCTTCCATCGGTGACGGTTCTGGGCACGCTGCTTCCAGTCATCAAGGCCAAGCTGTCTTACATCCGAGACGACTTGGTCTTTGTACCGGAGGTTCGGCTCAGAGTCGAAGACTCTCTTTGCTAGAGCGTTGTTGTCCATTCGCTCGATGTGGCCGAGCCAGTGTAGTCGACCGATTTTCGAATTCCGGACTACATCCACACCCTTGTACAGTTCGTAGAATTCGCGGTTGTGTCTTCTCCTCCATTCGCCTTCCTCGCAGAGGGGACCATATATCCGACGTAGAATTTTTCTTTCGAAGGCACCAAGAATCAGCTCTGCAGCCTTACTTAGTATCTAGCTTTACGATAAAGTAGGACTGGCAGAATAAGGGTTTTGTAGAGCATGACTGTGGTTCTCCGAGTCAAGAGTTTCGAGCCCAGTTGTTTTGACAGACCGAAGTAGCATCGGTTGCCAAGGACGATTCTACTTCGGATCTCCACTACGATGTCATTCGTGGAGTTTACATTTGCCCCGAGGTAGACAAACTCTTTTACTACCTCGAAATTGATCGTTTATTGCTGGACAGCATGTATTTTGTTTTGTCCTCGTTGACCTTAAGACCAGCTAGTTTCGCCTGTTCCTCAATTACCGTGAAAGCTTCCACTATGGCACGTTGGGACCGCGCTATAATGTCGATGTCATCAGCGTAGCCCAACAGCTGGACTGACTTGTAGAAGATGGCGTCTTTCGTGTTGACTTTTGCCAGCCGCACTATCTTCTCCAATACAAAATTGAAGAAATCAGAAGACAGCGCATCAACTTGCCGAAATCCGGTGCAGGTTTCGAACGGTTCAGAGGCTTTTGAACCGAACTGCACGGTGCATCGCGTATGTGTTAGCGTGGTGCGACACATCCGGATCAGTTTTCCCGGGATCCCGAATTCGGCCATCGCTTCGAATGGCTCCTTGCGATGAATGCTGTCGTATGCGGCTTTAAAATCGATGAAAAGATGGTGAGTATCGATTTGAAACTCGCTGGTCTTCTCCAGGATTTGCCTTTGTGCGAAGATTTGGTCCATAGTCTATTTGCCTTGCCGGAAGTCGCACTGGTACGTGCCGATTAGTGCGGTGCAAAACGGCTTCAGACATTCACACAGTACGCTGGATAGGATCTTGACCAGGGATGTACCTCTGTAGTTCTTGCAGGAGGCAGGATCGCATTTTTTGTGGCTGGGGCAAATGGAGCTGATATTCCAGTCGTCGGGCATGCTTTCATCTTCCCAAATTCGGCAAATGATTTGGTGCATGCTCCCTACCATTACATTGCCCCCAGCTTTGAAAAGCTCCGACTGTAAGCCATCTCATCACATCTCTCAGTCAAGCTCTGAATTTTGCTGAAACAAGAAAGTGGTCAGAGTCGACGTTTGCCCCCCTGAATGATCGCACATCCAGGATATTTGACGCGTGTCTTCCGTCAATGAGCATTAAAGATCATAAAAAGTTTTTTTAATATGGATTCTACAATTAAATTCAGTGCTCGTTCGAATGAAGTGTACTGCTCTTCGCTTCTGGGCTTAAATTTTAAGGGCCGATGTTGATTTTGAATGAAACACAAAGTATTGTTATTTCCTTTTGTTATGATAAAATTGGTATGGTTCAATTATGTACAGAACAAAATATAGGCCAAATGGCCACGCGACCTCGACGGCACACATCTATCTGATGGTCCAAATTTTCGATGACGCTGAAGCATAATTGAGGTTCTATGCCGTTAATGTGCCGAATTATCTCATCCTTTAGCTCTTGAATTGTTGCTTGGCTTGACGTACACCTTTTCTTTCAGATAACCCCAAAAAAAATTCCAAGTGTGTCAATTCACATGATCTTGGCGGTCAATTGACATCGCCACCACGTGCGATAACACGGCCATTGAATTTGTCGGGCAAAAGAGCCGTTGTTTCGTTAGCTGTGTGGCAAGTGGCACCGTCCTGTTAAAACCACATATAGTCCACATTCATATCTTCCAATTCGGTCCATAAGTAGTTCGTTATCATTTCACGATAGCGAGCACCACAGTAACTGCCTGACCGATCTCGCCACCCTATAAACCGCACCAAACAGTCACTCTTTGTGGGTGCATTGGTTTTCCGACAATCACTCGTTGATCACTCATTCGCCCAAATGCGGCAATTCTGCTTATTGACGAATCCACTGAGGTGAAAAACGGCCTCATAACTGAAGACGATTTCCTTCGAAAATTGATCATCCACTGTTGCCATTTGTTGCCACCATTCTGACCATTGACGACGCTTGAAATGGTCAAGAGGCTTTAGTTCTCGAGTCAATTGCACCTTGTAAGCGTGTAGATGCAAGTCTTTATGCATAATGTTCATCAACGACGAGCGTGAGAGGTGCAATTGTTGGGAACGACGACGAGTTTAGGGGGACGGCTCTTCAGCCACACTATAGCGAACAGCAGCAATATTTTCTGCAGTATTAGGTGTACGAGCATGCACTGGTTTGCTCAAATTTTTGCACGATTTTTTCCGATATGTACGCAGTTTTGGACGATTAAATTGACCGAAAAATGACGAAATGAATGAAAGTGCACGATATGCATTTTGATTTGAACGCCAATGTTCATTATAAGCCAGAGTAACTTTAGCGCATTGCTCGATATTGTATCTTTCCATGGTTCAAATTTAGAAATGACAAATAAAATGCCGAAAAAAACTTCACGTTTAGGTGTGGTTCACATTCAACATCGGCCCAAATTTAACCGCCCTTTAGTTTCTAGACTGATGTTAAAAGAAATGCATTCACATCCGATTTAGCGAACTAGACCCACACTGTCATGGCATTTTACAGATCCTCCTTCGGGATCAGAATTACCTCGATCAGCAATTAATTCCGATTACGATTACGTTCGTTCGTCACTTAAATGAGTTTCTCAGAGCAACACACCCTCTTCATACGCAGGGTATTGTGTCACAGGATGTTTTGTAGAAGCGGAACAAAAGTTAATCCATTTATTTCGGATGCATGGGATACGAAATAAAAAAGCTTAATTGCTGGCCAACACGCCAGTGGAAGTGGGTAAATTTGTTTACTAAATATTTGGTGTCACGTAAATAGCTTCTGTTTACATGTGAGGTGCGTGACTGGAGTCTGTAAAGGGACTAGATATGTAATTTAGGCTCTATATCACACCAAAGTAGTGTTATTAAATGTTAACCAGATTTTCATCTAAGCAAATCTAAACGAGATGAGTAAACTCAAAGACTGCATGGTCAACTTAGTGTTGTAAAAATATTAAGGTAATCTGGATCGAAGCTTATATATTGTTTTTGTTTGCGATGGGGCTCGCTAGCTGCCTCCAATCTCAAGTTAGTTGAGGTCCACGTGCGAGGACGTCCTCTGTTGCGCAATGGCTCGGTATCGAAGACTCTTCGGGCCGGAACTGTGGTGTGCATCCGCTCTTAAACGTTGTATCCGAAGACGGTTAACTAGGTGCATGCCTCTGTAGTTGAATCTGTTTCTCTAAGCGCCATCCACGCAAACAGGACCAAAGAGCGCAAGCAGAACTTTTTCTCAAGTCGACCAAGAGCTTCTTCATCCGTTGTTCATGTCTCTTTGCCGCCGAGTAGGACGGGGATGATCAGAGTGTTAAATAAAGTCAGTTTGGTGTTTCGAGAGATGGAACTGCCTCTCGAGCCCAAAAAGCAGCGATGACAAGAATAACATTGAGCTCGATCTCGGTACTGCTGTTACTGTCCTTGTTTAGTGCGAAACTGAGTTAGACGAGACGAGCTTAGTAGTCAAGGACTAAAGCTTCTGCTGCCCATTATGACGCTCCGTCCGAGACTTGGACGTTCGAGTTGATTAAGGGTACAATAATCGCAATCAGAATTCGGAAGGAAAGTTGTTTTCGTCCATGGATCTGCTATCAAGGCTGCCGGCAAACTGTTCATTAAAAGGAAGACAATTTAGCACGACCACGGGAGCTATCCAAAGATAATGTGTTGCATCAGGTGAACATTTTGCTTACATGAAGCGCGCACTTTTCAGAGCTGTTCAGAGTACGTCAGAGTGATCAGAGGGAACTGTAAAAGTAATAAAAAAAATAGAATCCACTGGTAGTCCAGCGGTAGGGCAAGGATTTTTTGGCAATTGCAACGCTTGAAGTTTGCAATTCCGCCGGAAATGGCAGTGGGCAAAGATGCAGTTGTATCGCACTCTCTCCCAGGTGATCGGGTAATGCATCTGAACGAGGTAATTGTTCCCCTATTCAAAAAAGTGGACAAAAGACATGGTCCCAACTAAGCTTGTGAAGACAGGACACAGTTCTCTCCATATAGCTCCAAAGCCGCCAAATTATCTCAAAGAAACCTTTTGACCAAAAATAAGTCAATGATGCAGTTCCAAGGACAGCTCTCTCAAACAGATCGTAGTAATGGCCAGCATTTGAGAGCTCTGCTGAACCCGAGTAGCCTCAAAGTAGTTCACGACGACAGTTCAATTTTGTGCCACTCACTCGCTGATGACACTCGTGGTGTTGTCTTCAAAATCGGTAATTTATCAGTGATAGTGTAGCCTTGAAAGTGATATAGTGGCACAATCTCGCCTGCCAATCCAATTGTCGACATGGGTGGCTGGACAGTGCGTGGTGCACGTGGGCCTAGTTTCTATAGCAACCGACCATATGATGTGAATTCTATAATGAGTGGATGGGACCCACAATTAAAATTTCTCAAGATAGGAATAGGCTTGGTCATGTAGAGTGAATAGACACCACAGCTCAGGCCCAAAGAGTGTGCGATTGAGAGCCAGTGCAATAGAGGACGTACTCGAACGAGATGGTGCATACAAGTGAAGAAAGACTTCAACCAACTTGGCGCGTAATAATAATAAAATAATATGGGTGGCGCTACAGCCTATAGAGGGCCAGGACATAGCTTCTCATCAACCACTCGTGTTGTGCTTGCTATTGTTCTCCCACGAGTGGAAGGGACCTTCAGTTTCATCCCGATTCCGAACGGCCAAGGTTGAGAAGCTTTTTCTAGACTGGAAATACTATTTGAGCATTGTCAGTGACTCGAAAGAGGTGGGGTCGTGAACATTATTTTTGCCGCTCGGAGCTGGAATCGAACCTACGACGTCGAGGTTTTGTCCGACGCACATACCCTCAATGCCACGGGCCACCAACTTGATGCGTGCATCTGGCGAAAGATCGTGCTGGCTGGAGAGGCCTGTTGTTTGAGGCCCAGGTCCACCTGACTGTCGCGACAAACAAAGGGGAAGAAGAAGAATACTCTTTGGTCAAAGAGGGGCAGCTGTGAATTATGGTAGTTGCTGAATTCGAGGATAGAACCTAAAATCCAGCAACTATCCACTACGTTACCACATCCGCATGCATTTTGGTGAAGGCAACTATGTTTTTACAGAAAAAACCGCCTTTCTTACAGTGCCCATTAGCTCAGCATCCACCTCTACATACGAGCTGTAATTCAAGTTACTGTCGCGGCAAGCGCTGGTTCGAAATAAATAATCATGCAAGCGGATGTGCATTAAGTCATTATATCGATCACATCTGTTCCGAAACGCAAAATACATTACCCAGCTGCACACCCTTTATCCACTCTAATAGAGAGCAAAAGCTCTTTGTTTTCAGGATTTTCAAACTTCAGTGCTGCCTTATCGCATAATTCAAGGAGCACGGCTGTATTTGAAAAAGCAATCCACACACTGTCAGCATTAAATTCCAACGGAAAAGAACCATAAGATGGCGGGAACTTATGCTTCGTAACTTAAAGACCGGGCGGGGGGCCAACGAAATTTACGTATCTCAGCACTATGCTCCGGCACGCAAATCCCTCCTTCCTTATCAATCCACTCTCAAACTGAACACCGTCTCCCCCACTTTTGTCATTCCTCGGAATCGTATACGTTGCCCCAGCATTGGGTCTTGCAGGCAGCAACCAGAACACCAAACCGACTCGCACAGAACACAGATGCGAAAGGGATATAAATTGAATTATAAATTCACAATAAGTCAGAGGCACATTTTGATTATACCATTCGAATGGGGATGTAATAGAACCCGAATGGTGTGAAATTGGTTCACGGAAAGGTTTTTATTATTATTATTATTATTGTTATTACCAGAGGAAGGAAGGAAGGCAAAAAAAGAGGAAAAAATTGCCAAAAAGGAGGAATTAAAGCAGAACAGTTAGCTGGTGCTGGTGGGTGTATGAAAATGAATATTCGCCGAAGGTTGGGTTGGCCTACTCAAAAGGGCCTCCACCCACATACAGTCTCGTGGGAATATTTATGGAAACAGATGCTTTTTCGGGTTAACCCGGAATTTAATTAACTCCGCAAGAAAGCAACAGACACTGGATGGGACCTGAGCACTGCTCAGTGCGTCCTAATGGGGCAATGTATTGCTTATAGTGTATTAAGCGAGCCTTTAGTTAGACTTCATTAATATGGATCGCCCTCTGCTCGACATGCGGAGGACAGTGAAATGATTAATCGCATAACACTGTTAATTGAAGCAACTAGAGTAACAGTCGGATAACTTTTAAAATGTAGAACAAATTAAAAATGCACAAATCCCTCAAACATGAGAAAATGAAGTTTAGGAATTCGTCTTCTTATTCTGTAAATAGTGTGAGCCAACTAGTGGTTGCTGACAACTAGACAGAAGGTCTGTATCATACGAAGCGAAATGACGCCTTAACAACGAGAGATGATGATGAGAAGTTATTTCCAAAGTGCTGTCTAGGCTAAATAGTGCGGTTTTTGAAATGAAGCTTCGATCGAAATGAGGAACCCATCGCGACTGGTCCATACAAGTTTGTGCACAAAGTTAGTAACACTGGTGTCGGAATTACCTTCGCTTACTCAAATTGCATTTTTGGATTTGGGCGACCTCTGGTTCATGCAGGATGGCTCGCCATGCAACACAGGCCAGTCGATCGATCTTCGCCAAACCGAATTCCCGAATCTTGTCATCACCCGTCTTGAGGATGCACCTTGGTCGACTCGGTGATGAAATCTGCACTCGTCGCTAAAAAATTTGCGTAGGAAAACATCTCAAAATAATATATATCTCCTTTTTCTTATTTGCGGTACAGTCCGGCGAGAACCTGGGACTCAACCAACATGCCTTTCCAGCCAGCACGATCTTTCGCAAGCTGTCTCCAGCTGCGCACACCAAGTTGGTTGAGGTCCTTCTCCACTTGTGTGCACCATCTCCTGCGAGGGCGTCCTCTGTTGCGCTGTCCCATTGGCTCGGTATCGAAGAATCTTCTGGCCGGAGCTGTGGTGACCATCCGCTCTACATGACCGAGCCATCTTAAACGTTGGATCCTAGGATGCTTAACTAGGTGCATGACGCTGTGCAGCCCATACAGTTCGTGGTTGAATCTTCTCCTCTCGGCGCCATTAACGCAAACAGGACAAAAGATCGCACGCAGACTTTCAAAACAACCAAGAGCTTCTTCATCCTGCGTCAATGTCTCTGCGACATAGAGCAGGACTGGGATGATCAGAGAATACAAAGTCAACTTGGTGTTTCGAGAGATGGCTCTGTTGTCACTCAATTCTCAATTGTCTCTTGAACCCAAAGAAGCAGCGATTGGCAAGAGTACGTCTATACTTGATTTCTGTACTGGTGTGGTTGTCCCTATTTACTCCAAAATCGAAGTAGACGAAGTCCTTGACTACCTCAAAGCTTCTCCTGCCCAAAATGACGCTCTGTCCGAGACGTCGATGTTGAGCTGTGTCCTTTCCTGAGAAAAGCATATACTTCATTTCATTGCTACACCCATTTTTGCCGCTTCCGCCTCAATGCCAGCAAACGCCTCATTGACGGCTCTCTGTGTACGTCCAATAACGTCAGTGTCGTCCGCGTAAGCAAGCAGTTGAATGGACTTTTAGAAGATCGCACGTTTACGTTTGAGTTTCGCACGGTCTTCTCAAGTATGATGTTGAAGAAGTCACATGACAGCCTGTCGCTTGCCTAACACCTTTTTGACATTGAAGGTCTCCGTGAGTTCGTACCGACCTTGATGGAGCAGCGAGAGTTCTCCATCGTCATCCTGCACAGCCTGACGAGTTTGGCAGGAATGTCAAAACTAGACATGGCGTTGTATAGCTCGTCTCTATGCACGCTGTCATATGCGGCCTTGAAATCGATAAATAGGTGGTGGGTGTCGATCTGCATCTCTTGAGTCTTTTTCAGGATCTGCCGAAGTGTAAATATTTGGTCTATTGTGGACTTTCCTGGCCTGAAACCGCACATATAAGGACTTATCATGTTGTTGACGAATGGTTTCAGGCGCTCACACAGAACGGCAGAGAAGATCTTGTAGGCGATGTTAAGGAGACTTATCCCCCGATAGTTGGCGCAGTCAAAGGGGTCTCCTTTCTTGTGGATCGGGCAAACGATACTAAGATTCCACTCGTCGGGCATGCTTTCCTCCGACCACATCCTACAGATGAGCTGGTGCATGCGCCCAACCAGATCACCCAGAGCTGCTTTAAACAGTTAGGCGGACAGTCCGTCGTTCGACTTTAGTCTCGATATCGCTACATTGACTTCGTCTAGATCGGGGGGACAGAATTCTCTTCTATCGTCGTCCATTGCGTGGAGTGGAGCTTTCTATCTGACAGCGGTATTGGTGTCCTCTTCGCAGTTAAACAGTCTGCAGAAGTGATCCTCCCAGATTCTCAGTATCGACTGCGACTCTACTACGAGTTGTCCCTCTTCGTTCCGACAGGCTTCTGTCCGATGTCAAACCATGGGTTTTTTCTTGGTGGCATTTTAAAACCTAACACATCAGAGGCAGCTTCTCTGATGGCGTTTTGACAACGCTTCCACTGTTCGTCGATTGTTTCGCCTGGCAGGGTTGGACTCTCTGAGAGCTTAAGGGAGACTCGATCGGAGAAGTTCCCAGCGGTCGATTGCGATTGTAGCTTTCCAACGTCAAACTGTTTTGGTCTTGCTCTACTCCGTTGTACAATCGATATCCGAGTTCTGACCTTGGCTACAACAAGGTAATGATCCGAGTCGATGTTGGCAGCTCGGATCGTTCGGACATCAAGGACACTGGAGTGGTGTCTGACGTCGATCGCAATATGATTGATCTGGTTGACGGTTGATTGACCAATGGACCAGGTCCCTTTGTGAATGTTAAGGTGAGGGAACCGCGTGCTGGCTACAGAGAGGTTTCGCCCCGTCACGAAGTTCAACCGCCTGAGTCCATTGCCATAAGTGTTGTCGTGTAGGCTGTGTTTTCCGACGACTCTAGCAAAGATTTCTTCCTTGCCCAGCTTTGCATTTAAATCTCCTAAAACGATCTTGGTGACGTAGCTGGGGCATTGATCGTATGTTCTTTCTAGGAGATAATAGAAGTCATCCTTGCTATCATCGTCTTTGTCTTCCGTTGGGGCGTGGGTGCAAATTAGGCTGATGCGGATTGTTGTGAGACGTTCGCTTATGTACCTAAAGCTTAAGACTTCTTGCCTAAGTCTTTCCGAACAACAAAACCGAATCCAAACAAGCGCTGCCTTCGCACTTTGTAGCAAACTCCCGGAAAAAATTGGTTGCGGCATATATTGGTTAACCTCTAAGCGGCTGCAGTAGAGGTTATCCAGAGAGCGCCGCTAGGAGGCTGTATGTCAACTTGACCTGTGCGATTACAGGGATCGTTGCTGGCATCTCGCCAAGTTGAGAGCAATCAACAACTTTGCTCTGGATGCACAGGCCCATGCCCTCCGCTGGGCATGCCTTGCTCCGACTATATATTACATTGAGTGCTTGCCCAATTCATTTCCAGCTGCCTTAAAGAGTTCTGCAGTTAGTACGCCTGCCAGCAGCTTTGTTCAAAGCTTGCCTCTTCTCACTGTGTTCAATATTTAAGATGGAAATTTGAAAATTGTCGAGTATTGATCGATTTTTTAAATCAGAACTCTAATGCACTCCAGTACTATGGTTAGTGAAAGGCCGGAGGGATCAACTGTGCTCGAGATAAAAACGATATCTGACGAATTCAGGTGGCAAGTGAGGAAGAAGATGGATATCTCTTTAGTCATTTATTTCTGCATCCTATCGACTAACTTCTTTTTTTTCATATTGTTTCCAGTCAAAAGGACGCGTGCACATACATTCAATTCTTAATATCTGCCGCTCTTCCCTTGCTCGGGTCAGATGACAGTTTTACGGTGCTGATGATGGGGGCTCTCCACCAGAGAATCATCAGCTGGAGTTCCTCCGAAGGTCATGAAACACTAGGTAGAAAATAAACTCAAACATCTGTACCCAGTTCGGGCAACTACCAGTATTACCCACCAAAATAGCCATCAATCATTGATTAGGTTTTGGAGTGCAAAGCAAATGTGCTCAAAAACCGAACTAATTAATTGATGCCGTCACACAATTTGATTTTCAGCGGGTTCACATAAAATGCTACATATTTCTAAAAACATTGCTCAGATTTTTTTTTACAGAAAAATGGTAGAGGCATGGTAAATATTTGCACAGCGGACAAATTAATGAGAAAAACCAAAACCTAAACACCGAAGGCAGAGTTCTAGTTTTTGGTGCGCGAATATTGTAGCCAATGGGCTTGGTTATGTACATTCTAACCAACTTGCTGGGATATTTTTGCAACGGCGTGAATAGAAGCCAACATTCTAAAGCGCAAAGCCGCTCTACATATTTTTTTTTAAAGCATATCGAATTTTTTACGGATTCCGCATTGAATGGAAGCGTAGTCTGATGAATTGAATTGCGCTTGAATTCGTCGTTTTTCATGAAATGTATTCAGGAATGGTGATTTTCAAATGCCGTGAAGAGCGCTGAGTTGCTTAAAGTTTTTTCTTTACCAAGCCAACAGTTGCATTCAGTGAAAAGCGTGTGCAGATGCATCTTTTTAAAAATGATGAATTTCATGTGATATGGCTTCACTAGTAAGAACAAGCACTCCTTTTAATTATGAAATGTAAGTCCTTACAAGGGGCTGCCTCGACTGGCTGTGCTGTTCCAAGACCTTGTTGGCAGTCCCGGCTGGAGCCAAATGAGCGCCCTGTGCAAGCGCTGTGCTTAGCCCTATTCTTCACCTTGGCCTGTTTAGCTTAGCAGCTTTTTCGGCCTAAACTTTAATAAATTCAACAGAATATCAGATTTAATACAGCTGACTCGAGATGCTCCATACAGTTGTTTATAACCTCCAAAAAGTTAAAACACCTTTCAAACGAAGGCAGTCAATGAGGAACGTTGCTTGCTATTTCCTTCCAGCACTAGCTTATGTTGCTCAAAAATGCAACATTCGTGTTACATGCCTTAAGCTGCTTAAAATTATCTGAAATTGATTGAATCGACTGATAGGGTGCCTGGTATTTTTGGACGACGGGGGAGCTTCTGAAAAATGTAAATGGTATGTCTAGACTACTAGCATGAGCCAAATACAGTGAATTAAACATAATGATATGGACATAGCAGTGTTGCAATTGAACGCATTTCCGCTGGCAACAGAATAAATAGCTCTGCTAATTATTTCCAGAATCTTAAACAAAATCTTAAAGCAACACACTTATTTATATATGTAGAGCAAGTTTGGCCTACGTGGGTAATATGGCCCAGCAATGTATTTCCTGAACCAAACAATAGCGAATTTAGTAAAATCGCAGTCGATGCGAATCTGGAAAAGTCACTTCAGCGGACTGCTAATGACAGCGATGACCACACAAATTCCTCTGTCCTGCAGAATATTTCGTTCAATTTGGACGATGATGAACAAGAATTCCATCCCCAGGACTTAGACGAAGTCAAGAGAGCGAGATAAAGACTGAATTTGAACAAAACTGCTGGACTATCCGTGGAACTGCTTAAAGCGCCTGGAAATGATCTGCTTGGGTGCATGCAGCAACTCATCTTTCATACATAGTCGGAGGTGAGTATGCCCGACGAGTGGAATTTCAGTATCGTTCGCCCGATCAACAAGGGGTCTCCTTTCTCTTTTAACTGCGCCAACTATCGAGGGTGAAGTCTCCTTAACATCGCCTATAAGATCTTCTCTGCCGGTTTATGTGAGCGCCGCAATCACTCGTCAATAACCTAATAGTTCCATGTCAGTGCGGTTGGTCCACCATCGGCCAAACCTTCACATTACGGCAAAAACGACACCCACCACCTATTCGTCGGTTTCAAGTTCGCATATGACAGCGTGCATAGGAACGATCTACACAACGCCATGTCTAGTTTTGAAATTCCTACTAAACTCGTCAGTGTGCATGATGACGATGGAGAACTCTCGCTGCTCCATCAAGGTCGTTAACGAATTCACCCAGACCTTCAGGGTGAAAAACGTCTTAGGCAAGGCAACTCGCTGTCATGTGATATTTTCGACTTCTTATTTGAGAAAGTCGTGCAAAACTCACTCACCAACACAAGAGGCACGATCTCCCAAAAATGCGTCAAACACAGCGAGCCGTCAATAAAGCGTTTGCTGTTATTTAAATGGAAGCGGGGAAAACGGGTTTAGCGGTGAATGACGCCAAAACGAAGTACATGCTGTCTTCAAGAAGGGACACACAACATCGACGACTCGGTCAGACAGTCACCATAGGCAGCTCAAACTTCGAGGTAGTTCAGGGCTTCATCTACCTTGGCGCCCAAGTTAATACTGCGAGCAGCATAAGTACCGAGATTAAACGCAGTGGCAATTGAGTAGTAGAGCTCTCTCTCAAGGGACTAAGCTAACATTATATATGACTTTAATTATCCTTGTCCTGCTCTATGGCGCGGAAGTCTGTGCTATTTTAAGAGTGGATGAAGAAATCCTTGGTCTCGTCGAGAAAAAAGTTCTGCGTTCAATCCTTGGTCCTGTTTACGTTGAAGAACCACTAATTTTGCGCGGGTGTACGGCCACATGAGTCTATCCAGGCATCTACGGATTTAACGCCTAAGATGGCTAGGCCGTGTTGAACGAATGGACAACACTTTCAGTAGGACAACGCAACTAAGGACGACCACGAGGCCCAGAACGCACACAAGTGGAGCAGGACCTCAACCAACTTGGCGTGCGGAATTGAAAGCAGCTGGCTATGAATCGTGCCAGCAGAGGAAGCTTGTTGGCTGTGGCCCCGGAGTGTACCATCATAAGCAAAAGAAGAAGAGGAGGCAGTAAAGAAACCAACAAAGTATATATTCATGCAGCTTTTAGGACTTTCTGTCTGCAGCACCAGGGTGATATTAATGAACAATCAATAGATAATAGATGCCATGGATTTCTTACAAACTTTAGGGAGCATGTGCTTGGCTTGTCTATAGCTTGGTCTAGTCATGACATCCCAATTGAACCGTCGAAAAGCACAACCATCGCCTAATCAATGACGCTGTTGTGTGAGCTAAGACTACATCCTCTGTTTCTTGTATGGCAAGTTCGTCGGCGATTCCTTGGTGTCCTGCAACCCAGATGAGTTGCATTTCGACTGCCAATCAAATTGCATTTTGCATATCTGACCTATCGCGGGAGTCCTTTTGGTAACACTGGTTGATATCCACGACTATGCAACTTGAAATGGTTTGTTTTGAGAACTTTATAACAATATGGGTGGCGGTACAGCTCGTAGAGGGCCAGGGCCTTGCTTCTCAGCGTGGTGTGCTATTGTTCTCTCACGAGTGGAAGGGACCTTCGGTTTTATCCCGATTCCGAACGGCCAAGGTTGAGAAGCTTTTTCTAGACTGGAAATACTATTTGAGCATTGTCAGTGACTCGAAAGAGGTGGGGTCGTGAAAATTGTTTTCGTCGCACAGAGCAGGAATGGAACCTACGACGTCGAGGTTGGGGTCCACGCACATACCCACAACGCCGCGGGCCAGAACCTTATTTCAGTTTAAAAAGTGGTCGTAACTTCCGAACCGTAAGTCGTACCGACTTAAAAATTTTAGAGCTCTGCGACGTATAGTTTCGGAGCCTTTGGTCAGACACACAAGCTTTCTGCTTAATAGTTAAGTTGGAATGAAATGAAATGAAATGAAATGAAAGTATTAGTAACCGTCAAGCCCCAACTAAGTTTGTAGTTTTTGGTTTTAAGAACCGTTCTAACAATGGAACAGTAGTCTTATAGTGAACTAACATGGACAGATCATATAGACAGTATAGAGTCGAAGGTGTATGCGTCCCTTAGGGGTCTGTCAATTAACAAATTTCAAAATCATCTCAACATTTTCGGCTAATCAAGGACATAACTTTGATTGTTGGTAGCAGACATAATCAATAATATGCTTTCAACGGAAACAGTTTTTCCATATACATTTAAGCATTTATATGAACCTGAATAACAAGGAAATAATTCGGTGGCTGCTATGAATTTATGAAATTAGTCCCCGCATTAATGTCTTACGTGACTGAAATTTATTTGCAGGGCATTGTTAATTTTTGAGGGACATACCAGAATCACCCACACCAGACATGAATAACTATACGCTAAATTATTTGTGATTCGCATTTCATCACTTTTGGTTTTGATTGTTTCCTCGACCACCGAACTACTATTGTCGAGCTGTTTGGAAAATATCATTATTTTCACGGTCAAGGCGTTTGATGAAGTTACCATCTCTAGAGACGTGTTTATCAACCTCTTAAAAACGGTCGTTCCGCGCTTGAAAGTGCTGCACATATGAAGACCGTCGATCGATTTGTGTATCAAGATAGATCTTGCCTAAATACTTACTTATCAGACCTACAACCCGTGAAAAGTGAGAGTCTTACATATCGCTTCCTCCCATAGCTCCGTCTTGAGCACGCTGCTTCCAGTCATCAAGACCATCCGGCGGTGCCACAGACCACACAGAACGCGCATCAATGGACTTATTGAGAGGCGAGTTCGGTGAACATTTTATTTCACGTTCGGGACCGGTCAATTGGCAGTCTGGATCGTGCGACTTAACGCCTTTGGACTATTTATTGTGGGGCTATGCTAAAGCTCATGTCTATACAGACAAGCCCGCTTCAATAAACGCATCGGAAGACAACATTGAAGCATTTATTCGTGAGATACAGGCCGAAATGTTGGAGAGAGTATGCCAAAATTTGACTAAGCGGATGGACCATTTGAGGCACTGTCAATGTCAACATTTGCATGAAATAATCTTCAAACATTAAATTACTTGGACCGTACTATCGATTCAAGTAAAGATTTCATGCATTTTTCTGAATTTTATGTGTTTTTTTTTGAAAACCTTCCATTAGCTTTTAAAAAAACATCCTTTAGTTAAGATGAAATAATAATTCGAAATAATGTTAATGAAGCCATGCTGCCTGTTCGAAATTATTTCGTTTGTAATAAGATTCAATGTGTCTTTTACTATGCATTGAAAAAGCCTTAGTTATGAATGAAAGCTTTGATACAGGCTTACAAATTGGTGTTAGAAAGGATTCTACCCCTTAAGAGCGACTGATTAAAATTAATTTCTGAGGCCGATAGAACGAAGTCACACTTTTTCAATACTCCATCGGGACCTGGGCTGTGGTTAAGCTTACGGTTTTTGTAGAGCACTTGCTACATATTGGTAGCACATCGTCAAGTCGCGGTATCGAGTACATTAACAACTTCGCCAGCCTCTTTAAAAAAAAAAAAAATCAAGAATGCAACACCGATTTTGTTTCGCATCATTTTTTCAAACCCCAAGCTCTCAAGTGTCAAATGACGTACTTTGTTCAGTGCTGCCAACTCATAACTGCACAAATGGACCATAAAATATATGTTTTCAAATACTCATGCACAACACCATATAAAATGCATTCGCACTTAATGGAAAATCTCAGAAGGATAATCATTATTAATTTGAAACTGAACCAGTCCCACGGCTGGCTACGGACTGCGTCGTGCATCGGTTTTGAGGCTAATTTGTCCGGCCAATTAGCCGGGCATTTGTTATGCCATTAAGTCTGAAAACCGAAAATTATTTCAACAAATTACCACAACAAGACCAGAGTGCACGAATGCCGGGAGTACACAACTAATAGATATTTTTCCTACGTGTTTACATTCACTAGCCCGACCGCATAAGTACACACGTCTGTTGATTAAAAATGTATCTCGTAACGGGAGCAAATTATCCTGAAATAATCATAATTAGTGTGCGCCCGGGGCTGTGTACGTACACATCCTAGCTATGTGAATTTTCATCGACTACATGTTAGTCTCATTTTCGAAGCTAATGAGCTTAAGGAAGACAAGCTGTGGGTGGCGATGCGGTGCGTTGGTGTCGGATGGTGGTGATTGCCGGTCCCAGCCTGGCTGCCCGACCGTCCGACCATATTTGATTATTCTGCACTGGCTGTTGTTTTATGGGCTTTGTGCCTTGCGCCGCTCGGTGTGGGTGACCCTCAGACCTCCGGTGCCGCCCTGTTGAATAATAGTCTGCCATAACTGCGTAATTAGTTATTCAAGATTTCGAATTAATCAATTGTTTGTGCCCGGAAGTTTGAGTTCGGACTCGGAATTTGGAGCGTATCCTCACCACTTAAGGCTTTAAGCTGAAATTGAATTTCATTTCTGGGCCAAAACGAAACATGAACACGTTCGAGGGGCATGGCATGCTCCTGGATTCGGGCACACGATACCGCCTTCGTTTGGTTAATGGATGTCATTACGTGATAAGTTCGCTTCACGTGACTACTTACACTTTCGCCCCTCATGCCGGCGAATAGTGTTTGCTTTGGCCCGAGGGAATCGCTTACTTTATTATGAGTACACGGCATTGGCTGTGATTATGTTCTTAGTGAATACACTCGCACCTAGATCTACGCCGACATCGTTTGCTTCGATTTGGGGAATTTAAATATTAGCTTAATTTCTTCAAGGGAGACGAGTGGATTCAATTTTACAACTTGCCATCAACTCTGATTCGCGCGCATAGCGCGGAGTAGCTATTGTACTACCAGTGGGGAGGTACATTAAAAAAAAAAAACAACTCCCCCAACGGGGAGAGTCACATCAGGGCAATCGTGCGTGACGACGGATCTGACGAAACGTAAAATTGGTACTCGATTTCGAGGAAGTGCTACGCTACGCGATACGCTGTGCTGGCAGACAAATTCCTCAACTAGGATGAGGTAGTTTCAATATAAATTTGCTCAGCCGTACATCCTTGCTTTGACGGAATACTTAAGCATTCACTCTGTTACGCGGCCATGGTGGCAAGTATAATTTACGAGATTGAGCTTATATACTGGTAACTTTGTTTTTCGGTTGTGTGTTTGGCTGTACAGTCTACAGAAATGAGTGCTTTTCACGGAGATGTAATCTCAGTGTGTTCAATGTGTACACATTAGCTTAACGCATTCATGGCATTTTGAATTCGTTTTTATTTCCGGATTAATGATTACCTTACAGTCCTGCTCTATGGCGCAGAGATATGGACGCTATTTAAAGCGGATGAAGAAGCTCTTGGTTGTTTTGAGAGAAAAGTTCTGCGTACGATCTTTGGTCCTGTTTGCGTTGATGGCGTTTGGAGGAGAAGGTTCAACCACGAACTATACGGGCTGTACAGCGGCATGCACCTAGTTAAGCGTCTTCGGATTCAACGCTTAAGATGGCTAGGTCATGTAGAGCGGATGGACACCACAGCTCCGGCCCGAAGAGTCTTCGACACCGAGCCATTAGGACAGCGCAACAGAGGACGTCCTCGCACTAGATGGCGCACACAAGTGGAAAAGGACCTGAACCAACTTGTTGTGCGCAACTGGAGGCAGCTGGCGAAAGATCGTGCTGGCTGGAGAGGCATGTTGGTTGAGGCCCAGGTCCACCCCGGACTGTAGCGCCAATCGAAGAATCGAAGGAGAAGATTACCTTACATACTAAACAAAAGTGCTTACAACTAGTTAAACGAACAGTGTTACTGTATTAACCTACTGGCCCTCGGCGAGCACTCTAAGCTGACTTATTTTAACGCTGTTTTCGTATTATTCTCATTTATGGTACTCATCATCATCGTAATGGAAGGAAAGTTATTACTTCAGCTGTGCTACGAAATCAATGTTCTGTGAGCATTTTTTTCGAGCACTCACAGCAACATAGTCATTATTCGAGTTGGTTAATGTCTTTCTTCTTTTGTCTTTGGCACCACTGTACGGGGATGTGGGCCTTAACGAATAAGCCTCTTTAACGAGGGCGATCTCTTACTAATTTTCTCTCCGATCATCCGACTGATCCTCCCTAGCGGGCGTCCTCTGCTGCTTTGCACCAAATGTTCGGAGGCATTTTCCAGTCTCGGTGCACGTTAAACGACCGAATTAAATACACACCAATAAGCCAGCAATGATCCAGGAAATCCAGAAATTCGGGTCGCAGAGCTGAAAGTTATGATGAGAGATCAGACTTCTTACTACTCACAATGTACAGAATGAAAGAAAACTATGTAGGACCATTAATGAACCAAAAATATATCTGTTATGATGTTTAGGACTGATTTACAGTAAAACTTGCTAAATTGCCCATCGAGGCATTGGCCTCTAAAATAACAAACGTAGTCTAATTAAACCACGCGTAGAGGTAATACTCTTGCAAAATTTGTTTAGCAATAAAAAACAAAAATAAGTCTGTGCCCGCCTTCATATTCAAGCAATTCCTTCTCTTGCAACTACTTATCAAAGTTAAATTATAAATACATTTTCTTCTAATTTATTATGGTCCAATTTGAAAGGATTTACTGTAGAGTATGTATATAATTGCCAAACAACTAATTAGGTAAACATACATTGGAACTCGTGCAATTAAGCCGCACATTCAATAAGGCAGCGTTCTCGATTTCCTTTCAACTTCCGGTGTCCATTTTGATATGTACTCTTTGAGCATTGTCAGTGACTCGAAAGAGGTGGGGCCTTGAAAACAATTGTTTTTTATTCCTTCTCATTCAGACCACGAAAAATATGATAAATGCTATACCATCTTAATAACACTCGAGTACTAGTGCCAAGTCTTTCAGACATCCCTATATATTGAATTCTCAGTAAACACTTTAGAATGCTCGCTCTGAACAGAACTGTATACCGCCCCCTGGGCTGATGCACCGTCTTGCCAGCAATCTCAAACCACCCAAACAGCCACAAAAAAACGAAATAAACTCCTCAGGAAAATACGAGCAGCCCAGGTTAATGAAAGAGTTAAATTAAGTTTGCAAGGGATAATAAGCAGAAAGCTTCACAGTTTTCTTCACCGCATGGCCACTTGAGATCCTATTACACCTGTTCCTAACCTAATTGAGGTAGGGTTTAAAGGGCAAATACCCATCGCTTGCCCCGAAGACATGTCCTTCTCGAAAGCGTGCGTATGTGCGCCCACTCATGCAGTCTTGCATAAGGAAACCCAAAAGAGTCGGTGCCTGGAAACGGTCAAGGATGCATTCTTCGTTCCGTCTTGTGGCAAAAGTTTTCCGTATTTCGATTCGCTTGTCTCGAAATTACCCAGTTATCTGTGGTATTGGAAATGTTTCTTTATTATGCAGTAAGAGATCATAAACTAAGGCGCTGTCTGGCTTTCATTCATGCTCCTGCCAATATTGCTATTCGCACGACCATTTTGCGAGTGCCTCGCCTGGGGGCGTGCATCCGCTCCTTCTGCCAGAAAGTTTATAAGTTAGAATTAAATTTATGGATTTTGGGAAGTTTGAAAATTGAGATCTATGAATTGTACTTTTACTTGAGAACTTTCTGCTATCGGTCGGTGCGTACGAGGAGAAATCGTTTTCAGAATGATGTGTTTTCAGTGGGTGATGCATGAGGCTACAGGAAATTAAGACTCTGTGTGTGTGCGGCGAATGTGGAATGCGGAGCGCTGCAACATCTGCACAAGTGGAGTGACTACGGAATGCATTGTTGGCGCACAACAAGAGGGGCTCGATTTATTTGTCGAATGAAGAAAGAAGTCTAGGGAACGAACCGAAGTTAATTAAGAAACTGTGAGGGAAGCTGTGGAGGGACTTGAAGTAAGAATACTTTCAAACTCGACGTTGAATAGATTGAATGGAAGGGCATTAAATGCTCGTTCTGGCAGAAAGAGAAATCGATTGAGTCAAAGATTCAGGCTTATGATAAAATAAGGAATTTGGAGTAGTTTCGAAAAATAATTATTGATGCACCGTAAGTGCATGGGCATGTGCAGGGTTGCTGATCGCTCTCAAGATCCCTGCTAGTGTAGGGGTCAAGTTGGGTTACACCCACCTCGTGGAGCACTTGAATCGCCTGCACAGCAAGCGCTTGTAGGTGAACCAGAGTGTGCAGCGACCCCTTGCCGAGGGTTTTAAGCCAGGACCGAGTTTTCAAGGTTCGGTGGTTTCGATTGGCGGCCGTTTCCCCACCCACACGCCGCTTTAGAAATCTTCAAATATGTACGATGGAACGTTCGGACTGTACCGCTTTAAAGTGGACAGGAAATGGGATCCCCCGGCAAAAGGAAGAGTGAGAAACTGTCAGAACAATGTCAGCACACACCTTTGTTGGCTTGTCACCAACATCAGACTTGGGCATCTTAAGCTTCAGATGTATAGGTGGACGCTTGGTAAAGATTGGACGCAAGGTTGACCGCCAATTTGTCCTGTACCTAAGCGAAGAAACTCTCTGCGACGTCTGTGGCGAAGACAATGACACCGGGAGGTTATTGCTGAGATTGAAAAATATCTGATAATGCAGGCGCCATATCTAAGAAGCGTGACCCGGTTATATTGCGGAAGACCTAGAAATGTTAAAAAAGTAGGCAGCTGTAGGCAGGTTTGTGCCTTCAAGTGTAGTACAACATTAAAAACGTGCGTGAAAAATTAAGTTTTTGACAATGGAGAACTGTGACTTCGACAAGGGCTTCGCCCCTCTCGTCTCCACAGAAATGAGTGCAAGCAACGTCAATACCGATACCACACGAAAAGAAGTAAACGAGTCCCATCTTGAAGAAGAACTTCACTTGGTTTTAAAAAATGTGCGTCGAAAAGGATTCGCCTCCGATTATCTGGGAAAACGAGAGAAGCTAGCCACAAACAATGGTAGGTGGGCACGTGATAGGGTGCCCTCTCACCCTTATGCCGTGGCGCACCTTTTGGAAACAATCTGCGCATTTTTGGATCGTTTGACCACCATGAGAGTTACCTTAGTCCTAGAAACAGACAGATTTATGTTTTTTATTTCAACACCCCTTCAGTTTCCTAGTTCAACAGGAACTACCTCAGTTACTTTGGAAAGCAAATTTTTCTAATTTTTCTTAATCCGGTCAGCTTCTGCAAAGGACGCATAAGGACCCCTAGAAGTGTTCACCTATCCTTCTAATTGAAACCGATGAGTGATGTTGAAATCCAATACTCAAATTAATCGAAATAAATAAAATCATCGAGGGCCATTGGCAGGTGGATCCAGGGCATTGTTGTTGCTTACTTCCAATTTGGCGAGATGCCAGAAGCGATCCATGAAATCGCACAAGTTGACATACAGCCTCCTAGCGACGCCCTCTGGATATCCTTTCTAAGCATCCGCTTGGAGGTGCACCAATGTATGCAGCGGCCCGTTGTCCAGGGGCTTAAGCCAGGACCCGGCACTCCAGGCTCGAGGGTGACGCGCGGGCATAACAAACAACAAGTCTCGGATATGCATGATTTCAAAGAAAAAAAGATTTTCACATTTGCACGTGGAATGTACAGACCATGGACGGACCGCGTACAGTCGAACAACTTGCGGAGGCCCTAGACAGCTGTAAGACGGACATCATTGCGATCCAAGATATGCGGTGAGACGGGCCGGGCAAAAGGAGGATAAAAGGCTGTGATATCTATTGATTGTTACAAAGAATCATTTCAGAGCACACTTGGGTGCAGATTTGTCATTGGCGACAGACTAAGACAGGAAGTCTTGAGCTTTAAGTACATAAGCGAAAGCTTGATGAATCAAGGCCAAATTCGCCAATAAGCCTGATATATGAGCACGCCCCCACAGAGGAGAAGGATGACGCAACCAAAGAATGGTTTTACGAACTTCTTGACAAAGCGTACGAGCAATGTCCTAGCTTCAACGGCGAGAAAATCCTTGGTGACTCGAAGTTAGGCAGCGAGTACAGTCGGAAAATATAGCCTACACGCAACCACCTCCGGCGACGGACTTAGGCTAATAGACTTTGCGACCGACGGGGCGTAACCTCATTGTATGTGTATAGCGGATGGCGCTTTTTTCGCGAGTTGTCAAATGAGTCGCATCCGGTCCGAACGAAGGCAGTCGCAGTTCTTCTCCGGGACGGAGTTTTGGCGGTAGATAGACTGTTTGTTCTATATTTTGTAGTGTATGCATGGTTTCTTCATCCGAGAGGAGGACGGGAACAGAAAGGCATCGAGTACTCTCGTTTTTGTTGTGCTACGTACTCCCCTCTCCGTCATCCTTCCGGTTCGTTCGCAGATCTGCGGTTGAACTATGTTACAAAGTACTCTGTCTCTCCATTAGATCTATTATCTTTCATACCCACTTAGGCTATTTCTATCACTTCCTCGTAGTAGAAAACATACCCAACTTCCTCTGCATTAGCCCATAGCGTTCCAGTTCCAAGCAATCACGCCCCAGTTTATTGCCAACACACTTGCGCTGTATACAATCAGTGCACGACCTCGTTTATGCTCGGCTTGCGCCAATGCAAGACCGAAGATAGCTTAATTTGGCATCGGGTTGATCGTTTAGTTGCTTCTTACCAGATAATGAAGATCAAAAGTGAGCATAGTAGAGTCTCTGTGGTACTGGGTGAGTGACCCATACGACTGGAGGACGTAAGGCAGATCTAGGGTACTGAATAATGCTTGTATGTATAATAATAGTCGTCTGAATCCTTCCCACCTCGTTTATGTCAAGAAACACGCCCCGGTTTTTTCAACAGTGAATTCTCTGTTGAGTAGTCCAGTTTAATCTAGTCTAGTTTTCAATGATGGCTAGCTGCTTTATTGGCGGTAATGGCCCGTGGCGCTGTGGGTATGTGCGTCGACCACAACCTCGACGTCTAAAGTACGATTCCTGCTCTGTGCGAGAAAAATAATTTTCACGGACAAACCTCTTTCGAGTCACTGACAATGCTCAAAAAGTATTTCCAGTCTAGAAAAAGCTTCTCAAACTTGGCTGTGCGGAGTCGGCGTAAAACTGTAGGTCCCTTCCACTCGTGAGAGAACAATAGCACCTACAACACGAGTTGTTGCTGCGAAGCTAGGCCCTGGCCCTCTATGGGCTGTAGCGCCACCTATATTAATATTATTATATTACTATATTTAATGGTCAAGCTTCGATTTCAAAGCCAATGGCCATCTGAAAGCCAGCCTGCCACTTCTAATCCCATCCACTCATTCGCTGATGGCAGCACCCTCAGCTTTTCATATTCGTTCCAAAATTCCCGTTCTGTCCCTTCGGACATAGTATTGGAACGGCAGCGTATGTCAAGCCCTAGGCTTGAGTATAAGCTGTCCCCAAGACCACCCTGCACCTACTAGATAGAATCCAAAAGCTAGCGATACAACTTATAGGAGACAACGATATCGCGGCTTCATTAGACTCGCTCGAACATAGACGTACCGTATCTTCTTTGTCCGTGTTTTATCGTTATTTTAATAAACGATGCTCAAGTGAGCTAGCCAACTGCATTCCTCCTCGCCTTGAACTCATCCGCAATACACATCTCGCCAGGATATGCACGTCAGTTTACCCTTAAGCGTGCTTTCGGACACACAGTGAAATTTAGAGCTTCGTTTCTTAGCCGCACCACACGAATATGGAATCCGCAGATATTTAAGGCCAATGTGCACAGATTAATCCCCTCTCTCTCTCTTTCTATACCTTCGTCCCGTGCGAACAGCCCCGGACAATTAAGGGTATTAATAACCCCTTGAGCACGCACAAATTATAAAAAAAGAGATATATCTGATGTCCACAAAAACTCACAGGAAATGCTTAATCCCTTGTGACAAACAACTTTAAACACTTTCACTTTAAGCCCTCAAACTGTCACCAGCAGCCTCATTTAACTTCCCCTTAATTTATTCATCGGCGATCTTTCCCCATCCCAGCATGCGCCTCAACAGTTGAGTGCCGCGACGGCGGTACGTAAAACAGTTTTAATTGTTTGCCAATGTGTACCCAGTCGTTCGTTGAAAAGATTATTTAATATATAATAGTAGAGATCTTGATACATGCCCGTAGTGAAGTCACGTCATGCTCTATACGCAAATATTCGGGAGACTCCTTGCACGGGGGACCTGGGAGGAATGCCCGCAGAGTCCAGAGCAGTATTTCACGGAGCGTCGTAAATCACTGGATCTGCACACACGCAAGACAAAAAAGGTCGAAAAAAAGGAGAAATTATGAAAACGGTTTAAATTTTAATCATTGGGAAAAAATAAAGGCGGGACGAACGAACTTTCACCCAGCGGCGGTACCGCGGCGTGGCGGTTCGAGGAAGTCCTGCAGCGTAATGAACATTAATTTACGGTGGTCTTGGTGAGAACTCAATTTACGGCGTGCATTGTGTGCCGTGATGGAATATGTTACGGCCAGTACATTCCATCTGCATGGTGCTGGGACACGTTTGCTTTGTGCAGGGGGGCGGCACACTGACCCCAAACGGAGAGAGTGAGAGTGTGAGACAGACAGCACAAAGAGAGAGAGAGAGAAAGAGTACATTGCCTTTCTGCTGTGGATTGTGGGTGGACCGGATGGGTGGCGGTTGGCAAGTGAGATCCTTTCCTGATTCAGTACGGTTGGTTGCCTTTTAAAATTGACTTCCCACACATCGTGTGGGCTTTCGGACAGACCACTGGTAGCGCAGTGGTAGTTGGTTTTGTGTATTGGCGTGCATAGTTTTGGTTCGGATGTGCAGCGTGTTGCGTTAGGAAAACTGCAAGAAAAAAAAGAAAATAAAACAAAAGTCGAGATGAAAAATGGGAAAATGACTGATATCAAACGGAAGAGCTAAATGCTCCGTTTTATTGAAAAACAAGAGCAAAAAACGGACGCGTGCAAAATGGAGAGGAAAGTGAAAAATCCCACCGATGTCATGGGGAGACGGGACGAAGCATTTTGACATGATACACATTTTATTTGGATAAGTACTGATGCTCCCTTCGTCCACGTGGGTCTTGAGGTGCCCTTCTAATAGCATTAAAGTAATGAATACCACATTATACTCTTTTTTTAATATTTTCGAAACGAACATGGATTTCTCCTAAGACTATTTTGTTTTCCAGTATAAATGAATGTAATTAATTTAGTTTCGTCTTTCGACCTTATTATGGTTATAGGCTGACAACAACTAGATACCCTGTTGGTTTGATCTTTTTAGACGCTTAAACGGTAAATTATAGTGCAATGATGTCTTTTCCAACTTTGGTAATAATTCCTTGAAAAATGTTTCGTCACCAATTTTTTTTACTTAAACATAAAGTATTCATAAGTGAATGAGGTGACAACCCAAAAATAGGAGGGGGTCGCCATATGCTCAAACGGGTCAAAAGCCAACGAGGGTACAACCGGGGAAATCCTGCCACCAAGAGACGACTGCAGCCGATTCATCAGCCAGCCTTCACATCGAGAGACGATGACGTTACGGGCAATAAAGGCCCTAGCATCAGATACTCTGACGTCGTGGTTGGACTGACCAGACAGGGAATGATGAGACATCTCTGCTGAACAAGGTGATCCTCTTTGCTGGGTATCACTGTATACTGGAATCGAATGAAACTGAAAGACAGCCTCGGGAAAAAAAAGCGCCATCCACATACAATGAGGTTACGCCCCGTCTATGAGCCTAAGTGAATTGCCGGAGGTGATGTCGTGTGGGCTATATTTTTCGACTGTACTCCTTCCCTAACTTCGAGATTAAGTCACCAAGGACTATATTGACGTCGAAGCTAGGACATTGCTCGTAAGCCTTGTGAAGGAGTTCGTAAACCATTCTTTGGTTGCGTCATCCTTCTTCTCTGTAAGGGCGTGCGCACATAGCAGGCCTTGATTCGGATTGTCATCAAGCTTTCGCTTATGCACTTAAAGCTCAAGACTTCTTGCCTTAGTCTGTCGCCAATGACAGATCCGCATCCGAATGTGCGCTATCCTGGTTCCTTGTAACAATCAATAGAAATAACAGCTTGTCATTTTCCTTTTGCCCGGCCAGTCTCACCGCATTTCTTGGATCGCAGTGATGCCTGCATTACAGCGGTCTAGGGCCTCCGCAAGTTGTTCGTCTGTACGCGGTCCGTCCATGGTCCGTACATTCCACGTGAAGATGCGAAAATCTTTGTTCTTTTTTTATTTGTTTGGTTCGACAACGTTGAAATCATTCATATCCGAGGCCTGTTGTTTGTTATTCCCTCGCGTAACCCTCAAGCCTGGAGTGGCAGGTCCTGGCTTAAGCCGCTGCAACCATTGTTTCACCTCTAAGCGGTTGCTTTGAAAAGCTATCCAGAGGGCTCCGCTAGGAGGCTGTATGTCAACTTGACCTGTGCACTTACAGGAATTGTTACAAGCATCTCGCCAAGTTGAGAGCAATCAAAAACTTCAACCTGGATGCACAGGCCCCTCTATGGGTTTATTTATTTCGCTTAACCTGTGTATTTGAGATCAAGTTCACTCATCGGTTTTAATCACAAGAATGGGTGCAAGCTACTTGCTGCCCTTACGAGGCATCTAGACATACTGTAATGCGATAAGGAAGAAAAATACAATCATTTGCTCTGAGACTGTCCAGGAATAAGAGGTAGTTCCTTAGAGAGCAGTTATTCGCTGGCAAACCTACAGAACTTAAGCGTTGTTGAACTGAAAAATCTTATGTTCGTTATATGACTAAAGTAGATCTCACGGTAGTTCTTCTTCTTCTTTGCTGGCGTCTCGCCTGGGCCCTAACCAGCCAGCTGCCTCCAGCCGCGCAAACCAAATAGGTTGAGGTCCGCTTGTGTGCGCCATCACGTTCGAGGACGTTCTCTGTTGCATTGTCCCAATGACTCGGAATCTAATATTCTCGAGGAACTAGGCCACAATAAAACAAGGAAAGAAAGGGCCAACAAGTTGTTTTCTCGGAGCGACGGCGTAGGGCCTGCAGGACGCCTATTTACCTTACAGTCTTGAAATTAGACCAAACCCCTGCTCCTTGAGCCGTGTGTTCGCCTCAAATGATGGCAGTGGAATCGATAATAGGCGTGTTTTTTTGACTGGTCAGAACGTAGCTTAGTAATGAGTCTCAATAAAACGCTCAAATTTTGTATCCTTCGAAAGAAGCCTTTGTTATTTATTGCATTGCACTGCAATTGGCAATAGCAGACGAGGTCCTGAACAACCTGATGTAGCTGTCCGGTATGACTCTCTGTTTCAGACGTCGATGTTGTGTCCTTTGAACAGTTTTTCTTCCATTTCCTCTCTGGACAGACCAATTTCAGCCACATCCGTCACAATGCTCCATATCCACGTTTTATGGATTCGTCACTTCAAATTCCATTTGTCACCATGGCTCGTTATATATTACCATAGGGAGGAACGTTTTTTATGGCATAAGCTCGATGACCACTCGATAGAAAAGCCGATTTTTTAAGCTCCGCACGACGATCCGGTTCTAACCGAGCATCCTGTGCTGGTAAACCGATTATTTTTCACTTTGTATGTGTCGCGGTATCTCGACATGTCCCTCCTGCTGACTGAGGATATGGAAAGAGCGGTTGGACAGTCGGTTGAGCAGATCTTCTTTGCCATTTTGATGCATTCAAATTCACTTAAAATTTCGTTCTGTCGATCATCATCGTCCACTATGTCTGACAGTGACCAGTACAATCTGCCATTGATGGAGCTCAGCTCGTACAGTTGACCCAGTACTACTGAGAGTGGAAATTCGCTAACAAAGGTTAGCCGTTGACACGTGGGTCTGCATGAAGTGCAGTGTGAAAGCATGTGTTCCTTTGATTGAAAAACAAAATGTTTCCTTTTAAGCCGTTCAACCATTCCAATAGCAGCAAATTCGCCGCCGTCGTACACATGCCCACTCACAACAAGCATTAAAGCAGATAAAGTGTCGAGGGTTACGAGGACATGAAAGGAAATTCGACGAAGCTCTTCATATCGACATGAATCCCAAATGTACAGCCATCCGAGGAAAACACTCACTGTCTACCAGCGGAAGTATCTACTGCCAAATGGGAGCAGTTCCTTCACACGGCGCCTCTAGCTGGGCGATGAGTTTCTTCGAAAATCGATATAAAAACGAGATAAAGAAGGTTGCTCTTTTGAGTGGCGCAGAAGTCGTTTTGAGTGCTGTTCCCCTAGAAATGGAGAGCCCATCAAATTCTTCGCTTGATTTGTCGTTTGCCAATTTTTCAGACAGACGAAATTAACTTCGCCTCCCATCTGCTCCCTGGACGGAGAAGTGTGAGAGCATACGATTTTCAGCCTGTCGTCAGCGTGCCAGGCGACACCAGTCGTCATTACCAAAAGTGATGACCCTGAGTCTCTGTGGGACCTTCAGCCGAACCAAAAGCCGAAGCGAGCAAAATGATTGCATGCAGACATTCTCCGCCCAGCTAATGAAAACATTCAATTCATGGATGCTGAAGATAATTCACTTCAAGTGGCAAGACTGCAGAGACGACCGGTGGGGTGGGCGAACAATGTATCCTCTCACAGATGTCAAATCATAGAGACGATGAATTATTTATGCTTGTCGCCACGTGTTGCAAATAAAATCGTAAATGTGGAAAAAAAGCCATATGTGACCTAAGGCCATGACCTTCTGACGCATGAATGAGGGATCTGCCAACGGCACAAGGGCCTCCATTCGAACTCAATCAGTGCATAAGGGCGGCTTTTATATTGACTATCAAGCAACTGCCAAGCTTCTGGAAGTGATTTCCATAAGCTCCATTGGTGCACTCGACTGTGCTTCATCTCAAGAGGAATATTTGATGGCAGAACAGCTTAAGCTTCGCTTATGATCCAGGTACCAGAGGACGAACTAAACAAGCCAGTAACAACTCGAAACTGAACACATCCTTTCTAGATGCAGTCTCTTCTTCTGAGGATACGGGTTCAATATCAAAATTGAACCAGTTTCATAATTCACAGCTCTACCTTGCAATGATCAAACTGCTCTCCAGGAAAACCTTTCAAAGCTTCGTTCGCAGACGGCATGCAACTGAAAGTCCCCTACGCAACAGGAGTCGTTGCTACAGGCGGTTGGCTCACGAGCCACCCAGAATATTGTACAAATACTTACCAATTCATTTAACCTTAAAGACAATAGGCAGACACGCTACGCTGCCCCGCGCATACATCACCTCCTGGCAGCGCACTCAAGTAGGTGCCCATTGCGATGCAGTTCCTGTCGGCACGTTGCATTTCACTTATCGACGAGAGAGCAAAAACTTGTTCGATTTCTCTAAATATTGTTGTGTTAACTCAAGCGGAAAACGGGCAGTGCGCGTGCAGCCTGCTTCGCACCCAGTTCACGTTCGACTCAAACTTGCAATAAACTGCTGCTGCGGCGCTCCAGTTCAAAGTTCGATTCAACTTGTACGTTGGTGTCTCCCTGTTCAGTGCATTCGAGAAATTTGACGTTCTGATTGGATTGTAATGTTTTCACACGTGCCATAACATAAGCATGTCATTGCCAGTGAATCGACAAAGGTGTGACCGTGAGTGCAGGGATCGAAACTAACGAACCGACCTCGAGATTGGGGTCTACCCACAATGCCTGGGGTCGCCGCGTTCCAATATGTTCAACCCGTCCAACCCGTCGCTAAAAAGGGCGTAGCTTAGTCACCCACCTCGTACCGACCCATAGCACTTACGTCCCTTATAAAAAATGTCATGGAAACCCTGAAAATTCGCCAGCTCATGAAATATCGCGGAAGCTTCTTAATGACCGACAGTGTGGCTTCCGCAGCAACAGGTCCACAGTGGAACCAATCTTTGCACAATACAGGCGAAAGCAAGATAGTTGAGCCTGATATTTCTAAAGCATTTGACATCAAGCTCTTTTGTCGAAAATGCGTGCTTAAAGTGTTGATGGGTCTCTGCTTCTATAGATTAGAAACTACCTTTCGAACCGTTCAATCCAAGTTGTTTTGGATGGGTTCAAGTCGGATATCCACAAAATAAATGCTGGTGTCCCCCAAGGCTCTGTTCTGTCTCCGGCACTCTTTCTCATTTTTATAAATGATCTCCTGTCTGCCACTTCTAATCCAATCCACTCCTTCGCTGATGACAGCACCCTCAGCTTTTCAAAATCGTTCCAAAATTCCCGACCCTGCCCTTCGGACGTAGTATTGGAACGGCAGCGTATGTCAAGCACATTTAATTCCGATCTTGACAGCATAATTAACTGGGGAATGGAATTCAATGCCGTCTACTGTCTCTAAAGCGAACCCCCGATAATCAGCCATTATCGATGAATGTGGTGACCCGTGGCGTTCTGGGTATGTGCTTCTACCCCAACCTCGACGTCGTATCGATTCCTGCTCTGTGCGACAAACATAACTTTCAGGGCCCCACTTTTTTCGAGTCACTGACAATGCTGGGAGAGAACATCTGTCTAGAAAAAGCTTCTCAAACTTGGCCGTTCGCAGTCGGCATATATCTGTAGGTCCCTTCCACTTGTGAGAGAACAATAGAACGCACAACACGAATGACTGCTGAGAAGCTAGTCCAAGGCCCTCTACGGGCTGTTGCGCCTACCATTTTTATATTATATTTATCCATGAATGGCGCTTGCATCGACGAAACCGGAAAAACTTTCCATCCTTGCCATGTACATCAATACAACACTTAGTTGGATCGATCACGTATTCGAGGTCACCAGCAATGCTGCGAAATGTTTAGGTTTCCTTAATCGATGCAAGAAATATTTCACCCCCTCTGATTCGGCTTTCGAACGCTCATATCTAGTCTGGTGCCCCCAAGACCACCCTGCACTTACTATTTAGCTTTATATGTCAGGATACATAGTCAAGGAGTACAGTATATGAAAAGCAAGAATCCACTACCTTTCTTCTTCTTTGGCTGGCGCTACAGTCCGGGCTGAACCTGGTCATTTCACTACCCCTACCAATTATTTTGCGTGTACTACTGTCGTATGATACAAAGTTCTGATCACTTACATACCTGCCTTAATCACATGTGGGAACATATAACCCCATATAATCACTTCTCTGCTCGAAGATAATTTTTTAATTTTGAATAGTAAATTTTCAAACTGGTTTACGGATTAAAATAAAATTTGGAGAGATTGACTACTCACATAACGCGTTACAACATGGCTACTTATGTTCTTGGTTAATGAAGTTTGACTTTAATCCGTGAAACAAGCGCACATCGCACCCAGGTACTCTAACTAAATTTTTTAAGAACGTACCCACTTATGAAATTCCTTATGTCCCGCACCAAATTGTTGTCTTTACTCCATATTTGCTGATATGCAGTAAACTTCAAAAGGAATCTTACATCATGTAGCGTATTGTGTGTGTTAAGAATAAACATCAAATCCAAAAGTGACAAAAAGAAAACTTATACTGGTATCTAGAACAATAGACAAAGTAGACGATGACCTAAAATGTGTTGAAACTAAACTCAACACAAAGTACCCTTCTAAGCTGTGCTTGCAACTGCCGTTGCACGGGTTGTTCGTGTGATTGTTCAAGTGTTCAAGTACCAAAACTTGCCTCCCTCCTAGCTCATCACATAAAAAAAATCACTGTTACTAGCCGACAACAGGCCTCGGACATGGACGGATACACAGTTGACGACCCCAGCAAACGATCCAAGGACAATAATTTTCGTTTCTGCATGTTGAATGTGAGGTCCCTGAACAGACCACGTGCAGCCGATGAACTCGCGGAGGCCCTGGACTGCTACAAAGCAGATGTCACCGCCATCCAGGAGATGCGATGGGATGGGCCGGGCAAAAGGACGATGAGAAACTGCGACTTCTGCTACGGTGAGGGAAGGCAGCGCTTATTCGGACGGGGATTCGTTGTTCTAGGCAGACTCAGGCAAAGAGTCTCAGGCTTTGATTATATCAGCGAGCGTCTCATAACAATCCAAATCAAGGCTAAATTCGGGAATATCAGCCTGATTTGCGCACACGCCTCCACGGAGGAGAAGGATGCCGGTAGCAAGGATGACTTCTATGATCTCCTAGAAAGAACATACGATCGATGCCCCAGCTATGACACCAAGATCGTTCTAGGAAATTTCAACGCACAGCTGGGCAAGGAAGAAATCTTTGCTAGAGTCATCGGAAAACACAGCTTGCACGACAACACATCCGGAAACGAACTCAGGCCGGTAGATTTCGCCTCGGGGCGTAACCTCGCACGCGGTTCCCACACCTCAACATCCATAAGGCGACCAATCAACTGTCAACCAGATTGATCACATTGCGATCGACGTTACACACTCCTCCAATATTCTCGATGTCCGAACGTTTCGAGGAGCCAACATCGACTCGGACCATTTCCTTCCTGTAGTCAAGGTAAGGATGAGGATATCGAGAGATACAAGTACGGAGTCGAGAAAGAAGGAACACTACGGAGTCTCCATGAAATTATCTGCAAGTTCGACGCTGCCGGCACATTCAATAGAAGAAGAATGGAAACGTTGTTGAAAAGCCATCAAAGAAGCTGCCACTGATGTGCTGGGTTTCACGAGACCACCCAGAAGGAACCCATGGTTTGACGACGAGTGCAGGCAGGTACATGCAGCCAAGCAGGAGGCCTACATGGCAACGCTGGATCGAACAACGAGAGCTGTTCGTGAGCTCTGCGAACAGAACAGAAGGTAAGAGCACCGGCTTCTCAGAAAGAAAAAGAAAAAACACGAGAAGCGCGCGGTCGTGGAGATGGAGAGGTGTTACGACAGGAAGGAGGTCCGAAAGTTTCACCAAAAGGTAAAACAAGTATCAGGAAGATACAGACCTCGGACCGAAGCCTGCAGGGATGATAATGGACAACTAGTAGTAGAATCGCAGTCGATGCTGAGAATTTGGAAAAATCATTTCTGTAGACTGTTAAACGGCGATGACAACACAAATTCCGCTGTCAGGCAGAATGTTTCACTCAATTTGGACGATGATGAACACGAATTCCGTCCCCCCGACTTAGACGAAGTCAAGAAAGCGATTTCTAGACTGAAGTCGAACAAAGCTGCTGGAGCGGACGGATTGTGCGCGGAATTGTTTAAGGCAGCTGGAGATGACCTGGTTGGGCGCATGCACCAGCTCATCTGTAAAATATGGTTGGAGGAAAGCATGCCCGATGAGTGGAATCTCAGCGTCGTTTGTCCGGTCCACAAGAAAGGAGACCCCTTTGACTGCGCCAACTATAGAGGGATCAGCCTCCTTAACATCGCTTATAAGATACTCTCTGCCGTTCTGTGTGAACGCCTGAAACCCTTTGTCAACAGCCTGATAGGTCCTTATTAGTGCGGTTTCAGGCCAGGAAGGTCCACTATCGATCAAATTCACATTACGGCAGATCCTGGAAAAGACTCAAGAGATGCAGATCGACACCCACCACCTCTTTGTCGATTTCAAGGCCGCATACGACAGCGTGCATAGAGACGAGCTATACAGCGCCATGTCTAGTTTTGACATTCCTGCCAAACTCGTCAGGTTGTGCAGGATGACGATGGAGAACTCTTGCTGCTCCATCAAGGGCGGTAACGAACTCACCGAGACCTTCAATGTCAAAAAAGGTGTTAGGCAAGGCGGCACGCTGTCATGTGACTTCTTTAACATCGTTCTTGAGAAGATCGTGCGAAACTCAAACGTAAACCCCCAAGGAACGATTCCATTTAACTGCCTGCTTACGCGGACGACATTGACGTGATTGGATGAACACAGCGAGTCGTCAATGAGGCGTTTGCTGGCATTGAAGCGGAAGCGGCTGAAATGGGTCTAGCGGAAAACCAGGGCAAACAAAGTACATGCTGTCTCCGCCGAAGGACGTACAACATCGACGTCTCGGACATAGCGTCATATTGGGCAGCAGAAACTTTGAGGTAGTCAAGGACTTCGTCTACCCAGGCGCTGGAGTAAATAGGGACAATAACACCAGTACCGAGATCAAGCGCAGAATTACTCTTGCCAATCGCTGTTTCTTTGGGCTCAAGAGGCAATTGAGTAACAGAGCCATCTCTCGAAACACCAAGTTGACTTTGCATATAACTCTGATCATGACATGGACGCTATTGAATACGGATGAAGAAAATAAGCTCCTAGTTGTTTTGAGAGAAATGTTTTGCGTGTGATCCTGTTTGCGTTGATGGCGTCTGGAGGAGAAGATTCTACCATCAGCTGTATAGGCTGTGCAGTGGCATGCACCTAGTTAAGCGTCTTCGGAACCAACGCTTAAGATGGCTAGGTCATGTAGAGCAGATGGACACCACAGCTCCCGCCGGTAGAGTCTTCGATACCGAGCCATGGAGACAACGCAACAGAGGACGTCCTCGCACGAGATGGCGCACACAAGTGGTAAAGGACCTCAACCAACTTGGTGTGCGCAGCTGGCGAAAGATCGTGCTGGTTAGAGAGCTATGTTGGTTGAGGCCCAGGTCCACCCCGGACTGTAGGGCCAATCAAAAAGAAGAAGGCAGAATAAGTATTATGTAGAACTATTTGTTATTGGACTGACTTGATCCTTTGTTATGTCAGCTAACCGAAGTGGCTCAGGTTGCCATGGACAGACAAAGAAAGATAAGCCAATAAATCGATATGGCAATAAGCAATATTGCCGCTGTTGAAGCGAACGCAATCCACAAGTGTTCGTCGTAACATTAATGCCAGAGTTCGTGGTTCCAAACAAAAACGGCTCTACATGCGGGTCATACGACTTGACAACGTTTGGCCGAACAACACGCAATCCAATTGACTTAGTTGCGAACAAGCAAAATAAATTTCGCTCTGGCGTAAATAGAGACAACAACCCGCGACGCAAACATTCAAATAAGGAAGCCGGTCTGCGAAAGCAACCATACATTTCGAATGTCATCAACCACGACGACAACAATCAAAAGCTTCGTGGTCAGTCAGCGAAACTAACACAATCGGACTCACCGCAAGAGTTGTCCACTACGCCTCGACCAGTCTACCCTCGCGCTGTGTATCGGCGTCAGCGTGTCGCGGTATCTAAGGATAACACACTCTAGAGCGCATGAACAAGACGGTGGCGATAAGAACTTAATGCGTGCTCACCAGCTTCGTCAGTGATTTAGATAAGAATCGTTTGACTCACCCTCGCCCCACTGGTGGAATAATTAAAACCGCAGTTTCGGGGACTGTTGATAAGACGCACAACACTCCGATTGTGGGTGACAAGGGACTATTTTGTCGATAGACAGATTGAAAGGGCATTCGAGAGACAGCATTAACTTACAGTCCACTCCTTGCCCACGTGTCTCCGAATAAATGCCACGGCATGTTCGGTGTGCCGGAGGAGTCATGCCATGAGTGCTACGCCGCACTCCTCATAATTGCTGGGTACAGTGTAAGCCCTTGACATGCCCTGCAGGGGAATGACAATAATTCAATCAAAGTAAAAGCATAAAACCATAATTTCCCAACACAAGTTCGGGCCACATACACAGGCGCCTTCTAATCGATGACAACAGCTCCGGCACATCACCCTCTGCACCTGCCCGAGATGATGCCAACAGTCCCCCCACTGCGGCATGTGGATAAGGTCAGGAGGCTACTGCTTTCGAAAATTCCTCCCGAAACATCGTATTGCACTCAATCCATTGACCTACAACTCTCACGAAAGTGTACAACTTTTGTTGGTTAAGGCAACAAAAATGGGGATGTAATTATCATTCACCCCCTGCTCGCAGGAACGCAGACCGATGGGTGGTCATTTGGCACTCCACTAGCATGCGACTGCTTCCCTTGTGGCTTTTGATGTAGATAGTCTTTATCAGTGGATGGAGAGCCGAGGAAAAAAAAATCTACTCCACACAGATAGGTCCGCTCGCATGTGTACGAGTGTAGCTTAATTTTTGAGGACGGAAAAATGTGTCATTCTCGTTCGGTCGTCTATTCAGTGTGACTCTGCTTTTTCGCCGAGAAACATCGAAAGTTGTTGTGTCTATTCCCAATCCGTGAAAAGTTAATCTTCCATCTGACGCTGCCAGCCCCACCCTTGCAGGACCATCATCCAAGTGAACCGTGAGTTTTTTGCCGTTGTTGTTTGTAACATTCGCAAGGGCCACCATGCATTTTGTAAACATGCACTTGTGTGTTGTGCTTTCCATCAATATCTCCTAGTTCTACGTTCGTGCGAGCTGGTGTCGTTTTTGTTGACCCGGAAATGGCTAAGCTAAGGACACGCAATACGTCGGCACAATCGATTAGCAATCCGTCAGTGCAACTATCTTCCCGGCGAATCTCATGATTCAGAGAGAGACAGATCACGATTGCTTTCTATGATTACCCTCCGACAGCCTTTAAAACAAGGTGTATCCCTGCAAGTGATTTTCACATCCAATGCGATGATGTCACTGCGGAGACCACCACGTCTCCACGTCCACAGTTCCGTAAACAAACAAGCGCGACCCTATTGTGCGTAGTCAGCATGTCTCGTCGAGTGAGAGGCGAAAATGTGTTGTTCTCGTTTTTGTTTCCTTCTGCCTCGCATAAATCAATAACAGCGCGTTAATGACACCGATGGGATGGACAACACCTCGTGCACGAGTCCAGTCAGCTCTTCAAGCGCTGATTGCATGTTAAACGGGGGGAAAACAAAATGAAAATTCACTTTGTGTTAAATTAACTTTTCTGTTAAAAATGTGCAAACAGGACAAGTGTGTCGTTGTGTGTGTGGATATTAAATGAATACTGCTGGCGCAGTAATCGACTTAAGGACTCTCATTTGTACACAGTGTCTACCGATCCGCGGTTAATGCAGATTATGGCATTCAATAAAGTGATACAAGAACTTTCGAGAAGGAGAACTCATTTCGTTGTTGACCCTTTAATTATGAGCCAGCGGCACTTTCATAATCGAACACAATTCAGTTAGGCTGCTGCATTAAAATGTACTGTGGGATCCGGTGGAAGCGCTTCACGTCGACTTTGAAGAGGGAAAATCGGATCGAATGATGATGTAGCATATTTTTGATATGTTTTCAGAGCCGTCCTTCATATCTGGTGTGCGGTGGTGTAGTCAGGATACATTAACTGCCTCGAAACAATCGTTCGAATCGTGCTTGCAGATGGGAAATGGGAAATTTTGAGTGGAGATATGGATGTTTGCCAAAAAGCCTTATCTCCTCGGACGAGGCTTATTTTTTGCTCAAGCGGCTATGTCAGTAAGCTGTTAATGTAGCGATACCAGTCCAGGAGGGATCGGTGATATGACCAGTCATCAATGCTTGCACAGAGCGTAAGTAGACGCCCATGCAGTCATGTGTTTCCGGTATAGAATCATGTTTGACTCAATTTCTGGGTACAGCGGTGGAGTGGAGTTGCTTGTAGAGTTGCTAATAGTTTGAATATTTTCTGCAATAATCATCTCCTGGCACCATTTGAAATTGCTACAATCTTAGCTATCCCCTGATCCTTAACCGTCGTCCTTCCAACACAATGTTGTGGATTTGGCTGCTGCGTTGATTGGATATCATGGGCGCTCAGTCTCGTTAGTGCTCGTACGATCAGCAAAACGACTTGTGAACCATTCAATGCGATTAACCAGAGTCACCGTAGTATTCTCTTCTCAGCAAGTGTAGGTTGCTCAGTATTTTAATGCTTTTACCTAACGATGGATTCACACAGCTTCGAATATATTCTTCTTCTTGGATTGGCGCTACAGTCCGGGGTGGACCTGGGCCTCAACCAACATGCCTCTCCAGCCAGCACGATCTTTCGCCACTTGCCTCCAGCTGCGCACACCAAGCTGTTTGAGGTCCTGGTGCACTCGTGTGCGCCATCGCGTGCGAGGACGTCCTCTCTTGCGCTGTCTCACTGGCTTGGTATCGAAAACTCTTCGGGCTGGAGATGTGCTGTCCATCCGCTCTACATGGCCTAGCCATCTGAAGAGTTAGATCCGAAGACACTTAACTAGGTGCATGCAGCTGTACAGCCCTTACAGTTCGTGCTTGAACCGTCTCCTCCAGACGCGATAAATGCAAAAGGGCCAAAGATCGTACGCAGAACTTTTCTGTCGAAGAGACCAAGGGCGTCTTCATCGGCTCTTAAGATAGTCCAAGCTTCCGCGCCCTACAGCAGGACAGAGATGATCAGGGTCTTATATAATGTGAGCTTGGCCTTTCGAGAGAAGGCTCTACTATTCAATTGCCTCTTGAGCCCAAAGAAACAGTGGTTGGCAAGAGTTATTCTGCGTTTAATCTCGGTACAGATGTTGTTCGTACTATCAACTTGGGAGCCAAGGTAGATGAAGTCCTTTACTACCTCGAAGTTACCTTCGACTCTATACTGTCTATACGGTCAGTCCATGTTAGTTCACTATTACACTTATTTATTTTTTTTTATTTAAGGTGGCGCTACAGTCCGGGGTGGACCTGGGCCTCAACCAACAAGCGTCTCCAGCCAGCTCGATCTTTAGCTAGCTGTCTCCAGTTTCGCACGCATAGTTGGTTGAGGTCCCTTTCCACTTGCGTGCGCCACCTCAGTCGCGGTCTTCCTCTACTGCGCCGTCCCTCGGGGGTGGATTCGAAGACTTTTCGGGCCGGAGCATTGGTTTCCATCCGCTTCCATCTTCACTCTTCTGGCTAAGTCGATGTCGCTGAACAGCCCGTATAGCTCGTCGTTGTATCTCCTCCTCCACTCACCATCTATGCAGACGGGACCGAAAATCACCCGAAGAATTTTCCTCTCGAAGCTTCATCCGCTTTTGACAGAGTCCATGCCTCCGAACATTTAGCAGGACTGGTACGATTAATGTCTTGTAGAGCGTTACCTTGTTTGTTCGAGAGAGGGCTTTGTTCACCAATTGCTTTCTTTGCCCAAAGAAGCACCGATTGGCAAGAGTTATTTTTCGTTTGAATTCAGCGCTGGTGTCGTTGTCTGAGTTGATAGCGGTTCCTAGGTAGACAAAGTTTTTAACTACCTCAAAGTTATATCTGTCTGCCGTGACGTTCTGACCGAGACTTCGGTGTTGGGTGTCCTTTCTTGTTGACAGCATATATTTGGTCTTACCCTCGTTTACCGCTAAACCCATCTTCGCGGCCTCCGTTGCAATACTCACAAAAGCGCCTTTGACATCACGCTGCGTTCTTCCGATAGTGTCAATATCGTCGGCATATGCGAGTAGTTGGACGGACTTCTGAAAGATTGTTCCTCTGGTGTTGGCGCTCGAGTTTTGAACAATTCTCTCAAGAACGATGTTGAAGAGGTCGCATGACAGCGCGTCGCCTTGTCTGAATCCTTTTTTGACAGCAAAGGTCTCGGTTAAGTCTTTACCGACCTTGATGGAGCAGCGTGCATTCTCCATCGTCATCCTACACAAACGGACGACTTTGGTAGGGATGCCAAAACTAGACATTGCTCTGTATAGCTCGTCTCTATCAATGCTGCTTTAAGATGAGTTGGTGCATGCACCTTACCAAATCATCGCCTGCAGCTTTAAAAAGCTCGGCTGGTAGGCCGTCAGCTCCCGCAGCCTTGTTGGATTTCAGTGTAGATATGGCAATCCTCACTTCATCTAGGTCGGGTGGATGGAATTGTTGATCTTCATCGTCCCTTTCATTGGGGTTGAATGGTTCGTTCTGCGTCGCCGTCATACAGTCTGCAGAAATGGTTTCTCCATATCCTCAGCATCGACTGTGACTCTACTACGATGTTCCCTTGATCATCCTCACAGGCTTCGGTTCGAAGTTTATAACCTTGACTAGTTGACTTTACCCTTTGGTAAAACTTCCCTACCTTATTCCTGCAGTAGTATGCCTCTATTCTGCCGATCGCGCGCTTCTCATGCTCCTTCTTTTTTCTTCTGAGAAGCCGGTGTTCGTCTCTCCTCTTCTGCTCGTAGAGCTCCCGAGCAGCTCTTGTCCTTCTTTGCAATGCCGCTTTGTATGCTTCTTGCTTGGCTGCATTCGCCTGCCGACACTCATTGTCAAACCAGGGGTTTCGTTGTGGTGGCGGATTGAGACCCAGCACATCGGAGGCGGCATCTCTGATGGCTTTTTGGCAATGCTGCCACTGGTCTTCAATACTTGATGTCACTACTGTTCCATTATTAGAACAGTTCTTAAAACGAAAAACTACAAACTTAGTCGGGGCTGGGCGTTTACTAATTTGTTCATAGCCTTATAAATGTAAGTTGACATAAGTTTTACTGAAACTAAACGAGATCCCATATGCATAAGAAGATATGGGTTAATTGAAGATGTGATTCTGTATCGAACGTTCAAATATCCGCCGCGGCTTCTTTGGGTGGCACTTCTTCTGTCCCTTCGGAGCAGTGTAGACCAATGGCACGATCAGACCAACAATTCACACACCTGTTGTAGTTTTTCATTGTTAACGTGGAGCCGATTTAAAACGATGCTTTTATCTTAAGATTGACCATGCAAGTGCTAATATCTGAGCTAAGTATTTGTATTCAAACGCATTCAGTCTTCTGTGTTTGATGAGGATGCGAAATGCAAACTAAGTCCTAATGTGCTGTCAGACAAGCACAAATTCCTTGCTGGCCTTTTTAACCATGTTTTTACACTGAAATGGGCCAGCCCTTGGTCAAGAGTCGCAGAAAACGATCCAGAGCCTGGTGGTCCGACTTCCACTACGATTTGAGTGGGAGTCTCAATGCCCCATAGTATGGAACGACTTGATGGCGCTGTTGGTTGAGTGCCTATCCTTGGTCCCAGGTTGGAATTCCAGCGAGAGCTAGGGCTCATTTATCTGCATCTGTTTTTCAAATTGGTCCAGCCACCAGTTGCCATTGGAATCAAATTTACAACAATGGGCATCACAACACACGCACATAATAGTGTAGTGTATGTAGGTCTAATTGCTCATGTGAATAGCCAGTGGACCTACTCGCTTGGTCCCCATATGCACTCTAAAGTATTTTTTAGGCGCACTGTCGAGGCAGTTTCGAGCCATCCCTAGATGTTGCCTCTGCAGCTTTATTGCGTGTCCTATATAACAGCTTTGACATAAGTTCAATTCGTTTGGGACTCCTCCCAGATCCCAGACCAATTGTCAAATTAAAAGCAGCCGAATAATGCTTGTCCCTGTCAAACAGCAAAGCCCATGCCAACTAAGCACTACTGATGGATAGTACACATACTCGTGGGGATTGACTTTTGAATTACTTTGCGAAATCAATTAAAGTTGTCTGTTACAATTCTTGCTCACTCGTCGAGGGAATTCCCAAACTAAATTCACGTCGAAGTCGTTGCACGACATGAAATCTATTTCGAGTTTGACATTACAAAGGCTGGCCAGTTGCTGACCAACTTAAGGTAGACGTTGCGTGTTGGTGGTGCTCAATCAATGGTGAACTGCAACTTGACACAACAGCGGACATCATGAGATGGCGGACACGGCAATCCTTTTAAAGCGATTGATAAGTTAAAGGGGCTTGGGCTGTCTGAGTTGACATTTATATGGATACGCGGTCAGTGGCTTTGCTGATATAAATCAAGCACAATGAGAAGTGTGTCTGACGTGAAGCGCAACTTCAGGCGCGGTGTCGTCACGCTTTTTCAGTGTCAGAGTGCACATTTTACTTGTAGTAACATGGATGGCGGTAGTGGACCTTGGTGATAAAAGAGATTACGGAAAATCTCAATCTTGCTCTAACCCTCTTACAATTCTCCAGTCCAGCCTACAAAGATGGAAGAGCTTGCTGTCGACATAAGCTTAACACACGCAGAACTAGATTGCACAGCTATACAAGGTCGTATTAACTTTGTTTAGTTAGTGGTGGCCCGTGGCATTGTGGGTATGTGCGTCGACTCCAACCTCGACGTCTTAGGTTCGATTCCAGCTCCGTGCGACAAAAATAATATTCACGGCCCACCTCTTTCACTGACAATGCTTGAAGAGTATTTCCTGTCTAGAAAAAGCTTCTCAAACTCGGCTGTTCGGAGTTGGCGTAAAACTGTAGGTCCCTTCCACTCGTGAGAGAACAAAAGCACGCACAACAAGAGTGGTTGCTAAGCAGCTAGGCCGTGGTCCTCTACGGGCTGTAGTGCCACCCATATTATTATATTACATCGACCAATAGGGGCTGGTTTTTTGGCTACACATTAGACATTTCGTCCCATCAACACTCAAGCAACTAATTAAATGGGCTTGTTGTTTGTGATTACACGGAAATCCTTTCCCATGGGCCTCAAGCAATGAGTCACTCTAACTAGGGCGATATCTTGCCCTGAAATGTTTGTTCTGATCCTCAAACACTTCTGCAAGCTAATAGAGACGCAACCGTCGCCTGTGCGTTGGGCCACGGACTAGAGCATTTTTCGTGTGTGGATCTTGTCACCTTGGTTTTCCCAGAATTGAAGAGAAGGCGGTGTGTCACAAAAGACACAAGTATTGCGACCATAAACATCTGTTGTACGCCCTTCTGTTGGTGTCTTTGACTAATTATTGTCCTAGTTGTCTGGTGCCATTGGTTGATCATTCGCTCGTGTTGGTTGGATCCAAGCGGAGATGACCCAGTGAAGGGTATCTGAGCACCTGCCTTGGCTTGTACAAGTACAAGTACCACCTTCATGGTCATCATGTCCTGGCATCCAACTAATTGATTTGTGCCATTCTCAGACATCCTCAGCGTTGGTTGTGCATCCAGCTGGGTCTCTGGATCAGTCACTAAACCTATGTGTAGCTTCGTTGATTTTTACCATGAAATCTTGTTGCTTCCTTGCGGAGGGGAATGTTTGGGCTGCATATGGGTCATGACACTCCCGGCCCTTCTCTGTTTTCGGATTTCAACTGTATACCACTTTCAGGCTCCGTCCTTCATCCATCATGTTTGTGCCATTCCTCTCTACATGGCATGAGTATTTCGTATTTTCTTAAGTTCAACTCAGTAGACATCAGAGCAGTTGGTGGTAAGCTCTCAAACGGTGTCTGCTCCTCAAAGAATTTCAAAATGACCAACAAGGTTTCCTGCTCTCTCATTGTGGCCTCTTGGAGCAGTTATCGCTGGTTTTTGAGTTTCACCCGGTTTGACACTGTGTGCTTATGGGATGTTCAGGATTGTTATCCTTCCCGCGGTCAGCGTCGTCCTTATTGCCTAGTTGCGTAGATACCATGTCAGACTTTTCTTGCTCGACAGCCACAGCTCAGATGACGCCTTTAGTGAATCACATCAGAAACGAACAAATTCCTCACCAACCATGGTGCATTCGCATCAATTTAGTCTGTGGCTTGTCTGATATTCAAAACGTCTCTGTCTCTGTTCGCAAATTACTCGCACGTGAGTAACCTTGTTCAGATGTGAAATTCTGTACCCCCCTGAAATGGTGGCACACACGTTGACCACATTAGGATGTTACGTTACAAAATCTGGCAGAGCAGAATCAAAACGAAGTGGCTAACTGGCATGCAATGAGTGCCACAGACTCGATAATTTCCAACGCGTTGCACACTAATTCGACGCCGCAACGTTGGCCGTTGAAAGATAAATCTGTGACTGGGGCTTGTGGATCAGTGCAGAAAGATAATTCTCATCCGAAATTTCAAATTTTCTGTGAATCCCTTCCGACACCGCACATCGAAGGACACACAATATCGATTGCCCGGGTAACACGAAATCAGCCGGTAGGGTGTCTCATGCATTTTTTACCCCGCCACACTCTGGCCTAATGCATGGCAAACAATCAATAATTACACCGTCCGCGGCCCAAGGCCTCCAGGCGGGAATATCAAAATAATTATCCTGCCAGGAAACAACAACGGCATCGGATGACGTTGGAGGGTTCGGTGGTGATTCGAAAAGTGTGCGCCCTCGTTCGGCCCAATTAAAATTGAAATGAGTACACGCAGTGTTTACTTAGCCGAGCTTGTGCTCTGCCTCTAGACACAGCCGGCTGCGCTATGTCGCTGGGAAATTCAATATGAAAGGCAGAAATCGATGAATAAATTAGTGATTTGTGTTGCGTTGTGACATTAAGCTTCTATTAACACACAGAGTAGCTGGTCTGATTCATTTGGTGGACTGGTATAGGGCTGTAATCATCGCTCATTATCCACTGGATTTTATTCACAATTCTGGCGTGTCTGACTGGTGGGAATACGGTGCTGCATTTATAACTGATTACAATTGTTGAGCTCTCCAAGGAATTAAATATCCGATGTGATTAGACCGATTAAGTCGAAAATAGCGGCAATAGACTGAGGAAAAGGTAAAAGTTTCTCTGACCATTTGAAGGACCTAATTGGGCATTGATTTTCTAGCCCATTTTTATATTCCTTTAAGAGTCACCTATCATTGGGGTGGCGGGGCTACAGCCTGTAGAGGCCAGGGCTTCTGAGCAACCAGTTGTGCGTGCTATTGTTCTGTCACGAGTGGAAGTGACCTACAGCTTTATGCCGACTCCGAACGGCCAAGTTTGAAAAGCTTTTTCTAGACAGAAGTGATCTTAAGTATTGTCCGTGACTCGAAAGAGTTAGAATCGTGAACATTTTTGTTGGTCGTTCAGAAGGGATTGAACCAACGACGTTGAGGTTCGTGTTGGGGTCGACGGGCCTCCACTCCTATTTATAAATAAATCCCATAATTACCGGACGATGTCTGTCTACCAGACCTCAAAACCAACGACATCTGTTGAAGTAGAAGGGAATAAGGACGAAAGAGTATACATTGCTAAGCCGATTTTAAAGAGATCTTATACCAACTTAAGCGCCTCTATGTTGAGCAGCAAGTCATTTCAGATACATCGATAATATAAAAGACCGGGCAACGCACTGCTAACATTGGCTTACAAAACTGGCTGTGATAAGAACGCCAAACCGCTTTCTGAATTGAAACACACACGTGGCAATACAGTGGGCCCACTCCTTGGGCCAAGTGCATCTATGTCGCTTCCTGCCTACCTACCAAAGTGTCTTCTGCTCAAATGCCCTCACTGGTTCATCACGAGTTGATGCCGCTCTTGATGAAATCATGAACATTCTACTGCGGCGTATGAGATAATTTTTCCTTCATAAGTGAAGAGCTCTCAACCCAAAGCAAAAACGTGGTATGACTCGAGCTGTAAGGGAGCTATCAGGACGAAAGAGCTCAATTTCCGGACAACCGGAAAAAAGTTTGCACTGACCAGAAAAGATTGCAATGCAATAACCCGTCACATGGCATTCTCCTATGAGCAAAAGTTTGAAGAAATGCGCCTTGTTTGCAAGTCAATGACATCATCTTCTCTGTTGTTTGGCGCTACAGTTCGAATCGGTCTTGGGCCTCAACCAACAAACATCTCCAGCCACCACCACCTTTGTTGGTTGAGGTCCTTTTTCGACTTGTGTGTGCCACCTCGTTCGAGTACGTCCTCTGTCGCGTTGTACCAATGGCTCGAAATCGGAGCTGTGGTGTCCATCCGCTCTAGATGACCTGGCTATCTTAAGCGTTGGATCCGAAGACGCTTAACTAGGTACGTGCCGCTGCACAGCCTGTACACCTCATGGTAGAATCTTCTCCTCCAGATTCATCAAGACAAACAGAGTTTTTTTCTCGAAAAGACCAAGAGCTTCTTCATCCGTTTTAAATAGCGTTCATGTGTCTGCGCCATAGAACAGGACATAAATGATCGGAGTGTTATATATGAAGTCAGCTTGGTGTTTCGAGAGATAGATCTGTTACTCAACTGCCTCCTGAGCCCAAGAAAGCCGCAATTGGCAAGAGTAATTCTGCGCTTGATCTCGGTACTGGTGTTGTTGTCCCTGGCCCTAGGTAGACGAAGCCCTTGACTACCTAAGTTTCTAATGCTACTTATGACGCTCTGGCCGAGATGTCAATGTTGTGCATCCTTTCGTGAGGACAGCATGTCGCATGCGCTTCAATCTCAACAAACGCCTCATTGACGGCTCGCTGTGTAAGTCCAGCCAGGTCAATGTCGTCGACTTTTGGAAGTTCGTGCCTCTAGTGTTGGCGTGTGAGTCTTGCACGACCTTCTCAAGCACGATGTTGAAGAAATCACATGACATCGGGTCGCCTTGCTTAAAACCTTGTTTGACATTGATTGTCTCGGTGAGTTCGTTACCGACTTTGATGGAGCAGCGTGAGTGTTCCATGGTCATCCTGCAAAACCAGACGAGTTCGACAAGAATGCCGAAACTAGACATGGCGTTTTATAGCTCGTCTCTATGCACGCTGTAACATGCGGCCTTCAAATCGACGAATAGGTGGTGGGTGTCGATCTACATCTCTTGGGTTTTTTCGATGATCTGCCACAGGGTGGAGATTTGATCGGTGGTGGACTGCCCCGGCCAGAAACCTATCATGTTGTTGACGAATGGTTTCATGCGTTCTCACAAAACGGCACAGAGGATCTTATCCGCGATGTTGAGCAGACTGATCTATAGACTCTATAGTTGGCACAATCAGAGCGTAGTGTGTAGTCAGGTGTAGAGAGCGGATGGAGGTGATGACAGGCGGTGTTATTTTTATTTCGAAAGCAAGAGAATAGAGCTAAAATTGTATTCTGCATTCTCGCAAAGCGATATTCCGTTCGATAATCTGATCAGATGCACCGACAACAGAGGTCGCTGACTGAATGATAAAAAGCTTCAGTTCTGCACAGGGTGCTTTGAATGTGGATTAATATGTTATTTTTACTTTCGCATTAAAAGACGTCTTCGTTCTTGTGGTCACCTCAACACTGGTAGATTCGTTTTTGTCTGCACATGTACCAGAGTGCATTGAGCTTACGTGGCAAGCAGACTGTCGGAGTCAAACAGTGGCAAAATTACTTGACCGTCTCAACGCACGCTATAAAATATGTTCAAGCTTATAAGCAAGAGATGTGTACTCCACTCACCATTAAACTCATGTAATTGTGCAAATGTCTTCAACCAAGAGACCACTAATAAGAGCTAGGTGCCTGCGAGGTGACACATGCAGTACGCTCGCTATAGCTGTCACCTGATGCTTAAACCATAAATCGGCTATATCTTCAAGAGTTTTTAAAATTTTCACTTGAAATTTGGAAATGTTCTTGAATTGTTTTAGGTTCGAATTATATATACCTTGGAACCGTCAATAGGGGGCGGCTATTTCGGTCCTCCAACTTAGACCTTTTTAAAATGAAACGTTGAACTGATTTGCTTGATTTAAAAATATAACAAATAACATTTCTCTAGACTTATCATTAGAGCTCTTGATACCCGGGTACCCGAAACATTTCCCGGGTACCCGAGTAACCGTATTTTCGGGTATTACCCGTGAATCTTAATTTCGGGTACCTGTAAGATATTGGGTACCCGTCCTCACTTTGGGTACCCGGTGTTTTTCGGTTCTCAACAACGTGTGAGTAGGAAAGGATAACACAATAAAACATCCTTTAACGTATTTTATATTCTATTTGGTTCTTGGTTGTTGCAACAATTTTTGATTTTCTGGTAACAGACAAAACCGCTTGGGTGTTACAATGTGCCCAGCGATGGAAAAGCAGCTTTACCGATGTCGCTGGCATGCACAAATATTACTTGGCCTGCACAGCTAGGTTTGGGTATATTGTTAAATTGGTTTTCCACAATTTTAAGGGATCAGGGAAATTATGATTCAGCTGTGGTTCTCCCAGGTACATGTCAAATTCTCTGACCGTGTCCGCTGATTTGGCTTCAATTAAGATATCCAAGGCGGTACATTTTTTGTTGAAACTTCTGCATTACTTTTTCTTGTATGCTGTTTTTTTCGAATAAGATCTGCGCATATTTTCTTATGAGCGTTCTTACTTCCTCAACATCGAAATTCAGATTTATGTACATCGGATTCAAAAAAGAAGAAAATTGATCTGTGAGAAGTTCTTCTCATTTATACCCGTCCATTTTGAATCGGAGCGGCAGATTTTCTTTACAATTCTTACAAATCGTACGATACTTTCATCATCCCCGAGGTTTGAATTCAGATGTTTATTTATTAGAATATATATACATAAGTGTTGTGGTGGCCCGTGGCGTTGTGGCTATGTGCGTCGACCCCAACCTCGACGTTGTACGTTCGATTCCTGCTCTGTGCGATGAAACAATTTTCACGATTTCACCTCTTTCGAGTCACTGACAATGCTCAAAGAGTATTTCCTGTCTAGAAAAAGGTTCTCAAACTTGGGCGTTCGGATTTGGCATTAAACTGTAGGTCCCTTCCATTCGTGAGAGAACAATAACACGCACAACACGAGTGGTTGCTGAGAAGCTAGGCCCTGGCCTTATATGGCCTGTAGCGCCACCCATATTATTATTATTATTCATAAATGGTAGCAGCTTCGAAAATGTAAGATCTTCCTCGCAAAGAATTGTATTTGCGACTTAGAATGGCTTCAGGATTTTGACCAAAGTACGTTTCGCTTATTTCATGTTTAAGGGCCACTGCTGAGGATGTCACATTTCTATAAGCCAAAACGGCAATGATAGCAGCTCGATTGGTTAATAACCTCTCGCACATTAAATGAGGCGAATTCCATGTTGTAGGACAGCTTTGAATCAGATTCAGCTCTTGTAATCCAAGTGACATATTTTCAAAACGAAGTTTAAAAAAAACCCAGCAGTTAACTGAAAAGAACATTGTCATCGATGTGAGACATGTTGTATTGTTGTTGTGACATGGGTACCCGGTAAATGGCGGGTACCTGTTAGCGGACATTGCCCGGTAGTCGGTGCCCCGCGAAGTTAGTCATTACCCGTAGTTCCCGGGGACACGGTAAAATGCAGAAGTATTGTAAAATCAAGACCCCTACTTACCATGACATTCTGATACTACTTCTAAATGCCACCTAGCTTACAGGAAACCAAAGCTATTTTGTATGAACAGTGAAGCGTTGCAGATAACCACTTTGTCATTTTTTTCGGGAAGCTACACACTGTCTGTTATCAAATGACGTTTTTTTGGAAAGATGTAAAATGGCACAGACTGAAATGACAAGCTATAGATTTCTTACTTACCTACTTATCAGGCAGACGAACCATGAAGGGTCTGAGCCTGAGCAATTGCTGCCTTCCATCGGTGACGGTCCTGGGCACGCTGCTTCCAGTCATCAAGGCCACGCTGTCTTGCATCCGCGATGACTTGGTCTTTGTACCGTAGGTTCGGTCTTCCTCTTCTTCTCGAACCAGGAGGCTCGCATTCGAAGACCCTCTTTGCTGGAGCGTTATTGTCCATTCGCTCGATGTGGCCGAGCCCGTGTAGTCGATGGATTTTCGCCTTCCGGACTACATCCACATCCTTGTACAGTTCGTAGAATTCGCGGTTGTGTCTTCTCCTCCATTCGCCTTCCTCGCAGACGGGACCATATATCCGACGTAGAATTTTTCTTTCGAAGGCACCAAGAATCAGCTCTGCAGCCTTACTTAATGTCCAGCTTTCGGCTCCATAAAGTAGGACTGGCAGTAGACTGGTTTGTAGAGCATCACTTTGGTCCTTCGAGTCAGGAGTTTCGAGCCCAAGCTATGGATTTCTGGGAATGTTAATTTGGGTGATATACCCCTCAGTACTTCTGAAGAGGTGTTCTAAAGCGTTTTCATATATCCTACTCTTAAGGTCTGCTCCCCACTGGATGAAAGATAGGATTTGTCTAGCCCGTCCCTAAATTGGGCAAATATTCGTCATCCTCCTCGTACCGATCACCCTTCTTCCAAAAGTCGTAGAAACTATCTTGAATCGTGGAAGCTTTTTAATGACCGGCAGTACGACTTCCAGAGCAACCAGTCCACCGGTGATATGATGGCTTACCTCACCGAAAAGTGGAACCAACCTTTGCACAGTACAAGCAAAGGCAAACTAGCAACCTGATTTCGACATTTCACAGAGTTTGGCATCAAGCTCCTTCGCCGAAAAGGCGTGCCTACGGTATCGATGAATCTCTTCTGCTATAAAATCGAATCTACCTTCTGAACTATTCAATTTAAATTAAGGTTAAGGTGGTGGCCCGTGGCGTTGTGAGTATGTGCGTCGACCCCAACCTCGATATCGTAGGTTCGATTCCTGCTCTGTGCGACGAAAACAATTTTCACGACCCCACCTTTTTTCGAGTCACTGACAATGCTCAAAGAGTGTTTCCTGTCTAGAAAAAAGCTTCTCAAACTTGGCCGTTCGGAGTCGGCGTAAAACTGTAGGTCCCTTCCACTCGTGGGAAAACAATAGCACGCACAACGCGAGTGGTTGCTGGGAAAATAGTCCCTGGTCCCCTACAGGCAGTTGCGCCACCCATATTATTATTATAATTTAGGTTGCGTTCCCCAAGGCTCTGCTTCGTCTCCAACACTTTTTCTCAAATTTACAAATGAGCTCCTGTCTGTTACTTCTAGTCCAATTTATTCCGTAGCTGATGACAGCATCCTCAACTGAACATATTCGTTCCACGGCCCTTCGGCCATTGAAATAGAAGCGCATGTTAAGCACAATGAACTCAAATGCTGGCAGCACAATTAGCTGGGGTAGGAACAATAGAGCGGAATTCAATGCTTTCAAAAACTCATTGCTGTCTGCTGTCACTTAACCGAACCCGTGCCTCAATGAATCCGGAAGACTCATTTCTTACATGTAGTAATTTGATGAATTTAAGTAGCTTTCATTTACACCTTTAATGATTTCTGGTTTTGACATGTTTTGAATTTCCCGTGAGAGTTCGCTAAGGGTCGTAGACGTTGCCACTTTAAAGGTCTTCTGACCACACCACACCTGCCGTACCTTCGAACTTTAAATTTCTGTGGGCTACACTGACTCGGCCACATCGAGCACATGGACAGCAACACTTCAATTGCCTTCCAGTCCATTTCCTGGGATGCCCATTTCTGCGCGTTTCCCCCTTTAACTCACTCCTCTCCTGTGTGTGTGCACATCTCTATTTGTCATCACATCATTCTTTGGAAAATATCACAAAACCCTGACAAATTTGTTCCATTGGACATTGAAGATAAAATGATCACATTTCAGATGAGCAACCGTGGTGACTTATTCTCAAAGGAGGCCTCGCTCATCAAGAAATCCCAGCGAGCACTGGCCGATGGCCGGCCAAAGGATCCCATTGAGAGGCTGAGATTGCTGTGCTTCAGCCGTGGTGCAACTGGTATCTTGGGACTAGCCAGGTACGTCAAATAGATCCCCGCCCGAACGTGAATAAATAACACCAAACAGTCCCCATTGCCACATAATGGGCTCAAGAGATATCCCCTAGACCCATTCATTCTTCACCATCGTCGACATAATTGGATCTCCCTCTGCAATCTGCCGTGCAAAGGGAAACGTACAAAACAGCTCGCATGCTCTGCGTCTGCGATTCCGGTGCACTCGGGACGAAGCGAAGAATGGATGGGTCGTGTATGCTTTCTATTGTGCACTTATTTTTCGTGTTGTCGTGCGATATCGGCAAACCCATTCACAGGGCTTTCCGAAACATGGATGACGACGGCAGCAAGGCGTTAAATTTGGACGAATTTATCACAGGTATTCGTGATACCGGCCTGGACTGCACGGATGATGAGCTGAACCAGATGTTCCAAGAGTACGTATGCCCCACACGGTGTCCGTGAGATACGAGGAAATCAATCTCTTGCGGAGTTTGACCGCAATTTAATGGGTATTTTCGATTCTTTCACTCTCTCTCATAGATTCGACACAGATGGCAGTGGTTCGATAAATATGACGGAGTTCCTCCTCAAATTGCGAGTAAGCATCGCCATCCGAATCCAGTGGTTTTGTTGGTGACTCTTTTTTTCAAATGTAATATTACAGCCCCCAATGTCACAGAGCCGAATGGACATAATCAACAAGGCGTTCGAAAAAATGGACACATCCGGCGACGGTATCATAACCCTCGATGACCTCAAGCACGTCTACTCGGTGAAGGAGCACCCGAAATACCAAAGCGGCGAGATGACTGCTGAGGAAATTTTAAAGGAATTCCTGCACAACTTCGAGGGCGACCGCGGTGACAGAGACGGAACGGTGAGAAACGATACTAATGGGATGATACACCGAATACTGAAATACCGAAACTGGGTTACTTGCAGGTTACGAAGGAGGAGTTTCTCGACTACTATGCAGCGGTGAGTGCATCAATTGATCACGACACCTACTTCGACTTGATGATGCGTCGCGCTTACAACCTCTGAGTGTTTACATTTGTTCACTCGTATTCAAAGAGTGTGTCGCTTTTGTCGTCATCTATCATTCATTAATGTTTTCGACATAGACGTGAAATAAAATAAGAAATTCACTAAGTATTCTTTCCAACGCATTTTTGTTCCTTATGGTAATAATAATATAGATGGCGCTATACACTTCGGTGGACTTGGACTTAGCTTTGACAGCAACCACTCCCTTCGTACGTACTATGGTGAGTGTACGGGAAATTCATATGTCTTCTCCGGAATATTGCGACTAATTCTGTAGACATTTCACGATGGATTAATGATTCGAGGACAAGCTCGTCTTAGGGCTTACTCACAAGGGTCGCGAACGAATTGCCGGCATAAATAATTACCCTTACTTGTGTTTTACGGTGTGCATGCTAACCACCCTCTCTACTCTACTCGTACTCGTGGCGCCTACCGTGGTAGTCAACCAAACAAAAAGCTCTCACTGGCTGGGACATTTACTGCCACTGCCTACAAATACGCCCATCCTACTCCTGAAGTACTGCGATCAAGGACAGTGGCACGCTGCGCACTTAGTATCCCTTTGGTTGCGTCTGTCGACATCTAGTATCTCAAGTCGAGCCAACGCTGCTTTAAAGCAATGAAAAGCTTTTCATGAGCTCAACGAACAGAAAAGAAGAGAAGTGAGCTGGCCTTCTGAGAAGAAGGAAAACGAAAGGGCACGAGAGCCGTGTTGATGACATTGAAAGGTGGTGTGGTAGGTATTTTGCCAGAACGAGAATGGACAACATGCAGCAGAATCGCAGTGGATACTGAGAATAAGTAGTTAGTAAGAATCATTTTTGCAGACTGTGACAAAACGACAATGAAGGCACAAATACCGCTGCCAGGCAGAATGCTCAATTCAAACTAGACGATTATAGATGATAATTCAGTGCCACCGATCTAGATGCAGTAAGAGTGACGATATGGAGACAACATCGCCCACAAGATTATCTCTGCTCAAAAGGAAATTGAATAACAGAGCGCTCTCCCAGTAGACCAAGTTCACTCTATACAACGCCTGGATCATCCTGTCCTAGGAGAAGTTCTGTACCCGATCATTGGTCCTGTCTGAGTTGATGGTATTTTGAGAATCAGATTCAACCAGAAACTGGACGGGACGGGATCATGAGTTTATCCAGGCATCTACGGATCCAACGCTTAAGCTGGCTAGGCCATGTAGAGCGCATTGAAAACTTTGCCACAGCCCGCAGAGTCTTCGGGAGTGCGCCAAGGCAGTAGGGGACGTACACGTACAATGTGGAGAAAACTGGACGCAGCTGGCGACAGGTCGTGCCGGCTGGAAGGTCATGTTAGATGAGCCAATATCTTGATGCAAAAAGTGGCATAATGCTCAAGTTATGTTGTGCTGAAGGTCGCCGATCATGTGGCCTCGACTATCTAATACTTTCCTGTCGTCAATTGAGATCTTGAGATAGGAGTGGGAAGGAACAGTCAACCTCTGAAATATTTTCCTCAGCATCTTATTTGACTTAATTCAAGACTGAAGCAACGGTCAACCTCAATGCGTGGAAAATGAATACCTTTACATACTAGCTTTACTTATAAGGCCGACGACCCAGCAATTGCTGCCCTCGATCGGTGACGGTCCTGGGCGCGCTGCTTCCAGTCATCAAGGCCAAGCTGTCTTACTTCCGCGATCACTTGGTCTCTTGCCGAGGGTTCGGAAGTCATCTCCTTCTCGAACCAGGATTCTCGGATTCTAAGACCCTCTTTGCTGGAGCGTTGTTGTCCATTCGCTCGATGTGGCCGAGCCAGTGTAGTCGACGGATTCTTGCCTTCCGGACCACATCCACATCCTTGTACAGCTCGTAGGGTTCGTGGTTGTGTCTTCTCCTCCATTTGCCTTCCTGTCAGACGAGAGCATATATCAGACGTGGAATTTTTCCTTCGAAGCCACCAATAATCAGCTCTGCAGTTTTGCTTAGTGCCCAGTTTTCGGCTCCATAGAGCAGGACTGGCAGAATAAAAGTCATTAGTGACTTTGGTCATTCGAGTCAGGAGTTTCGAGCGAAGTCGCATTGGTTGCCAAGTGTGATTCTACGTCTGATCTCCATTACAATGTCTTTCGTGGAGCTTACATTTGGAAAATAAATACCTAACTCCAACCAGTTCGACAAGACGTTTCCCTTTATGTTACGTCCACGGCCAATGGCAGGGAGACTTCCAAGAAGTACCCGCAAAAATGTCAATGTCTCGTGAACCGGTAAAATGGTGCTGCTACGCTCTGACCCTCCTTCAGGCCGAGCAGTTTATGCACTTAATTCTTCCATTTTCAATAAACCCTCTAAGTCTCTTAATTCTTCACATCTTCTCGTGTGAACAGGAAATGATTTGTTCCTCCGTCCACACAATAAACTTTAACCGTGCATTGAGCCCGCTTGTTTCTCACGAACCCCCAACCACAAACTGTGACTACGACCAACTCTGCGCGTACGCCAGCTTCTGCGTCAAACTGTGCAACGCAGTAGGGGATGTAATAACATCACATCCCGTATCGATATCGACAATTTATCGATAGCGTCAAACTTGAGAGTAACTTTGTCTAAAGAACTTATCACGTCATAAATACCTGCACCCCGCCCGTGGTACTTACACAATATCCACAAGTTCACAGCGGTTTTGTAAACTTCGACGCGCTGCTGGTTTATTTCAGATATGACACACGCGTCCACGCGAAGCCGCTGTGTCGTCAGCACTCTGACGCCATTTCACAAATAAGCCCAAGTACATGGCACAGCTCTAAACGAAGTTTGACGCATGAATTTAAGGTGAGGCGTGAAGGAGTACCGAACCGGCGTACACTCCCGTAGGGTTAGAAAAGTTGGTGTTCCCTTTATCATTTTATCACATATTAAATATTCCATGGATACGGAGTAGGGGGGCGCCGGGCGAAGGATGTCGAACAAAAATATAAAAGGAACCAAAAATAAAAAAACAAAATGTTCGCAGGAATATAAATGAAGAATTAGGGGCTTACGTGAATCTGCATGTCTTACGGTGTAATGGGAATTCACGGGGCAGGCAGGGATTTACATCTCATTGATAGGCAGATATGATTGGCATCGCCTTCGAAGCAGCCCAACGCATCGGAAAATCGAAACAAGTCTTGCTCGCCGTACATTCTCTCATACCGTTCGTGGGAATGTTCGGGAAGGTCAGGTGGGGATGTTTGGATGTCGGACACAAAAGAGACCGACCGCTTCAATTCAGTAATGCTTTATTAATTCCGTCTGGTTTTTCTTTTACTGCGCCCTCCTCCGACTCGGTGTCAACTAGTGAATATAGCAAGCTTGGAATTAACAAGGAAGTACAGTAGGCAATGTCCACAGGGCGACGTCTTGTCTCCTATGCTGCTGCACTGCATGCTGGTTCATCCCCAGCTTGAGCCTCTCAATAGCTCCAACATCTACGACCAGGTCTTAGCGTATGATGTGGCTGTACTGTCTGTCCGATCGTGCCTAGAGCAAGCGAGTGGTGTACTAGTAATGAACTTTCAGTTAAAACGGAGTTGTTAGTATCACGGAGAGTAGGAATGTGACTAGTCAGACTAAACTAGTACTAAGAGGAGTCAACGAAGCTAAATAAATTGGTGAGTTCTTGGAATTTTTTTTTATAATTTGCGCGTGCTCAAGGGGTTATTAATACCCTTAATTGTCCGGGGTCAAGACACAGCACGGGCCGAAGGTATAGAGGGAGAGAGAGAGAGGAGGTACCTGTGCACATTGGTCTTAAACATCTGCGGGTTGTAATCTATGGGGAATATTAAGCTGGGAAGAGCATTCCATATTCGTGTGGTGCGGCTAAAAAACGAGTCTCTAAATTTCACTGTGCGTCCGAAAGAAGGCTTAAGGGTAAACTGATGAGCATTCCTGGCGAGACGTGTATTGCGGGTGAATTCAAGGAGAGGAGGAATGCAGTTGGCTAGCTCACTTGAGCATCGTTTGTTAAAATAACGATAAAACACGGACAAAGAAGACACGGTACGTCGATGTTCAAGCGAGTCTAGTGAACCCGCGATATCGTTGTCTCCTATAAGTTTTATCGCTCGCTTTTGGATTCTATCTAGTAGGTGCAGGGTGGTCTTGGGGGCACCAGACCAGATATGAGCGTTATACTCAAGCTTAGGACGAATATACGCCTTATAGATTAAAGCCAAATCAGAGGGGGTGAAGTATTTCTTGCATCGATTAAGGAAACCTAAACATTTCGCGGCATTTTTGGCGACCTCGAATATATGATCGTTCCAACTAAGTGTTGTGTTGATGCACATACCGAGGATGGAAAGTTTTCCGGTTTCGTCGATACAAGCGCCATTCATGGATAATGGCTGATTATCAGGGGTTCGCTTTAGAGACAGCAGACAGCATTGAGTTTTGGAAGCATTGAATTCCACTCTGTTGTTCTTACCCCAGTTAATTATGCTGTCCAGATCGGAATTCAATGTGCTTGACATACGCTGCCGTTCCAATATTACGTCCGAAGGGCAGGGTCGTGAATTTTGGAACGAATATGAAAAGCTGAGGGTGCTGTCATCAGCGAAGGAGTGGATTGGATTAGAAATGGCAGACAGGAGGTCAGAACAGAGCCTTGGGGGACACCAGCATTTATTTTGTGGATATCAGACTTGAACCCATCCAAAACAACTTGGATTGAACGGTTCGAAAGGTAGTTTCTAATCCATAGAAGCAGAGATTCATCAACACCATAGGCACGCATTTTCGACAAAAGAGCTTGATGCCAAACTCTGTCAAATGCTTTAGAAATATCAAGCGCAACTATCTTGCTTTCGCCTGCATTGTGCAAAGATTGGTTCCACTTTTCGGTGAGATAAGCTATCAAATCACCAGTGGACCTGTTGCTGCGGAAGCCATACTGTCGGTCATTAAGAAGCTTCCGGGATTCAAGATATTTCAAAAGCTGACGATTTATCAGCGTTTCCATGACCTTAGAAAGAAGGGACGTAAGTGCTATGGGTCGGTACGAGGTGGGTGACGAAGATTCGCCCTTTTTAGGGACGGGCTGGACAAATGCTGTTTTCCATCTACTCGGAAAGAGACCTGAAGAGTAGGATAGATGAAAAAACTTACGCAGTGGTTTTGCCAGCGAAGAAGAACACCTCTTCAGAAGTATTGGGGGAATACCATCCGGGCCAGCGGATTTGTGCACGTCGAGATCTTTAAGTACTCTTGCAACTGTACGAGTGCGGAAGTGAATTTGTCCCATGGTAAAATCAACGCTCTCGAGTACAGGTGGGGACAAGTTACAATCTGGCAGAGTTGAGCTGGCTGCAAAATGCGCCGCAAGCAGATTGGCTTTGTCCAAAGAGCTGACAGCTGGGATGTCATTGTAAATGAGCGTGGGAATTGATGACGAGGCGGAATTCTTTATGTTTTTCACAAATGACCAAAAGTTTTTGCTACCCTTGGGACATTGTAGCACTTTTTGCCTCAACTTTTGTTCATGGGAGAATTTCACACGTCGGATTATTGCATTGCAGTCATTTCTGGCCCGTTTAAACTTATTCCGGTTTTCCTCAGTAGGGTTGGCTTTGTATAACCGGAAATTCAACTCTCTTATTCTGATAGCCTCTTTGCAGCTCGAGTCATACCATGCATTTGGTCTGGGTTTGATACACTTCACTCTATGCGGAATGAAGGATCTCATACCCAGCTGAAGAATGTTTGTGATCATATCAGCAGCGGCATCCACGTCACTATCGAGGAAGCATAGTGACCAGTTAAAATTCCTAAAGAAGTTGTTGAGTCCGCTCCAATTGGCTTTCTCGTATAGCCATACTGTTCTTTTCGGAATTTGTTCTCTAACTGTTTGTGGCGAAAACGAGAAATTAGCTGATACGACACAGTGGTCTGACGAGCCTAGAGGCGACGATATGTCAACAGAATATTTATCAGGATGAGAGGTGAGAAACAGGTCCAGTGTGTTGGCGGAATGATCTGCAATGTCAGGTATTCGTGTGGGCTCATTTACAAGCTGGGTCAGATTGTTTACCTCAGCAAAGATTTCAACGTACCTTCCTTCGGGTGTTGTCTGGCCTGAATGTCGAAGCCAATTAATATTCTGTACATTGAAATCGCCCGCAATGGCAATTTCAGTGTGAGGATACAGGGAAACAATTCTTGAGATGGAATCGGATAGCGCATCAAATTCGTTAAAAGTTGAATTGCTATCCAAGTTTGGACTTCTATAAATAAAGCAGTAGTGGATTAAATGCTTACGGACATGGAATTTTAACCACAGAAAATTGAATTCCGGATTGGAACAAAGGCCGTATTGTGGTTGAAGTTGGTAAGCTACATCACTACGCACGTAGATGGCGAGACCGCGGTGTAAAAAGAAAAGCGGCACTAAGCTATATCCAGGCAGGTTCAAATCCGATAATTCGGTATTTTCGCCTACCTGTGTTTCACTTAGCGCCAAGACGGCTGGTTTGTAACGGGATAGGTGGACGTACACAGCCAAAGATTCGCTCTGAGACCGCGAACATTGCTCACTTCAACTCTAAAATTTCCCATAGATTACAAAGGGGAGATATGAAAAACCAAACTCCGACTGATTTAGGCAAAGCTAAGATCAGAAGTGTAAATTTAAATTTAGCTTCCAACAACAACCAATGTAGGTGTTATGCCCATACATTGGTAAGAGTTGGTCCACCAACAAATTCACACTTCTAAATCCGCTACGTCAGATGCTACGCACTCTCAGTCGCATCAACCCGCCTGATAAAATCAAACGGGAGTTGCGACCGAGAATGCGCAGCAGTGGCTTGTGAAGGAAAGGGACGAGAGGGAGCGGACCGGACGCACTCGACACCGAGACACTTCACTGCACTGCACACTTGTTTTTGTTTTTCTTATGATTTTTTTTTTATTGTTACGGGGCACTCGCGATGTAGCTGTGGATCGGATGGACCGCGACACTTTGTTTATTTTATTTTTTTTTTTTAGCGCACACGCGAAATGCACCGTCAAAACAAGTGCACTGGTCGGAGGCTGGTACAGAACATGGAATGAAAACTTTAATATATAGCGCCAAGGCGCTGTCAGTTTTCTACCAGTGTTCAGAACCACAAGAACAGAGTTGTTGATCGATTTGATCTAAAATTGACGAAAGGATTATCCGCTAAATTAATGGACAACTCGAAGTACCCAAGGGTTATCCTCGACAGAAAATTAAGTTAACCCTGTATCAAGAAGGTACCCTCTGCCCTATACCATAACAACAGAATATTCGGCAAGATTTGGGGTGCACAGCGGATGTACGGGCGGTCTAAGGGCAGGGCGGAAGACCACCATGGAATGCAAATATAAAGCTATTGACAAGAATGCAGAGGTTCGCATGCCTTGAAGGGAACAAATTCCACCACCACAACCGCGGTCTAGAAGTACCATTGAACCTTCTGTCAATTGACTATAATAATAATATGGGTGGCGCTACAGCCCGTAGGGGGCCAGGGCCTAGCTTCTCAGCAACCACTCGTGTTGTGCGTGCTATTATTCTCTCACGAGTGGAAGGGACCTACAGTTAAATGCCGACTCCGAACGGCCAAGTTTGAGAAGCTTTTTCTAGACAGGAAATACTCTTTGAGCATTGTCAGTGACTCGAAAGAGGTGAGGCCGTGAAAATTATTTCTGTCGCTCAGAGCTGGAATCGAACCTACGACGTCGAGGTTGGGGTCGACGCACGTACCCACAACGCCACGGGCCACCTCTGTCGACTGACTGTTCAATCCAAATGCTGGCTATGAAGCCTTAGTGGTCACGTCAGTATATTGAATGGACTACATGTTAAACATTTCGAGACCGTCTACACACTCCCACATATCGACTTTGAAATTCGCTTGAAATGTCAAGGGAGGAGTGGATCACATGTTAAGTCATTAACATCTCGACCATCCATGTGCATTCAGATGGATCGAAGATGCAAACAGGCGCGGACATGGAAGCTTTCTCTAGTATGCCTGGCTCTGCTCGCCTCTAAACCCAATTCCTCCTTCCACCCACGATTCCAAAACTTCACTCTGATCTATCAGATCAACGCATCGTCTTATCATTTCGCCAGTCTTCCGTGGCGTTGGACTGCGATAACTAAAACAAACATCAGCTCCCTGACAAACATGGGCGTCGGCGTAGACGTTGGTAACAGCTGCGTCTCCAGCAACGCTAAAAGATCTTCCATCAGGGGCGCGTCCCAGTTTTAGGCAAACGGATCCTCCTCTGGTAGCGAAGACAGGCAAACTGTCACGTTACAGATAAATAGCTTGGACCATTCATTGTACGAGTCCAGTCTCTGGAATTTCTTCCTGAACCAACTGAAGCCGATCTGTCCGGTGCTCTCGTTGGTGTTCGAGGTCAGCTCCTACGTCAAGATCACCGTTCCGAGTCTGCAACGATCAATCACAAGCCAGTCTCGAACACGCGCGTCTTGTCGCTCACAGATTTCAACACACACCTACGCCCAATAGACGGCCTACTCATGGACGTTCCCTATTACAAGCTACACGAACTTCTCCAGTCGCGCTTCAAAACGTCCATCAGTGTGCTGGACCTGTACAAAGTGCATGATATTTGCCATATCAACGCCGACAGCAATTAGGAATGATTCATAGACCTGAAGGCGGACCTCTTTAGCTGCGTCGACTGCTGCCTACTGATGGATTGCAGCACAGTGTGCCTCACAGCGAACAACACAAGGGATAGGCCAACCGAACCGTCTTTATGCCCATAAGCGAGATCCAGTAGATAATTTAAACGCCATCCGGATGCCAGCGCGATGCCTGCTTACGTGCAAGTCAAGTTGACATTCAGCCTCCACGTGGCGCCTCTGGACACCCATCGATACCGAGCCAATGGGACAGCGCAACAGAGCGCAACAAGTGGACCAGGATCTAAACAAAATTGGTGTTTGCAGCTTGAGGCAGCTGTCGAAAGATCGTGCTAGCTGGAGACGCGTGTTGGTTGAGGCCCAGGTCCACTCCGGACTGTGGCGCCAATCAAGGAAAATTTTGTTCAGACATTTTAAATGAAAGCGTTGCTGAATGAAAATGAAAATAAAATTATGTTGTGAGAAGGTGTTTGTATAAATAAATAGTCAAATTTAAAAAAAATCATGAGCGTCCGAGTCTTACTTCTTACAGGCGGATGACCCATGAACGGTCCGAACCTGAGCAATTACTGCCTACTGCCAAGTTGTCTTACATCCGCGATGACTTGGTCTTTGTAGCGGAGGTTCGGTCTTCCTCTCCTTCTCGAACCAGGAGGATCGGATTCGAAGACCCTCTTTGCTGGAGCGTTGTTGTCCGCTCGATGCGAGCCGAGCCAGTAAAGTCGACGGATTCTTGCCTTCCGGACTACACCCTCATGCCTGTACAGCTCGTAGAGTTCGCGGTTGTGTCTTCTCCTCCATTCGCCTTCCTCGCAGACGGGACCATATATCAGACGCAGAATTTTACTTTCGAAGGCACCAAGAATCAGCTCTGCAGTCCTTCTTAGTGTCCGGTTTTCGGCTTCAGAGAGCAGGACTGGCAGGATAAGAGTCTTGCAGAGCGTGTCTTTTGGCCTTCGAGTCAGAAGTTTCGAGCCCGGTTGTTTTGAAGTAGCATCGGTTGCCAAGGGCGATTCTACGTCGGATCTCCACTACGATGTCATTCGTGGAGTTTACGTTTTCCCCGAGGTAGACACTTCGAAATTGTAGCTGTCCATTGTAATGTTGGCCTAGGTGGCGTACGGCAGATCGTTTCTTGCTCGACAGCATACATTTTGTCTTGTCCTCGTCGACCTTTAGACCAGCTCGTTTTGCCTGTTCCTCAATTGCCGTAAAAGCTTTCACTACCGCGTGTTGGGACCGCGCGAATTCGGCCTTCGCTTTGAATAGCTCCTTGAGGTCAATTGCCCTTAAAACTCGTTGGTACGTGCCGGGCAAAACGGTCTTAGACGTTCACACAGTACCCTCGATAGGATCTTGTAGGCGACATTGAGCAGGGAATATACCTATACAGATCTTGCAGGAGGTAGGATCGCCTTCTTTTGTGGATGGGGCATATGGACCTGATATTCCAGTCGTCGGGCATGCTTTCGTCTTCCCAAATTTGGCAAATGATTTGCTGCGTGCTCCCTGCCAGTACAGGGACGCGAACGCTTCACCCGAGCTATGAAAAGCTCCGATGGTAAGCCACCTGAGCCTGCGGCTTTGTTGTTTTTCAGGCTTTTATTGACTGCACTGACTTCTTCAAAACTAGGAGTAGTTGTGTAGTGCCCGAATCAAGCTAAAAAGACTGAGTCCGTTTGACTCAAGGATGCGGGTCACTCTGGTAACACTGATAGTTACCGACTTTGATGGATCTGCGAAAGCTCTCAATCGTCCTCCTGTAGCATTTGGTGAGATTGGTACGAATGCTAACAAAAAGAAAATGATGCTGTGTAGCTCGCCTTTAGCTGTCTCCAAGCGGACATTGAGCGGACAAGCGGACATTGAGAGGACCAAGTCGAGTGTTGACGAATGGCTTCAAGCATTGTGCACAACGGCAGGGAAGCACTTGTTCGCGTTGCTTGACTTTTCCCGTGATAGCATGTGCAACCGATTTTACGATTTTCGTTAGCATTGCCGAACCTAGAAGACTCACGGCCCTACGAAGACTCTATGGCCTTAACAGATGTATTTCTGTTTCAAACCATTTTAGCCTCATCAAAACTTTTGGGCCACCGAATCCAACCGATATCTTCAGTGGGCTGCATTTTCCAATTCGGTGGTAGCGGGGGTATTGAATGCACGAGAGAAATCCCCGCCATTGATGCCAAGAGAGATGTCCAACGTGATTTAACCACCTCCTTCGCTGTCAATCTGTCAGAAACGCGTTATTTCGCATCCCGTGTGCCATCAGAACAAGTGGGAACAAGCCCAAGAGCACGCTTCTCGTCTCACCTTAGCATACTTCCTGGTGAAGATAACAAAGACAACTTGAATGAGTGGTGAAAAAAAGCATTCTTTGTAAAGTCCAAGGTCTGTTGTAAAATGCGCCTTTAAACTGAACACAGCTGCTTCTGACTGAATGGTCCTTCAAAGCGGACCATCAATCACACGATCTTATAGAAGACTCCCGAGGTTACGTCGAGGAGCGCGGTCGAATGCCTCTTCCAAAAGCATTCACACTTGGGAGTGAAATGCTGGTCGATTGGACTTTTCCTCCAAGACATCCTTAACTTTGCCATGCATGTGCCTCTAAACACAGTCATTCTGTCAACAAAAACAAGGAAACTAACTTGAAAGCGCCAATGAAGCTGACTATGACTTTGTACCCGGTGAATGTGCTAGCAATCAGAATTAAAGCAACCATAATTAATCCAATACCGTCACCCTACCCATGAGCAGTTCTAAAAATAGCAAACGAAACATTATCCAATCCCGTCAACACAATGCCAATCCATAGACTGTAAAGACCGTATCGCGAACGCTTCACCCCAGCAGTGGGACATGATATTGCTGCGCAGATTCAAGTCAATCGATGAAATCCAAAACACTGCCTCAGAATTTCGGCTCATATTCCCTCCAGCAATCTTTAACCTTTAAACCAGCAGAACCGCCTACACAAAGCTGATTCGAAATACAAATAATTATTGATGATCGAGATATGCCCTAGCTCTATGGCAAAGATTAGAAATTAATGACCCCTGGGACCTGCACTAGACAGCCTTCAAATGTCGTTGATGCATTTCCAGGCACATGTTCGTACCCACCATAACTATTCATTTAGAGGGGATTCCGCTGCGAAGCTAATTTGATTTACGTCTGTATGTGGTAAGCTCCTGCTAAGGAGAATCCTTAATGTGCACTATTAGCCGACTGCCTGGATATGTAATGCACCTGCAAAGCGGGAGTGTCCTGTGCGAGTGGCTTGCGTTTTTTTTTTTTCGTACGTATCTACGAAACATTTTTTTTTGCTCCCAAATACATCGCATTAAATCATCGTTGCGCACTCTTGCTGGAAATTTACTTCTTGGAACCGGGATACGTATATCCTTGACTGACTTACCGCCCCACCACCCGGCGAGGGTGGTGCAAGGTGAAACGGACGACGCATGACTAGAATACCAATCAGACTGGGTAGGACTGAGTTCGGCTACACATATGAGTGGCAAGGATCATTTTATAGGGAATTGCAACTTAGCACTCCGAATGTTGACTGGCATACGAAATTTGCTTGGCGCGCTGAAGGGACGAGGATAAGGGTTGTTTCGTGTAGGACATTCGCACATTAAGGTGGAATCTGATTCCTCGTGAGTAGGTAAGTCAAACCTCATCGAAGATTGCCGAGTCATCCCATTTCCACTTGTCTTTTGGTTCGCCTTCAAGGAAAGTGTGTGCTTTGGCTTTAAGAACGGCTTTAAGATGGTGACTGGGAGCTGATTTTTGAAATAATTTTAATAATGATGGATTTTTTGTGCTTATTTCCTTGAAATGTGGAAGCTATTTGTGACGAATGTCGCATTTTGAAGTGGGGTTCGCGAGAGAACACAAAAAATTATCTTTTCTTGTTTTTTCGGTCACTATGTCCTTATAAAGTAGTGGCCCGTGGCGTTGTGGGTATGTGCGTCGACCCCAACCTCGACGTCGTAGGTTCGATTCACGATTCACGACCTCACCCCTTTCGAGTCACTGACAACGCTCAAAGAATATTTCCTGTCTGGAAAAAAGCTTCTCAAACTTGGCCGTTCGGATTCGGCATTAAACTGTTGGTCCCTTCCACTCGTGAGAGAACAATAGCACGCACAACAGGAGTAGTTGCTGGGTAGCTAAGCTCCCAAACGGAACCCCAGCGCGTAGTCGACAGGTTCGTTGTGGTAATTTTCAGATCGTCTGTGGGTGGATTTTCTTCGAGGCGTACAGAGAAGTTTAAGTATCACGTGGTCTTTCTATCGAGCGATGGGAGGAGTAATGGCGTGCTGTTCTGTAGGATCGGCCAAGCTGGATCAATATGGAAATAGCTCTGCAGATCTGTAAGCGGAAAGGCCGTGCTTAGTGTCAAAGCCAAATGTTCGGTTTTCAACTCAGTTTTAGTTCCAACACTCACTTAAGGTCACGAAATTTAGGTACTCACCGATAGAATAAGACCGCGACTAAAAGCTGCCGAGATCAGATTTCTTCGTGCTGTTGCTTGAACTACTCGCCGGGATAGTGTGAAAATAAAAAACAGCAGTAGCGAAGAACTGAATTTCGAGCGGTAAGAGCTATGCTTTGATGGTTTTTAGCTTCGATGTTTTTTTTAGTCCCCATCATCATGTCTTCCGAGGCGTGCCTTAAATGCGACTCCATCAGGAAGGCGTTCTATTGAAAAATCAATTCAAAGAAGAACTTGTTGAGCCAGGGCATAAGTTCTGATAAGTCGATGGTGGAGGATTGAATGGTCTGGAGAGGCCTAGTTTGTGCTTTATCCCCGCGAATGCTTTAGTGGGACATGCGGAAAGAAAATCATGATGTTTTTTTTTCTTCATTAATGTTTCCTTTCGAAGAATAATAATAAAAATAATATGTGCAGCGCTACACCTGTAGAGGGCCAGTGCATAGCTTCTCAGCACCCACTTGTGTTCCAGGAGTCATTGCTCTCTCACAAATGGAAGGGATCTACAATTCTATGTTGAAAGCATTTTCTAGATAATAATACTGCTTGAGCATTGTCAGCCACTCAAAAGCGCTGGAGCCGCTTACATGTGTTTTGGGATAGAACCTCGACATCAAGGATCATATGAGTTGAGGTCGACCGAAACACCCAGAGCTCTTGGGTCCGCCACTGTTAACAGCCTTACACTAGTCATTTTCAAGGGGACCTGCTAAGATAGTACAAATCAACATCAAGATCGCATCGGTGTGCACATGCACTGGACATATCTTGGAGCTTGGACCACACAAGTTACATTATATCCTGTTGCTGATGTTGATTATTTCCAATACACGGAGCTTCCAGTTAATATGTCTGTCTGAGAAAACCCGTAAGTAGTTCGCACTGTCGATTAATTTTAGTATTGTGCCTTCAATTGTTGGTGATCAAAACACAGCGTGACCCTTTGGTTGAAGAAGAGTACTCAGTCTTTTGCGGGTCTGCAGAATTTATCCCATCTAAGGAAGGCTTCTACCGCACTTTCAACTTGTTCATTGAGAGTCGAGCAATTGCCTTTACGTCTTCAAGGGATCCGATTGCTCTGGCTCTCGATACTCTGATCTAGAATTTTATTTATTACTAGCAGCCATAGAAGAGGTGAAGAGGTTGTGGTGGCCCGTGGCGTTGTGGGTACGTGCGTCGACCCCAACCTCGACGTCGTAGGTTCGATTCCAGCTCTGAGCGACAGAAATAATTTTCACGGCCCCACCTCTTTCGAGTCACTGACAATGCTCAAGGAGTATTTCCTGTCTAGAAAAAGCTTCTCAAACTTGGCCGTTCGGAGTCGGCGTAATTCTGTAGGTCCCTTCCACTCGTGAGAGAACAATAGCACGCACAACACGAGTGGTTGCTGAGAAGCTAGGCCCTGGCCCTCTATGGGCTGTAGCGCCACCCATATTATTATTATTATTATTAGAAGAGGTGATATGACTCCACCTGTGGGATGCCCTTTGCGGCTACTACTGTGTTGAATGAGCGTCCTAGGTGTACATTTATAATTCGCTGTCGTTAGTGAGTTTTTGCCCCTTTCAAGGGAATTTTAGGTGGCCATGGTTAAAGACGAGCTCAATGTATAGAAACGCCTTAAGCTTTTTTCGACATTTAATAAGTTTTCAATCACACTAAGCACTTTCTATGCATTTCCCCTTCATGGTGGCCCTTCCCCATCAGAGTAAGCATTTTCTGGTGTTATTTCCTTCTTAGAAACGGTGACTGGAACTAAGTTGACAAGTTGACGTTAAGTAGGCTCGGCGTAAATTGCACGAATGAACTAAACCAAACAGATTTATGCAGTGTCCTCAGAAAAGAATGTCGATACTGTCATTAACTTACGGGCAACGTCCATTGCTGCAGATATGATGTTGATTTTGCATCTAGACGCCTTGTATACGTTTCTGTTTCCTACCCTATTCGTTCCAGTAGTATTGGCAAGTTCGCTGGTCGATAATGAGCTCACTCAAACCAGTCACACTCGATGTGAAAAGGAATCTAGACAAGGCGATGATTTGCCAAATGTTCTTCGACATTATTCATGCGAAGATCTCGCACATGTTGCTGGCCGATAATAGAGGAACCGAACTGGACGTGAGCAACAGAATCGGGAAGGCTAAAGCTACGTTCGGAATGCTATCCACGAACTGGAAAAGCAATGTCACCAGCTTAATCTGAGACTGTTCCGCTCCAACGTAGAGTCGGTGCAGCTATATGGATGCACTACCTGGAAAGTGGACACCATTGCCACAAGAAAGCTGATGTTTAAGAAACATACTTCGTATTTTTTTGCCGAACTGTATCTCGAACGTACCTGAGAACGGGCCAGGAACCTATAAACATCACAATACGAAGGAGGAAAGTGGATTGGATACACCCTACGGTGCGAAGACAATTCAATTGCGAAGTATGCCATGCAGTGGAATCCGCTTACGCAGGCAGGCAGAACAGCGGGACGCCCTAGGCCAACATGGTGCAGAACAGTTGAAGAGGAATTGGCTTCTATAGGAATGAGTTGGGGGGAGCTCAAACGAACAAGATGGCGGGCAGGCGTGGTTGGCGACCTACGCTCCGAGGGGTAAATGGGCTTAAGTAAGTAAGTAAGAAGAACATGCTGATTTTGAGATCGGACGTGTTAGACAGAGTGTCACAATGGGCATCTATAACTTCGAGGTCACTAAGGACTTCGTCTACCTCGGCTCCACAGTAAACAGTATCAGAAACTTTAGTACAGAAATCACATATCGAGTTACTATCGCAACCGCTGCTACTTGGGCTCCATAGGCAATTTAGCAACGGAGTCGACCTTAGAGGGATAGAATCGGCAATACATTAGGAAGACGTTAAGAATTCAACGGCAAGGGTGGCTGAACAACTCAAGTCTGTCCCGAAGAGTCTTGAATTCGAACCTGTGGGACAATGCAACAGACCTGGCTGGAGTGGCTTATTGGTCTAGTTCCAGGTCCAGGTCCAGGTTCACCCCGACGTGTAACGACACACAAAGAAGAAGCTGGGTGATGGGTCCCTCTTCGCATTTTATGGTACAACCCCTGCTGGCCACATCCCTTCACAATGGAATCCGATTTCTAAGTGATTCTTATTATTTGAAATTTGATCAAGCGTGAAAGCGAGAAGTGAGTGGGTACGAATACTGAAAGCTTCCCGTAATTCATTGTAAATCCAAGTCTTAGTGCATGCGAGAATAGTTTCAGTTCATTCAACGAGTGTTCTTGATGTTCCCCGATGTACTAGTGCTAGTCAACTTAAACCCAGTCTACGTCCAAAATTCTGTTACAGCTATTGTCAAAAAATTATGACGAACGCCCGCTATACATATGTGTGTCAAGGGTAAGATTAATTTCACTCCATCACGCAGAGTTTGACTGACTGTCCCTCGTTTTGTTCACTCAGTAGACAGCCTTCACAGGTCCTCGGCGATACTAATTCTATGACCACTGGCTCCGGATTCCATGTACCGCACACAGACCATAAAAAAGAAAACATCATAGAAAATATTATTCTGCCAACAGTCGGTTTCGCAAAAAACTCACATCTTTTTTTCACTAGTTTCCATCGGTTCGCTGGTCAGGATATCCTAACCAACCAAGTCCTCTACCGTCTGATTTTTCACGAATTAGTGTCCGCTCACTGGCCATCGATGCGAATATATTTGTATTAGATTGCAATTTTTGCACACATCAGTTGTGAACTTCAACATCAACTATTGATGGCCGGTGCAAGAGATTATCGCAGTTCTATTGATGCTTGAATTTAGTCTGCAACATGTTCACAGTACTGCTGGAGCTAAGCGAAATCAATAGCAGAGCGTTTTTTTTACGGAATATTTTGATAACAACGGGCAACATATTGAAATAAATTTGGAAGGCCTTTGATGGTTTTATTTAATTTCCCTTTGTTGTTTTTGTTTTAATATGATTTTTGGAATGTCGTTTTGCGAAACAATGAATTGTGTACAAATTGAATCATGGCATGGCGTAGATTAGATGTGTGGGGTCTCATAGGACGAGAATATATTCGTCAAAAATGAATTATTAACGAAGAGGCTGTTTACATTGATTAATGCTGCTTCACAAAACAAGGCAAAGGATAACATAGAAATACTGAGTTAGAGCTGTCAGGTGCTCACTGCTTATGGACTCTGGATACGTGTATGCTGTGTCAAATGGCGGTACGAATTGCGAGTGTACCAATTCAGAAACCAATTGTCCAAACCAGTCAGTATACAGTTTAGTTTAATTTATGAAAGCGTAACATTGGTTATATAAAATCAATGGATTCGCTCGAAATGCTTTTTACTTTTAACCGTGTTCCTAGAGATTATGGACGCCGCTCTGGTTAATGCATAATCCTGTGGACTCAGATTTGGGCTCCCCGACGAGGTGTTGCTGCTATAAGATCAGAAACATTGATTCTGAGCCAGTCCAGCGTGGTTTCGACTTTGTGCACTGGAGCAAAGCCCGTTTCGGAAATTCGTCTGTTTCCATTGAAAAGTGTAAAGGTCTATCCCTTCACAAAACTTGGTAAACTGTTGCACAATGAATGTAGGTTATATACCCCCCACAAACCCATTTAGAAAGCGGGATGGTGGCAACGATGAACACTTGGTTGATAATAATATGGGTGGCTCGTAGAGGGCCAGGGTCTAAAACCACCCATGTTGTGAGTGGTATTGTTCTATCATTAGTTAAGGGACCTACAGACTTATGCCGACTCTGAACAACTAAGCTTGAGAAGCTTGTTCTTTCTACTTGAAATGGGAGCATGAAAATGACGTACCGGATAGCGAACCGAGACTACGTTCACTTGATACTCACATTCACTCACCGCCACGTCCACCCAGCAATGTCCAAGCTCGTAATGGCGGTGTAACCCTTCTAGCTTAATAATTGGCTCATTTGCAATTGTAGAGTATGCCAGCTGTCAGTTAAAAGGCAGTCATTCCAACCACGAACTTGCTATGCCGGGCCTACATACACAGCCTTGTGGAGCCCTTGTTTGAAATATATTCTGATAAGACACTACCACTCGCTCGACACTACTACTCGAGGTAAGATGCTCGAGAGCCCCATAACTTTCTCTTAAAATTGTACCTACTACATATATCGCGCGAAAGCGTCCTTAAAATAAATGCTGCGAAAACAAAGGCGATGCACATTCGCACTCCATCAACATCAGCAGAAGTCGTCTAAATTTTTTATCGAATTGACCACTGTCTGAAATGAAGCAACAGCAACAAAATCGAAGTTTGCAGAAGCGATCGACGAGAACTTTCATTAGCGTGAGCACATGAATATCCTGCGCCTGCAACTTTAGAGCACCATCTTCGCAATGACGTATCTATAAGCCCTACTCAAACGTAGAAGTGCTTAAACAGGCTTATTACTCGTTAACAGAATCGTACATCAGATATGGCATTCTGGCCTGGGGAAACGAAGCAAACCCACCCGGATAAGATATCAGCACACAACAGAGTCTTCTAAAAAATGTTTGACACTTTAATTCAACTTTCCAAGTTCTAGATGTCAACGTTATTTTCCAGATGACAACGTTGCTGCAGTACATGAGAGACCCACGGTTCCAGCAACCATTAATTCATACACTTAACACAAGAAGACGCGCCCAAGGGATGCTTGATGTTCCGAGAGCATACAACGTCCCCAAAGTTGCGAATTTCCTGCCACAGTGTCTTAAAGTAATTCCTTCATTTCAAAAAATCAAAAAGAGAGCTAAAAAGATTTTTAAACGAAATTCATTCCATATCATACAATTGTTGGTTCGCACATATTAATCTTAATTAAATAATAGCAACTGAAGATAAAATCAAAATGTGTAACGTTCAATTTACAATCACCCGCAAATAACCATTTACTCACGCAAGTAAACTATTGTAAACTACGGTAAAGGGTGATTTTTTAAAAGCTGTTGGAACGTTTTTTTTTTTAAATAACACAAAAATTTCAGAAAAATGCATGAAATCTTTATTTGAATCAATAGTACGGTCCATAGAACTTAATGTTTGAAGATTACTTCATGCAAATGTTGACCTTGACTGCGCCTCAAATGGTCCATCCACTTAGTCGAATTTTAGCATACTCTTTCCAACATTTCGGCCTGTATCTCACGAATAAATGCTTCAATGTTGTCTTCCAATGCGGCAATTGAAGCGGGCTTGCCTGTATAGATATGAGCTTCAACATAGCCCCACAAAAAATAGTCTACAGGCGTTAAGTCGCACGATCTAGGCGGCCAATTGACCGGTCTCGAACGTGAAGAAATGGAAGAAGCGCCTGATGAACTTTCTTAACAGAGCACGCATTTTGATAATAAAATTCAATAATTTCCAAGCGTTGTTCGTTCGTAAGACGATTCATGGAACAAAACACGAAACGTAAGTCAGCTGTTAAAACCAGTGTTGCCAAAAAGATAATAGCTAAAAAATCAATTAGAAGCATAAATCAACTAATAGAGATATCCTCGTCTCTTGCTTCGAACCCTTTTGAACATCTTGTTGTTTTTGTAGAGCCTGTGAATACATGAAAGCCGTTTCGAACAGCTGGAAGGCTATCCATACCACTGGAAGACTGGAATGCATGGAATTTTTTGATCAGTGACCCGGTAAATTTCAATTCAAATATTTTGCTGGCGAAATATTCTATAATGGTTGAAACAAAACTAGTGTAATATGATTTGGTCCTTAAATTCACTTGAATTATATCGTTGCCATTTAACATATTTTACATATTTATCGATTACTGAAACAATTTATATGTTTCTACAATGTCTCGCATTTCCATTATTCGCAGTTAAATCTTAAAATTCAACTTACTAAAATGAACTTCTTCTATGAATGTTAAGATACTGTTGACTTTGCTAAGCTTGACGAACTTACTCATGGTATACTTCCAGTTTGTGGGCAATTCAAGCATTTTTTTTAAATTTATTTGACACTAAAAATGTATTGGAAATGTTTTGGAGTTGTAAACAGCTGATCAAACTATTCCCAAATGTAAAAGTATGCGTGAAGTCTTGCCTCCAAATAAAGAAGTATGCGCGTTTTAGCATTTTGGACTGGCAAGTATCTCTATTAGTTGATTTATGATAAAAAAAACTTTGAATGAAATGAAGATTCACAAAGAAGGCAAACAGCTTAAGAAAAGCACTTTCTCCAGTCCTATTTCAAATAATGGTTTCAACCTCAAAAACAAAGGAAAATGTATCTATGACTATCTTGCACAGTCAGACTCAACTTTAAATGACATTGGCTGCCAGTATGTTTAGGCATCCGATCACAGTGTCTGTAATCTGGTGCCACGGGAAATCGGTAATACGCCCGCAAAATCCAATATCCAAATCCACATAGGTCTCAGTATGACCGCTTGAGGCTGACCGCCAAGTTGGAGTTTCGTGGTGGAAGTGGTTCAAGACCCAAAGTAAAAACTCCATCGTCCGAGTGTTGATCTTGTCTATTAAGTCGATGGGTTTTTTGCGAATTCTGAGACTTAAAAAATATTGATCCAAGTCTGTGTGGAGTTGCGGGTGCTACGACCCAAAGAGTAGCAGGGCTGTTAGATTAGTGTCACCAGCCCACCAAGGTGCGGAAGGGTCTAGGTCACTAAGCTTACCACTAAACTACCCACTTCTAGCGATTCCAACTGAGGGCGTCTGGTCCAACGTCGGAAAATAGTCCCAGGAGTAAAAGTCTTCCTGATATAAGCCTAATAGCAGGAGGTCACTTACTCTGATCTTCCATAGCCGTGCAAGCTTCAACAACAGCTGACTTGCAGACGATTCTGACTTCCCTTCTGCCAAAACATACCGGATTGAAGAAATCACATACTAGAGCATCTCTTTGCGAAACCTGGTACATATTTATAGAGGCTATTAAGTCCTCAGGATATAACTTTCAGGTAGTCAAAAAATATGTCTACCTAGGAACCAACTCATATTATAACACCAGCGCTGAAATCAAACGAAGAATAACTCTAGCCAATCGCTGCTTCTTTGGGCTAAGAAAGCAATTGGCCCTCTCTCGTACAACCAAGGTAGCGCTTTACAAGACCTTAACCGTCGCAGTCCTGCCATATGGCGCGGAGGCATGGACTTTGTCAAAAGCGGACGAAGCAGCTCTTGGTTGCTTCGAGGGGAAAATTCTTCGTGTGTTTTTAGGTCCCATCTGCATAGATCGTGAGTGAAGGAGGAGATAAAACGACGAACTATACGGGCTGTTCAGCGACATCGAATTAGCCAGAAGAGTGAAGATCCAACGATTGAGATAGCTAGGTCATATAGAGCGGATGGAAACCAATGCTCGGGACCGAAAAGTCTTCGAATCCACCTCCGAGGGACGGCGCAGTAGAGGAAAACCGCGACTGAGGTGGTGCACGCAAGTGAAACTGGACCTCACCCTACCTAGCTAAATATCGGGCTGGCTAGAGACGCTTGTTGGTTGAGGCCCAGGTTCACGCGCCAGGACTCTAGCGCCACTTTAAGTAAGTAAGTAAGAAAGTCCCCAGGCCGAGCGTGACGATACACAAAGCAGCATTGAATCATGTGATGAATGCTGTCGTAAGTGGCTGTAAGATCTGTAAAAATGTGGGGATTTGAAACTCGCTGGTCTTCTAGTGGGTTTGCCTCCGTGCAAAAATTTGGTCTAAGGTCGGTTTGTCGGACTGGAAGCCAGACTGGTACAGTATGCTGGACTGGCCGTTCACTCAGCACGCTGGTTGGCGACGTTGAGCAGGGATATACCTCTATACCTGTTGCATGAAGTATGATCCTTATTTCGTGGGTGGGGCATATGGAGCTAATATTCCAGTCGGCGGAAATGCCTTCATCTTGTCAACATATACGAAGGTTCACCTCCATGCTCCCTATCAGATCGTCTTCATTGTCTTCCACCTTAAAGAGCTCTGGTAGCACGTCAGCCGCACCACCCGCTGTGTTGTTTTCCTGCTTTTAACGGCTGTGGCGGACCCATTTGAGGACTGATGTCAGACTCTCGGCTTCTTTTGAAACACACCATTGTCTTGGCATGTTCCTAGGCTCTTTGATGTCATTAAATTGCGAGAGGCCTTCTAATCATATTTTCTAGCAAAGTACTCCTCTTCTGCTCACACTCGACATCACAGCACGGGTCGACGTTGGTAGGGTCCAAAAATTGGTTTTCTCTATTTCTTTGATGACCGAGCGACAATGCACCCACATGTCGTTGTCGCTTATGTTCGTCATGGGCATAGCCGAGATTCTCTCAATTAATTGCACTTCGTAGCATCTGGCAATCTTCGGTGTGCTCAAGCGTCCAGCGTCAAAACTCGATTTTGCCGGCTTCTGCAGCTTGGACAGTCGACTTCTGAATCGTGCCGCTACTATGAAGAGGAAGTGCAGGCAACACCTCATCTCAAATGCAACTCGACGGTGCAACGTGTGCATGTCAGTGTGGTGTGTTACAATCGGATCAATTTTCGCGGTTCATAATATCGCACACGCGGATAAACCCAGGGAAGGAGCTTTGAACAAGGGTCCTGGTCATATATGGTAAATTGTGCTGTTGACTCAATTAATCAAGGTAACCTAAATTCTTCGAACGGCTTCTCAGCTCAAAGCGTAGGGAACGAGAAGTTCAAAGAAGTCAACTATTTCCTCTTGAACCGAAAATTCACTCCACCGCTCTTGTCTCATTTCTTCCTCCCACCTGAGCCCACATTTTCGACTCGGATTTAATTCTCGGAAAACATGCCAGCTTGTCCAATTCAAGGAACGCACGCGTCAGGCTTGCTAAACAGGAAGTGAACACTCTATGAAAAAGAGAATAAGCCAAAGCGCGTTAGAACATGCAAACGAACTGCCGTCGAGAATCAATTGTTTCGGTAAACAATCGGTACATCCGCTTAACGAAACGAGATTAAGGTTTCCAAGTGTGCAGACATGCATCCAAATGCTTATTACCTAAGAAGGTACACCCAGGCTAGACACACGTCGTCGTCCGCTCCTGATTGAACCAATTGCCCCCGTTCGACTCATAACTTTTTACATTCGCATGAAAATTCATGTTCATATCCTTCCCAGACGCATTTGAAAGTCCTCGTTTACGCTGCACTCTGGAAAAAGCGTATCCTCCCTAACCTACATTTCCTGACGGCTCTTACTCCCGCCCGACCGTTGGACTAAGCTTTCCTCTCCCACTCCCACTGCCACACTCTCTCTCTGGCTCTCGGTTCTCTTTCTATTTCAGTGCTTTCATCGTCGCACTAGCCACTCACAGCAGAGATGACTTTTCCGAACGATGCCAATCCACAGCATCCCGTTGGGAATTGGAACTCCGAAAAGCTTTTCACAACCCACCAAGCCCACGTTTGACACAAAACTGTGTGTGCAGTCATACCCATCACTGGATATGCTGCGCACAGCACGACGGTACGTCAGGCGAACGCTGTGAAAGTACCAACACATTATCATACAAAGATTCGTATGACACGGTGTCGTCGGTGGCGAATCCCCTGCCTTAAATAGCATCACAAGGAGAATCAAGGGCCCTCCGATGGTACTTATCTTCTATGGTTCTTCAGTGCAATTGTGAAGTTCATTCGGGTTAGCAGTTAATGTCGGTTACGGTGTGTGATTATTTTCTGATTTCATCCGGAGTCGGCGATTCGTAATAACACTCATTTTCATTTCGACCAAGTCGTCTCGTGCGGCCGTAGTGCCAGGCGATTTCACGTGAAGTTTGCTTGTGTTTTTTTTTCGTTTTTCGTTCCGTCCGAATGATGTTACTGTGTCAATCACTCAATCGCTGTTCTAAGCTCTGCTCTTCGGCTGAAGTGACATCTTGCGACATCTAAGTGCTGAACGTGGAATGTGTCATCGCGGAAGCAATCAATTAAAGTGGAGCTCTTCATTCGGATAAGACACTGGACACAATGGATTATTGGGTATTGCTGCTAGTGCTCGGATTGTTGTGTAAGTGGTTGATTGATGAAGAATCTCAGTCTCTCCGCTTGACTATTGGTTGTTCGGGTGAAAAGGCTCCCGTCAACACCGAGGGCATTTATAAACCATTTCTTAAATTTTCAAGCATCTCTGTTTACACAAAATTGTATTTCAATTTACATAGCTCTTGAATCATTCTGAGCACTAGCTCGCATTTTTCTTTGCTACGGTGATGGGAATATTTTCGATTTTTGAAGCGTTTGGTTAGTTCTTTTAGTCCAGTTAAGAAACTATTTTCAGTTGAGTTGGTCAAAGAATAACTGTTTTGAAAGAATATGCCTTCCCAGCTATGGCTTAAAGTACCCATACCGAGGGGACATTTACCGGCATCCATCAGTCTGGATGGCATCTCGCTAATAACACGTTTAATTTCGGCTTTTAAGGCAGCGACTCATGCTGGCTTATCGATAAAAATGTCTGATTTGCAGGCGAATGGCATCAAGTTCCACTACCTAGCCTGTACATTCCACTGTCCCAAATAACTCATCGTACTGATTTCATAATTGATCCATCGCTCCGCATGCTGTGGACCATGTAGTAGCGCGCGACCAGCTTCAGCTCGAGATCATTGAACGAAACCATGTGCTTATGTGTGGACCTGCTGCCCAGCTCCTCAGCTCATAGTTTTGTGCGAAACTTAACACAAAAGTGTGTGACTTTCGGTTGTGAATGTTCAGATTTCTCAGCTGAGCTGTCGTGTTTAAACGGTTTACAAACCAATTTGTGGCCAGGATTCATTTAATCTTGTAAGCCATACGAACACCACTCGCTGTTGGCGGGATGTGTATAAGCATTGTCCTCCTCGCAGTATCGCAACATTGCTTTAAAGATTTCAGAGATTTGTTAAACATTTATTAACGCTCAAGTCGTCTCGCCCATGGTTAACAAGGCTGCACTCAAGTGAGCCCATTTATAAGCTTGTCCGGAAACAGTCATGATCAGGATGAAGTAGTTGACAAGAAAAAACCGAAATTTCCCTCGAGTTGACTGAAATGGTTAGCAGTTCTTAAACTTATAGAAAGTAGCTAGCAGTCAATATTGTGCGTCTTGGGAATGAATGAAGAAGTTAAGTTTGGCTAAATGTGTTGCCAGTTTCGTTCTAGAATTTTTTCAAAAAATATCGGCAACCTTTTCAAAAAAAAACAAAATGTTCGTAATCGGATCCATGGCCCGATCCGTGGTTGAATGGAAAGACTACACGACTCCACGCCGAGTGGTTGGAGAATGTAGCTGAAGCGTCATTATAATCATCTCCAGTGACACGAATGGCAAACAACGCGCGAAGGACTTTCAGCTACTCGATGCTACACCATCAACTCTTACTAATCCGGAGTGGTCATCACAGCAGAAACAGTCGATTTTTTTTTACGTAGGATAACCACTTCCTCCTGGGTCAGCCAAGGTGCCTGTGTTCAATGCAAGTCTAGGGAGGCAAAGTTGTTTCTGTGTTAAAACCTTCATTAAAAATAATAAAAAAAATATGGATGGCGCTACAGCCCGAAGAGGCCCAGAAGCTTCTTTGGACGGACATGTGTTGGACGAGCCATTATTCTTTCACAAGTGGAAGGAGTCTACAATTTTATGCCGACTTGGAACGGTCAAGCTTGAGAAGCACTTTTCTCACTTTTCTGTGACTCGAAGGAGGCAGGGTCGTGAAAAGTTTTGTATTGGTTGTACCAGGAATCGAACGTAGACATTAGGGTCCAAGTCTGTTGGGGTCGACGCCCGTTCCCACAAAGCCACAGGCCGCACAAGGATGTCTAGGTTCTCTTATTTGGTCTATAATTAGCTCCCGCTGGTGTCGTGGCAATAATTAGTTCGATTTTCTCCCAAATCAATTCGGATGGCATTACACTAGACCTTAGTCAAGACACCACTACCTACTTACATGCTCATGAAAGACAATTTCTTTCGATATTTGTTCAGACTTTCAGCCACTTTGGTCACTATTTTGTCTGAAACAGAGCTGTGATTCACAAAACATAGTGAATCACTTAGTGCAGCGTCGGCCCTTTGTTCTGCCAGGTCAGTCAGGTGGCTGTTACATTTACAATAGGTCTTGTGCTATGAAAGCTGCATTCCTCGTTAGCCCAGCTGTGTGTCTAGGTTTGCTGGAAGAGACCAATACCTAAAGAGCAAATAATAGGTGTAACAATTTACACCTTCGAATTGTTCTTGCAACTTCTTCAGAAGTCGTTGAACTTCAACTCATTCTAAAGTCGCAGCTTTACTCCATTTCTCGTAATTAAGTAGTTTCTGATACACAGGCAGTTTCTTAAAAGACGCTCAGGCTCGTTAGAAAATACCAAGCAGTTGAATGAAGTCACACATGCACTTAGGCCTGAATGCAAATGCAAGAGATTTTGGAATGAACAACTTTGTGGAGCCAACTTCGAGGAGGGCTTACGGATGTACATCACATCTGTGGTTCTACTATTTCTAGAACAAATTATGCTTAAAATAAACTGATAACTGGCGAATTGTTTGAGCCTACAAAGACGCCTCATAAATGTTGAAGCAGAGTATGGTACCACAGACGGTGATATTAATAGAAGTTAGAAGTTAACAAGACAAACTTACACGGCGCCATTCTAGCGGCGTCGTCTTTCCCTGAAAAATCCATTAGGACAGCTCGAGTTCGACACCTCTGCTTAGTCCAAGGTCTGGTGGGAGCCTAGATCTGGTGTGGGGTGTGCTATCGTTCGCTTACGATGGGTCCTTCAGTATTATACTGTAGCTGAAGCTTTTCCTAGGCATGTGTTCACTACGAGGATTGACTGTGACTTAAGAGAGTTAAAGCCTTGAATTATGAAACCTGTGATTCTCATGAACAGAGTTCATATCCACATCAACAAGGCGACTATAGACCAGATCGTACTGGAAATATAAAAGTTTCGATTTTGTTGAACGAAACTTAAAAATGCGTGGCCGTTGAATGAGTACCTGCCCTTGTTTATTTGAGTCCTCGGTTCGATTCCCAGTGAAAGCAAATGTTAATCTGGTTCCCAACTCTGGCCTAGTCACTATTTGACATCATGCTCAAATTAAGGCCACTGGGCATCACGATGGACCAACAATGGTCTAAGTGTGCTGGCAATTTTGATGACAGCTCAATAACCAAACCTAAGGCCCAAACTATAATGGAACCCAACTAACATTAGCACAATTTAATCTCAATGCGCTCATAATTGTGGCAACCTACGCAAAATTCTCATACGAACTGCCAAAACTGACGATGTATGACTGACACTCGCTTTTCCGTATGTACATGAATAAGTAAAAGTGAATGAAACTTAACGAAACGCAGCGAAATAGTTTTGCGGTCTGAGACTAAAGACCGACTGTGCCGCTACTTCTTTTTCTCCCCAGTCAGTCAATAAAAGTGAACGAAACTTAACGAAACTTGCCAGGATGTGTGATTATGATCGCATTGAATTACTTCTACGAATTAAATTGATTCCAAAAGTTGTCCAAAAAATCTACTGAACACCGCACTGTAATAGAATCGCCAGAGTTTTCCTTACGAGGAGTTGCCAACATAAAATGGTATCTTGAATGAGTTAATCTTAAGCACCTTCGAGTTGTTGGCCTCCCACCTCCATGGAGTAATGGGCATCAAGAGACAAGTCTTCTTAGCTAGTTTCTTCCATTTGCGCGTACCAAGATCGTCCAGGTCATTCTCCGCCTAGGTACGCCTGCTAACAGCGGGCTTATCACATAACTTTCCTCTTGAAGAAACTGAAGACCACATCATCGGCTTAAGACATTGCCAAAGCATTCTCCCTCACAAAGAGGATTATTTTTTATTACGAAACTACCACTTTTGCACAAGGAAACAAGCGATTGGACACTTCAACTCCGAGTCTTAACTGGCCTCCTCCCACAAACATCAGCAATGAACTTGCTAATCACTTCATCTCTGATGGCTGGTCAGCATAGACCGGTGGCTGATCAACGCTGAAATTTTAAGCAAATTCATCGAGTTGAGTGTGAACCACAGCTCCTCCCGGTTCAGTACTAAAGTCCTTTGCCTCAACCAAGTAACTCTTGTTATTCACCTCTCGCCAAGCACAACAGGCAACATTCTTTCTCTCTCCATTCTAACAGACAAAAAATACCCCAACAGTTCCAACCTGTAACATTTTGCACAAGCCGCATGGAAAAAAAAACGCAAAAAAAAACTTTGCATCTCCATTATCAGCAGGAAACTTTTGTCATTCACACCTACAAAAGGTTGAACTAGCCAAAATAGTTGCCTGATTTAATCTAAACACATTGAGGACGAATTCGAAGGAGCCACTGAAAGCATCGCCCAACAAAACATTGTCAACAAACTCTGCAAGCCACAAACCGGTTGGTGGCTGTGCCGGGCCTTGGGAAGGGGATGGCGTTGATGAAAAAGCAACCAAAGTGAAGTGAGGCAAATTTCTCGCATTCCAACACCATGCTCACGCCCACTCTCTAGCTGTTTTATCTGCATCTAAAAGATGAGAAACTTTCCCAAAGCAAAAATATCCCCACAGCTCTCACATCTGACTTCTTGCCCCCCCCGGGGATGGATAGTAAATTGTTTGGCTTGCTGCAGTCGGTTGGTTGGTAATGGCTTCTCCAGTATTATCCTTCTTGAAGTTGAACTCCACTTGGAAGTTCCAGCACTAACCGTTATCAGCAGATTTGTGTTGTGATGCTAATGCTCATGATGCGAGCTGTGTAGCCTGTTTTATCAACAAAATACGAAAGGCGTAGAAGAAAAAAAGCACAGAACCTTTTAATGTACCAAGAACTGTGAATGAACTCGGCGTTAAGGGCACGCAGTGGGTGGTGGGTTGGAGGCCCCCGCTCACACACAGCAGCTGTTGTGTGTGTCGGTTCCATTCAGTTGCACAGCACAGGATGCCAGAGAGAAGACAGAGCACGAAAAAAGTTTGGGTTTTTTTTTTGGGCAAAAATTCCGCTGCTTGCATTACGACGACGTAACGATGTTTACTTTAAATTGAATAAAAGGATCCGGATGTTTGTGGTAGCCCCGAGGATGATTGTGAATGAAAGGGATGAGAACGGCATGGTTGAAGGCTTGAATGTGTGCTTCTCGTGGATTATGACACTCGTAAATTAATGCAAACAGGGTGTTTTCCTTTGTTCCGAGTCATTCGGAGAGTTCATTTCTGTTTTGTTTATGTCAAAGAGATACAAAACGGTTGTGGCGGCAGCGGCGGCGGTTGTGGTATGCGAATGGCAGTAGTGCTTAAATTGGGCGTACTTAGTCAGATTAGCCTGCTGCCAAGTGGGGTAAAATGGTTCGTAAATCGCTGAAAATCAGAACCAAGTGGCATGCAGTGCGTTCGGACTTAGGGTAGTATTAGGAGGGTTCCATGAGATGAGAGAGGTTTGGGAATGGCAATTGCGGGTCAGCGGTGTCTGAAACAAATTATGTCGACATAGATACTACAGGTGCGTGATAACGTGATGTATGTGGAACAACAAGGCGTAAGAAGTCACGTCTAGACTTCGTTTAAATTTCACGTGAAGTTAATTACACGTGAATATGCGATATCACGTGAAGGTATGTGATACAATATGTACGTACTTCGCGATTTAGTTTCACGTCGCGTCTAGACATCGATTCTATTGCACGTGAAGTTAATTACACGTGAATATACGATATCACGTGAATGTATGTGGTACAATATGTACGTACTCACCGATTTAGTTTCACGTCGCGTATAGACATCGATTTTAATTCACGTGAAGTTAATTACACGTGAATATACGATATCACGTGAAGGTATGTGATACAATATGTACGTACTCAGCGATTTAGTTTCACGTCGCGTCTAGACATCGATTCTAATTCACGTGAAGTTAATTACACGTGAATATACGATATCACGTGATGGTATGCGACACAATATGAACTTATGTAAGCATGTACCCAGCTATTCGACCCAATTTCACGTGAATAAATGACATAATCTGACTTATCTGAGATCGCACGAATCACGGAGTCCATATTTTTATTTCACGTGAGTCTCGGATTTAATTTCACATGAAGCTAATTACACGTAAATTTACTGTATTTTTTAAATAATAATAATATGGGTGGCGCTACAGCCCATAGAGGGCCAAGGCCTAGCTTCTCAGCAACCACTCGTGTTGTGCGTGCTATTTTTCTCTCACGAGTGGAAGGGACCTACAGTTAAATGCCGACTCCGAACGGCCAAGTTTGAGAAGCTTTTTCTAGACAGGATATACTCTTTGAGCATTGTCAGTGCCTCGAAAGAGGTGGGGCCGTGAAAATTATTTCTGTCGCTCAGAGCTGGAATTGAACCTGCGACGTCGGGGTTGGGGTCGACGCACGTACCCACAATGCCACAGGCCACCTACTGTATTTTTTACCAGAATTAAATTTCTTTTCTTGAACTGAACTCTATTCATGGCAGTCGAACGCTCTATTGCCCAACACCACGTTCCCCTTGACAAAAATGTCCGCCGTTCACATCATAAAGCGAATACATTCCTTATTTTTTTCTGGTCTCAACATTGTCCCGATGGGGCGGCATGTCTCATGTCAGAATACCATCTGGGTGCTCTTACAACTTATTGCAAAAGCCATCCCGGGGCTTGCATGAATGTAGGTTGTTAATTCCTCTTCGATTAAATCACTCGATACACCATTTTTTAAGTAAAACTTCACATCACTTTACTTGCAGTTGATAGCCATCAGGTTGCCAGCCTCACAGTGACGGACATCAGTGTGCCGGCAATAGTCGACTTTCGCGAAAATATAACGTTGGCATGCAGTTACAATATGGCCGGCCACACACTCAATTCCGTGAAGTGGTACAAGGATGAAATGGAATTTTTCCGGTAAGTTTCCGCGAAATTTTCGCGATTTCCCCCCCAAGCCATTGCAACGAACGAACATCTGATCCGATCCCCCAGGTATTCACCGATGATGCACCCGTTTTACATGAAATTCCCCGTGCCGGGCGTTGAGGTGCAGGATAGCAAGCACTTTTGCAATGAGTCAGTGTGCCGCATAGACCTGGGACTGCTGGGAAAGAAGTCATCCGGGGTGTATCGCTGTGAGGTGTCCGGTGATGCGCCGCACTTCAAGCTCGCTACCAAAGCTGCCAACATGTCCGTGGCTGGTAAGTATCCGCATAATCATGCCGCTGCTGGATCGCTTTACAGCCTATGCTTCATTATCAAGCACTGCCGCAGAATAACCCGCTCATAAGTGGATTCCATCCAATGTATCATTTCGATGAGTTCGTCTCGGCCAACTGCTCGTCGGACTACTCCAGTCCTCCGGCCGTCCTGTCATGGTACATAAACGGTGAACCGGTACGTTGCCTAACCGATCAAACGTTCACAATTGTAGGCAATCTCAGTCTCTTCTGCAGGCCCTGCCAGGCGAACTACAGCCCAGAGTCGAGCACACATTTGCCGCGCACGACTACCATCTGAAGCGGCAGACGCTGCAAATTCACTTCTACGTCAACGGACCGCGGTTCTTCTACCAGAGGAAAACGCTCGAGCTGAAATGCGTTGCGGACATCCAGAACTATCCACATCTTCGGCGAGAATCGAGACTATCCGCGATCCTGACACACGATCAGAACCTGAACAATCAAATGCTCCTCAGCGCGGGTAGGTGTGAAAATTGTTTTCAAACATCCCACTGTCTGTCGGCAAAATTAAATGTTTTCTTAACAGTTCTGTTTATATTATTTTTTCTAGGCGGCCAGTGCGTATCTGCACCCTCCATACTCGCCCTCATTATCATAAGCATAAGGATTGCCATCTCTATCATGTATCTGCAAGCGGACATCTACAGCTAGTTGACTTGTAACGCATAAGTTTAGGTTTAGGTGTACTCAAACATTGAATATAACTAACTAACAAAGGTCTAGTGTAACACTAGGTGGGTGTAAGATACTTAAAGTAAGGCGCACTCTATGTCACCCTAGCGTAAGAACTTCTGTAAGAAATTTAATTTCATAAGCACTAGTCAAATTTAAACGAGGTGTTCGACAGGCATTCAATGGATTTGTGTTTTGTATGAATTTTTGCATTTATTTTGTTAGAAAAAAAACAACCCTTTTTGTATTTCGAATTATACACATGCACGCAAGCTGGCGAGGCGATGCGAACGAGTAAATTTTAGATAGGACAAATGTTTTCACTAAGTGTACGTAATTGTGTAAATGTTGGTTTCCTAAGTTGACTTGAGTTGATTCGATGCAATAAACACAAATGATCTCAATGAAAAGCACGGTCTTTGATTTTAAGCAATACCACTCCAAATCTAGGTGATCAACAGCGAACGATGATCGTTGGAGACGCTGGCACGAGTGGAATGATACCGACCAGAATGGATGGTCCCTAGTTAAACCATTGCATCGTCGCCTTAAACAGGACGTTCCTACATTGAAGCCACAAGACCCCGATTGATGGTAAGGAGGTAAGTACATTTTCCGGCAGCCTCATGGTGGTATTATTTTGACGGTCAAATTTCGGACGCGCGAGCATTATCGCTCGTCTGAGGATGACAAGGAGACATGGCGCTACAGTCTGGTGTATCCCCAGTCAGCATTCCTCTCCAGCTAGAACGATCTTGGGCTAGGCGCTAGGCCAAGTTTCGTACACCCAGCTGATTAAGATGTCTTTCCATGCGGCCCCGCCGTCGGAGGTGAGGTCTTCCTCTGCCGCTTTGTCCCCCAGGTTTGACTTCGAAGACCTTCCGAGCGTTAGTGTCCATTCTCTCTACATGAGCTAGCCATCTGAGTCGAGACAAAGACGAAGTTTTACGAAGAAGCTTAAAGGTTCATAGCGAACGTAACCGAATGTGTTTCGAAGGATTTTCCTCTCGAAGAGACCAAGCACCTCTTCGTCCTCATTTGACATTGTCCAAGCATCTACGTCGTACAGCAGGGCTGGGACTATCAAGGTCTTATGTAGAGACAGCTTAGTTTGCCGAGACAGGGCCTATTTTGCAATTGCCGCCTAAGTCCAAAGACACAGCCATTGCCCATGATTGTCCTTTCTTTTATCTCCGCGGTGATGTCAATCCCGGAGTTTATTGCAGAGCCTATATAGACGAAGTCTGTAATTACGTTTCAGCTGTATCTGTCTATTGTGACTCTTTGTCAAAGATGTCGGTATTGATGGACCTTTCTTTGTAGGCAGCCTGTACTTCGTCTTACCTTCATTCATCGCGAGACCCAACTTATCCGGCTACCTCGCGATGCTTGCAAATGCCCCAGTGACAGCCCACTAAGTTCTTCGCATCTTGTCAATGTCATCCGCATATGCGGTCTGTTGCATAGACCTATGGAAGATCGTGCCTTTGTTCTTGACGTCTGAATTCCGCACTATTATCTCGGGGATTATGTCAAAGAAGCGCATGACAGTGCGTCACCTTGTCTAAGTCCTTTTCTAACAACAAAGCTATCGCTAAAATCCTTACCGACCTCGACGGAGCATCGCGCGTTCTCCATCGTTGTCCTGAACAGACGGATGAGTTTGGCAGGTATGTCGAAACTAGACAGATCACTGTATAGCTCGTCTCTATATACACCGTCAAACGCCGCCTTGGAGTCGGTGTACCAGGTCTACCGGTATGAAATGAGTAAAAACATTTTATTCAAAGTATTGGCCGTTGTTTTCTACACATTTTGACCACCTTTCTGGCAATTTATGAATACCACGCCAGTAAAATTGTTCGTCTTTTAAAGCAAACCCTTTAGACGCCCAATTTTTGATTTCTTCGTAGGAATCGAATGCGTGTCCCATCGATGAAAACAAATGATAGTCGGAAGGAGCCAAGTCTGGTGAATACGGCGGGTGGGGTACCTGCTGTTTTGATTGTATCCTGAACCGGTTTTGCTTTGTGTGCAGGTGCATTGTCATGGAGCAAAATTACCTTGCCGTGTCTTCTGGCCAATTCTGGTCGTTTCTCGATCAATGCATGGTTCAAATTGATCATTTGTTGTCGGTAGCGATCAGTATGAACGGTTTCACCAGGTTTTATGAGCTCGTGGTACACCACACCTCTCTAGTCCCACCAAACACACAGTATTGTCTTCTTGCCGAATCGATCTGGTTTTGCAGTCGATGTTGGTGGTTGTCCCGGATTAACCCATGATTTTTTCCCATTTTTTTTCCGTTTAGGATTTTTAAAATAAATCCATTTTTCATCGCCAGTAACCATCCGATGCAAAACCGATTTTCTTACGTGTCTTTGAAGCAAAATTTCACAAGTCTTTCATTCAATTCATGTGGCACCCATTTTCCACATTTTTCGATCTTGCCCAGAGCTTTTAAACGGTCAGAAATTGCACAACAAAGTGCAACATTTAACATTGATGCCATTTGCTTTTGACTCAAAGTGTCATCCATCCTCCATCCAATATCGTGTGCAAATCGGCGTCTTCAAACTTTTTTGGTGGTCTTCCACGTTCTTCATTTCTCACACCAAAATCATTATTTCTAAACCGTTCAAACCACCTTTTGCATGTTGCTTCTGATAGAGCATGATCACCATATGCCTCGACAAGCATTCGATGCGACTCTGCAGCACTTTTCTTCAAATGAAAACAAAAAATCATCACTTTCTGGTACAAAATTCGACATTTTTAAAACGATGAAAAAATATGATTTTGTCCGTTCAATGACTCGATGTGTACTAAATATTTTTCACAGATGTCATAGGAAACAAACAACATCGAGACACTTGTATCTTGACGATCACTTCATACCGGTATAGCTGGTATCTGCCGTAATGTGAATGTCAATCAGGCTGTTGACGTTTCAGAAAATGGCTCCTGAACATGGATTTATTCCTCACTAATTGGCACATCACAGGATCGGCCAAAGAACAGACTTTGTACAACAGTATGAGTATGACAAAATGAACTGATAATTTTTATTTTATTTTTAAGTGTAAAAAAACACGTGGCTAATAAAGTTTCAACAACAACATCGACGTCTCGGACAGAGCGTCATATTGGGCAGCTGAAACTTTGAGGTAGTCAAGGACTTCGTCTACCTAGGCTCCGGAGTAAATAGGGACAACAACACCAGTACCGAGATCAAGCGCAGAATTACTCTTGCCAATCGCTGTTTCTTTGGGCTCAAGAGGCAATTGAGTAACAGAGCCATCTCTCGAAACACCAAATTGACCTTGTATAAAACCTTGATCATCCCAGTCCTGCTCTATCGCGCAGAGACATGGACGCTTTTTAAAGCGGATGAAGAAGCTCTTGGTTGTTTTGAGAGAAAAGTTCTGCGTACGATCTTTGGTCCTGTTTGCGTTAATGGCGTTTGGAGGAGAAGGTTCAACCACGAATCGAACGGGTTGTACATCGGCATGCACCTAGTTAAGCGTCTTCGGATCCAACGCTTAAGATGGCTAGGTCATGTAGAGCGGATGAACACCACAGCTCCGGTCCGAAGAGTCTTCGACACCGAGCCATTGGGACATGGCGCACACAAGTGGAAAAGGACCTCAACCAACTTGGTGTGCGCAACTGGAGGCAGCTGGCGAAAGATCGTGCTGGCTGGAGAGGCATGTTGGTTGAGGCCCAGGTTCACCCCGGGCTGTAGGGCCAATCAAAGAAAATAAAGTTTATTTATTACTTAAAAAATATGTAGCCGAAATTTAAGGAGTAGACAAATTTTAAAACGATCTTCGTCGATTTGAGGAATAAAAGCCTTAATGTGGGTAAAAAATATGGGAAACCACTTATGGTTATGAAAGGACATTCAAGATCGACAAGCCTTCCCAGCCCACAGGTAATAACGGTCTTCGTCTAGATCTTACATTATTCAAGTGCTTACTTAGGGAAATCCTTCTTGCCTTAATCGGGTCGTGGTCTCAAGCTTCCGCAATTTTGGTGTCTGGCATCTGCATTCAGTCGATCATGGAGAAATGAGCAGCGCATGCACGGTGTCTCCTATGATTGATGCCGAGTGAAAGACCTTGCAGCTTATTCGCCTTCCAGCTCAACTTTGGTATCGGTTCCTCAATGACCGGTGCTAGCAATCACCAACGTAATACCTGCCAAGCACTGCTTCCAGCCAATTGTGCACCAGAGTTTTCTTTAGAAAGTTCTGCCTGACGCGGCATGTCTCTTCGTGCGATCTCTAGCTATGCTGAAGAGGGCATTTCAAGCAGCTTCCTCCTATCCCGGGCCATGGGAAATGTCTCTTCGTGCGACCTCTAGCTCTGCTCAAGAGGGCATTTAAGACAACTTCCTCCGATCATCGCAGCTCTCATCAACAACGCCGGGGCTATGGCCATATCGCTTCGTGCGCTCTCTAGCTCTGCTGAAGAGGGCATTTCAAGCAGCTTCCTCCTATCCCGGGCCATGGGGAATGTCTCTTCGTGCGACCTCTAGCTCTGCTCAAGAGGGCATTTAAGACAACTTCCTCCGATCATCGCAGCTCTCATCAACAACGCCGGGGCTATGGCCATATCGCTTCGTGCGCTCTCTAGCTCTGCTGAAGAGGGCATTTCAAGCAGCTTCCTCCTATCCCGGGCCATGGGGAATGTCTCTTCGTGCGATCTCTAGCTATGCTGAAGACGGCATTTAAAACCACTTCCTCGGATCATCGCAGCTCTGATCAACAACGCCGGGCCATGGTCATGGCTCTTGTTGCGATCTCTAGCTCTGCTGAAGAGGGCATTTAAGACAACTTCCTCCGTTTCAATCACAGTGACATGCAACCATTCATTGTCTACTCCGTTCGCAGTAACTGAAGATCTGCAAAGTAAAACAATGCCGAAGCTGGTCTATTGGATGAGTGCCCTAAGTCAATGGTACCTCCATCAATCTCAAGGGACATCAAATAGATTTCCTGCACAATCCTGCTATGGTCCGTCCTATTTCCCAAGTCAAATCGTTCACCTTTGTCCCGACAGAGTAGGAACTCCTAATTGAATAGGAACACTGCTAGGGCCCCGAATACACTCCCGCTCCTCAGTTGCTTCCCTCAGATAACATCAGCTATTCAATTTCCCAAACAAATTAAGGTCTCCGCCTGTGTGACAATGTCAACTGAGGACTCGGTTAAAAATTCGATGCCATTCCAGTAAACCGTTCTATTATTTCGCATCATGCATACGATGGATAGCGGACCGGCCCCATCCCGGTGTTGACCTCGCCCACATAAAAATCATCCGATAATCGAAAAACTCAACTATTCCATCCGGCAACCGCAGCCACCAGCAGCGGGGAGGGTTCAAACACCCACAAACTGCCATGAAAATGAATTCAACTTGCGGTCATGTAATGACATTCGCCCTCAGCTAAAGCAGTTTTCTATGTTTTGTGCTTGTCTCATCCACTCGTTCGGTTTCTCCATTTCGATTGTATTTCTTTCGAATCATTTGCAATTCGAAATTTACAAGGGTTACGTTCGGTCGGTACAAGTCAAACGATTCTCCCGATGCCACACATTTTAAGCCGGGAATGCAAATTTCGCCCGGTTGTCGTCTGAAATTTTCATGAGTCCTTGCAGGCTACGTGAACACTGAGCGCACAAAAAATGCAAAGGACACTCTTTCAAGATACACTTTGAACATTTAGTACAACAATATTTTGTGTTGGTTTTTTTTTTTTTTTGTCTGTGTGCGCCCCTACATCTCGCCCGCCCCCAACAACGGCACAACAAGCGACACTTCGAAAGGGTTGCGAGAGGACTTCGGTGGGAATGACACAAGCGCTTTTATGTGAATACGTTTAGCAATGGCGGAGAAGTTTTCCTTCGGTTTCCAGTGGCAAACGAGTGTAAAAATTTGTCGTCCTTGTGCGAGATACAATCACATAAACCGAGAACAAAAAGACACAAGGACCAGCGGGAGAAAACGACCAAAACAAAACTTATGCAATAAAAACCAAATGATGAGCGCCCAATGAGTCGTAAAATGTGTTTTTATTCACATCCCTTTCCCGTGCCCGTGCCCGTGCTCGTGTATAGTTTTGTATCTGCAAAAATGTTAACCAAATATTCACACTACACCCTGGGAGAGGAGAGGAAATTCAGTGTAAAACATTTTATTTCTTATTCCTGGCGACTTGGCGGAGGACGCCGTGCCGCTGTGTTGGACTTGCAATATTGAGCTGGATATGTTGCCTTCCTTCTGCCGTAGATTTGCCCAAGGATGCGAGGTATGAAGGAGTTTCCGAGTCAGTGACAGTATGCTACAACGCGGAAGAATACACAACAATTTTGTTTTCTTTTTTTTGTTTTTCAAGCAATATCGGGTGGCACTTTTCGACAGGTCTCTCCCGGTTGCGGATCTTACACAGCACTGTGCACATTAAGACTTTTGCGCTGGTGCTTTTTTTTTGGTCACACTGCCATCTGTGGCATGGTACGTGAAAGAGGGCGGCATGAATGGCATTCGCGTTTCGTGCCAAGGCCGGATATTGTTAGCGCCGTTTCTTGAATGCGTGCTGACATTGAGTCAAGTTGATGTCATAAGGGGAGCATATGATTTTTGTCGATGACCAGGAGTGCCGTGAGCATTGAGCAGAGTCTCGAAAGGTTAACGATTTTTCGACGGTCGCCCGAATGGGGGCAGGTGTGTTGTGGCACTTATGCACCTATTCCAAGGTTGGCCTATTGTACCGTCGTGGGTAATTCAATATAGTAGTGGTGATTATGACAGTCAGCCAGTTTAGCCAACAGCGTGTTGACTGGTGTATTCCCGAGATCATTTAGTGGCTTTCCTAGTTGTGGCGAGAGCAGGACAGTGGCAGAGCATATGCTGGTTACTTTCCTCCTCATTCTCGTCTAGGCAGCTTGCAAAGATAGACAGACATGCACGATAACATCACCAGCCGTGTGTAGAGGTCATAGGTGGATTTCCATTTGGGCGGTTGGATGATGAGCTATGGAAACCTTCAAAATTGCCCTACTGACCACCGCCAACTTTTTCCATCCCAGAGTCTCAGAGAAAAAGCCTACTCTGTTTGCTTCGAGGCCTAATAGGCTGCGTCCGTTGGTTATTCCCAGGCGGTGATAATTTTGTATCCTTTTAGAGAGATCATGCTACTTGATCGTTTTGGATCAAGATGAGGCCAGTTTTGTCGCTCCCCCTGGCATTTATTTTCTGATTACAAAGTTTATTGAGCTGTTACTTAAAGGCAGTTAGTGGTGTCCCAATGTTACAAATGATCTTATCAATCGGCAGTCTTCCTACGCCATTAATTATATGGGTGGCACTACAGCCCGTAGATGGCCAGGGCCTAGCTTCTCAGCAACCACTCGCGTTGTGCTCTCACGAGTAAATGGACCTACAGTTTTATGCCGTCTCCGAACGGCCAAGTTTGAGAAGCTTTTTCTAGACAGGAAGTATTCTTTGAGCGTTGTCAGTTAATCTAAAGAGGTGAGAGAAGAGGAGAGAAATCGAACCTACGGCGTCGACGTCGGCCACGTGGTGCAGATGTGTCTGGCGTTAGCAACATGGACGGTGGCGCTCTACCACAGGTCTCTCTCCGGAATCATTGTTTCAAACCTAGGCGAGTGGTTTCGAGGGTTCCGCTGATGCAGTTGCAGGCTTGTTTCTGTACCTTCTCACGCCGTACAAGACTTTGGGTCTGATGCCAGTTATAAAGAGCCAGTGTGTCATACAAGGTTGACAAACCCATTTTTATGAAATGCATTTCTTGCTCGTGTACAAGCCGTAGAGGGTATCTATCCGTGCTTGAAAGGTTAACACTGAGCTTAATTTTTGTAATCAAAATTTTGATAATCGACGGGGGCCATTTCACACCTCAGGAGATCTTAATAGTCAAATATATCGCACTTGGAGAACGGAAGTTCGACCTCGTGTGTGGCAGGAAAAAAAACAGATTTTGTGATCAAAGAGTGTTTGTCCATAACGAACAGCTTCTTTTCCCTTAAAGGCGCCCATAAATACACATTTTGGCATCAGAGTCAGAGACAGAAAAAAGATCTATTTGAGCTACCATCAGGTATAAAACTGATGTCTTGTGACGTTCGTCTGATGAACGTGAACTGATCATTGCCTGTTGTTTTGTACGCTGAACCTCACTGCTAGAGTACCTCTTCTGCCAAGACGCAAATGGAGAGTGGCTACTCCCATCTAGTGGGAGCATCTACAGAACAGTGGGGTGAGGCAACAGTTTACACGGCACATATCGGAAGGGCTTGAGCTAACTCCAACTATTCCATCGCATGGAGAGGAAAAATGACAATACAACCCCCAGGAATCTTTGTTGTTTAAGGAGGCGACATTGAGTGGCAGTTGATGGTGGGAAAGGACCTGAGTTTAAAACACCCGAAGCTCAAGAACCCATCAGAGAGAAGAAAATGACTTACAGACACTGGATTCTGTGGAGGGACTCTGCCTCTCGTGACCGGTACACTGAGCCTGCAAATTGGCTATACGAGCAGCTAAAGGGCAGTCCTGGAAGGATTTCAGCGACAAACTGGAAAGCGACCACAGATCTGTTCTGACAAGCTATTCGCCGACTCAGTGGAAGGGAATTCAAGACCATCGAAGGAGCAAATCCAAAGATGGTGTGGATTTGATTTACAACGAGGGGACATTTTGCTCAGATGGAGCGAGCACTTTTCGGAGAACCTCAATTGTCAGGGCACTGAGGGTGGTGGATCCAGGGTAATGAATGGGTCGGAGAATAGTCCAACGGCGGAGAAAGTCTTTTTAGCAATTGAATCGCTAACAGTGGTGTGGACTACGTCTGGCCAGAAGTGGGTAAAGATGTGCTCCTATGACTCCCTCGTGTCATTGAGGTGCTCTGAGAGCGCGGTGAGACACCTAGCGATAGGCCAACAGAGGTGATTGTTGTTCTTTTCAATACAAGAGATTGCTCCAAGTCTACCCTAAGTTTTTAAAAGCGCACTCTAGAACGAGATATGGTCATAAGTTGCACAAGGTTCCCTAGCAAAAAAATTCACACAGGGAGGCAAACGTCGACTCTGACAATTTTCTTATTGCAGCAAGATTCAGAACTCGACTGTCCAATGTCAGAAAGCTGTACCGGCTGACAAAGAGAACTTCTGACATTGCACGCCTATGCACACCGGAGATTGCCAGACAATACGAAGTGCAATTAAGTGAGAGACTCTCCGGTATGCCTACGACAAGTGCCAACGATATGGGGTTGCATTGCCGCTCGGCCATCAAAGAGGTAGCGGAAACTACATTAGGCTACCTACCACCCCCGACAAGAAACCCGTGGTATGATGGCGAGTGTGAGCTGAAAAAACGTGCAACCGTCGAGGCATACCAAAAAGCGCTGCAACGAAAAACAAGAACAGCGCAAGAGGAGTACCGGGCTAGAAGACGGGAGAAGTAAAAGCGTCTACGCCTGAAGAAAAGGTCTATCGCAACCTTCCAGCTCAAGGATATCGTAGAGTCGAGGAACAAACAAAAAATAAGGGCCTCTTACAAAAAAGCCAAAAGCCTGGCCACAGGCCTTAAGAAAGGCACCCAGGCTCTTCGAAATTGCGAGGGTAATCTGGTTACGGACCCACAGGGCATAGTGGATGTGTTTAAGCAACACTTCCAACAGCTGCTTAGCGGGCCTGAGCGGGCTAATGGAATCCGAGCCTCCTGGTTCGAGAAGGAGAGGAAGCTCGAACCTCCGGTACAAAGACCAAGTCATGGCGGATGTAATGCAGCTTAGCGACATGGTTCGTCTGCCTGATAAGTAAGTAAATAAGTAACTCTAGAGCTGTGCTCGGGTTCAGGATGCGGGATGAACAGTGCAGCTTTCGTACGGACGAAGGCACAACCGACCGCCCCTTCACTGTAAGAATGATACTCGAGAAGGCTTGGCAGTATGCTGAGCCAATCTAAGAAAAGGCATCTGACGGAGTACATCTAGAGGGTTCTTCAGCAGCATGAATATGATAAACAAACTTTGACACCTGTGTTCGGGTTAGCGGTTCCCAATAAACACTTTCCACTGTTTGCTCAGGACTTCAAGAAGGATGCGTTTTTCCACTTCTCCTTTTGATTTTATATTTGGATTGTATGTTGCAGTGCAGCCGAGGCGCGCTTAGGCACGTCATCTGCTTTCTTCGGGGAGAAACTCAATCTTGAGCAGATGCTTCTTCGAACGGTAAGGACTATGATGCGATGGTTTGGGCACGTGGCACAAATGTCCCCATCGTCGCGTCTTGCGAGGCGTGGCTTAAATGCGACACCGCCAGGAAGCCGACCTCTTGGCAGACCCACGACGAAGTGGTTTGATCTGTTTCAAAAAATCGCTTGCTGTGCCTGGGCATATACAAATAGAGTCGACATCGGAGGGTCGAATGGCCTGGAGATCTCTAGAGCGTGCTTTACCCATCATCGTCAGATCAGAAGATGATGATGAACTCACAAAGTATTGCACAACATCTTCCCTAGCACTAGGGGAATATCCACGTTCTAGGCTGAATCCTTGCCCTTGAAAGTCGTAAGTACTCACATCTAGAAGATGAAGACAATAACCTTCCCCTCTGGGGATCTGTCGTGGCAAAGGCTTTTCCGTAGCCCCCTGTTAGCTAAATTATTTTTTACTTTAATATTCATCCGTGTCAACTGCTATTCCCTTTAAAAGTCCGTCTGCCTCCAATTAAATACACGCACGCCGTTAATGAATGAATAAACCGCAGATGATTGAGCCAACAGTCGAATTCAATTTCAACATAAACGCGCATAAATGCGAATGTGCACGTAAACAAAATTTGAAAATTTTGATGGAATAAATTAACTTTTACTGTCTGTCCACTGCAGCAATCTGCATTGCCATTCAAAACCAATGGGCGAGCACACACACACTCTCTCTCTCGTATTTCAGCGCAGTTAGGCAAATACCAATCAACTTTACGAACAAGTTGACATAAAACTAATCGATGGATACGCTTCAATCAACTCTGCAATTTCCCTAACCAACCTAATCCATATTTAATCGCAACACATTGCGAGCCTCCTTGCATGTTTCGCGAAAGCCGGCCGAAATAATATGTTTACACTGCAGGAATGCGATGCACCGGGAGCATGTCCACCAGTGCTGATCGATTGCTGCACATCGGAATGACCGACACCATGCCAGAGTCGGCACTGTTGACAAGTGCGGGCACATATCCTATGACTGTCACGTCATTCGAACTAGTTCCGCACAACTGCTAGCTGCAATGTTTGCTAGAAAATGACGGCGCGAGGTGAGCGCTGGGGGAGACATTAATTTGATTATTTTGGAATGTTTTGAGTGATAACGAACTGACAGAAGGTCATACAGAAGAGGAAGATCTGATTCAGTCACAAATAATTACACTCAATTAAATAGGGGATGCTCCTTACTTAACGCCATTCTTCTCTTTGCATTGGCAGTCCGATGGGCACCTGCTCCTCAGCTAACATGACCGTCCCTCGAACACGGTCTTGTTCTAGGTGTTTCTTAGAACTTCCCACGCTCGGGTGGCCGATGTCCTTTGCAGCTGTCTAAGCCACCGGAGAAGTGGTCTTCCTTTAAGATGTGTCCCTCGAGATTGGAGGCGAAGGCCTCTAACTTGGGTCCAGTAGGACCTATGTGATTCCTACGGGGATGAAGAATGTCCATCCGCTCTACTCGTTGCTGATGTGCTGGCCGTTCCAGCCGTCCAGTGGTCTTGACAACTCGGCAAACAGAGTTTATAGGGATATCTGCTATGTCCTGGAGATTCTGGAAGAAGGAATCTGCCCGTATTCTCTGTCTCAGTATGTAGAGACTGGCCCATTAACAAAGATAGTGTGTAGTATCCACAATTCCTTCTTCGCCCCCACAGCCATAACATCTGGTGTCATGGTTGTGTCCCATTTTATGTTCATGGTTGTGGCCACTTATCGCTCCGACTACCATCCGCATACGACGACGTGTCGTTCTTAGCAACTGATGATACATCGGTATGTTAAAACTCCTGAATCTAAGGACCAAAATCATGCTCTACATGACTTTTATTTCGCCAGTCCTGCTCTGGACGAGAGGCAAAACTACAGCGCTGATTCTTGGTGACATCGAAAGAATAATTGTACTTCGGCTGTATAATCCCATCTGCGGTCCTCGGGAGAAGACACAACCGCGAACTCTACGAGCTGTACCAGGATGTGGATGTAGTCCGGCAGGCAAAAATCCGTCGACTACACTGGCTCGGTCACATCGAGCTAATGGACAACAGCTCTCCAGTTAAGAGGGTCTTCTAGGGAATCCTGGCCTCCTGATTCGAGAAGGAGAGGAACAGCGAACCTCCGGTGTAGAGACTAAATCATCGCGGACTTAAGACAGCTTGGCCTTGATGAGTGGAAGCAGTGCGCCCAGAACCGTCACTGATGGTATTTATTCCTGATAAGTAATTATTCGACGGAGTGAATAGAATAAAACCATAGAGGGTTCTGAATGAGAATGAATATGATACACAAGGTGTAGCAGCTGTGTTCGGGTAAGGGTCCTCTCTTATTCTGATGTCCGCAGTAGGCAGAGGTGGATAGAAACATGGGGGTACTTGGAATGGGTCAGATTCGGCCCCATTCGTAGCAAAGTTCATCGAATCGAATCCAATCACTCCACATGACACAGCATTTATATGCTGTCATCACGAAGAGACATCGGATGCTCTGTAATAACGTTACCAAAAGTAGCTACAACTTCGAGTTGTTTCGGGGCTTCATCTACTTTGGCGCCCAAGTTAATGGTATGACCAACATAAGTACCGAGATTGAATGCAGAATAACTCTTGCCAACCGCTGTTTGGCGTGGAAGCCTGGAAGCTGGTACGATCCTTAGCCTTCTTCTTCTTCTTGTGGCGCTACAGTCCGGGGTGAACCTGGGTCTCGGTCAACAATTTTCTCCAGCTGGCACGTTCTTTAGCCAGCTGCCTCCAATTTCGCACGCCAAGTTGGTTGAGGTCGTTCTCTAATTGAATTGGCCATCGGCTTCGTGGTCGTCCTCTAATGCGTTGTCCCTCTGGTTCGGAGTTGAAGACTCTTCGGGCTGGGGCAGTGTTGTCATGGGGCTCCACATGGCCATAGGCGTTGACGTCTGGCTAGACTCATGTCGCTGCACATTCGTACAGTTCGTGGTTGAATCTTCTTCTCCCGAAACCTTCAACACAAATAGGACCAAAGATTGAACGCAGAAGTTTCCTCTCGAAAAGTCCAAGCGCGACTTCATGCGCTCTTGAGATGGTTCACGCTTCCCCGCCATAGAGCAGGACAGGGATTATCAGGGTCTTATACAATGTTAGCTTGGTGCTTCGAGAGACCACTCCAGCACTCAATTACCTCTTGATGCAGAAGATACAGCGGTTGGCAAGGGTTATTAGCGTTTAATCTCGGTACTGATGTTGTCCGTACTATTAACTTCTAACTCTCTGATGGCGTTTTGATAACGGTTCCACTGTTCGTCGATTGTTTCGCTTGGCAGGGTTGGACTCTCTGAGAGCTTCATGGAGACTCGATCGGAAAAGTTCCCAGCGGTCGATCGCGATTGTAGCTTTCCAACGTCGAACTGTTTTGGTCTTGCTCTACTCCGTTGTACTGTGGATATCCGAGTTTTGGTAATGATCCGAGTCGATGTTTGCACCTCGGAACGTTCGGACATCGAGGACACTGGAGGAGTGTCTGACCTCGATCGCAATGTGATCATCTGGTTGACGGTTGATTGATCAGGGGACCGCCAGGTCCCTTTGTGAATGTTGAGGTGAGGGAACCGCGTGCTGGCTACAGTGAGATTTCGCCCCGTCACGAAGTCCAACAGCCTGAGTCCATTGTCGGACGTGTTGTCGTGTAGGCTGTGTTTACCGACGACTCTAGCAAAGATTTCTTCCTTGCCCAGCTTTGCATTAAAATCTCCTAGAACGATCTTGGTGTCGTAGCTGGGGCATTGATCGTATGTTCTTTCTAGGAGATCATAGAAGTCATCCTTGCTATCATCGTCTTTGTCCTCCGTTGGGGCGTGGGCGCAAATTAGGCTGATGTTGCCGAATGTTGCCTTGATGCGGATTGTATGGCGCTCGCTTATGTATCTAAAGCTTAAGACTTCTTGCCTAAGTCTGCCTCGAGCAACAAAACCGCATCCAAACAAGCGCTGCCTTCGCTCTTTGTAGCAATCGCCGTAATATATGTCGCAGTTTCTCATCCTCTTTTTGCCCGGCCCATCCCATCGCACCACCTGGATGGCGGTGATGTCAGCCTTATAGGCTTCTAGGGACTCGGCAAGTTCATCGGCTGCACGTGGGCTGTTAAGTGACCTCACATTCCATGCATATAATAATAATATGGATGGCCCATAGAGGGCCAGGGCCTAGCTTCTCAGCAACCACTCATGTTGTACGTGCTATTGTTCTCACACGAGTGGAAGAGACCTACAGTTTTATGCCGACTCCGAACGGCCAATTTTGAGAAGCTTTTTCTAGGAAATACTCTTTGAGCACTGTCAGTGACTTGAAAGAGGTGGGGCCGTGAAAATTAGTTATGTCGCTCAGAGCTGGAATCGAACCTACGACGTCGAGGTTGGGGTCGACGCACGTACCCACAATTCCACGGGCCACATTCCATTTGCAGAACCGAAAATCGTTGTAATTGTTTCGTTGTCTATGGTCGTCAGCAGTAGGGTCATCCGTATCTGAGGACCACGGGAAACCCCCGACCCTGGAGGACAGGGTATTGGTTTAAGCCTTCGGACTAGGGGTCGCGGCATACATTAGTTCATCTCTAAGTGGCTGCAGTTGTGGCTATCCAGAAGGCGCCGCGTGGGGGCGGTGTGTCAACTTGACCTGTGCATTCACAAGGATCGTCGCTGGCATCTAGCCAAGTTGAGAGCAATCAACGACTTTGTCCTGGATGCACATGCCCATGCCCTCCTCAATACTAGCGGCATGCTAATCCCTAAATCTGTACAAATGCTGGCATTTGCCGACTTTATCATCGTAAGTATACAGCGGGCTGTCAGTACGCCTTGTGGAGCATCGGCATTTGCAAGGAAGCAGCTTAAATGGAGGGTGAGGGAGTGAAAAACTAATTATGAGAAGCCTACAAAAACAGGCGACATGGACCTATTCATTCGAGTTCGTCTCACGTTATGTCGAAAACTAAAAATCGTACATGCTTGCCCTGTCGCCGCAATTCGTCATTTAGTGCGTAGGTCGATGGGGCCAACCAACAGACCCAGCCTTCAATATTCAACGAGCACAGGTTAGTTCGTTAGATACATTTTTTTCCCCAATAGGGTGGACAGATGATATTAAGTAGCATCAGCCTCATGATTGCCGCATCATCACACCCTTGGCACGGGAATACATGGCACGGCCATAACAATGATGTCAGGCATATCCACACCCCGCCACGGCTGGCATCCCGAAATACTTCTCAAGAAAGGATTCGAAAATCAAATCATTTGTCATGGCAATAAATAATATATTGGCATGCGAACTACATCCGAGGAAAGTGGGCCGCTTGTCAATGGGTTGCTTCCACGGTCGCTCCTCTGCGCTGTGATTCTCGACTGCCGGGCACATCTGGTCTCGATCCATGCTTCTGTTACAGCTTTTATGTGTCGGACGTGATGCCGGGCAGACAATAGTTGACATTCGATATCACACCGACTTCGCAGCAGCCCATTGGTGGGCGTCAGGAGTTAGGCGTCTGTCTCGTCCCCTTTGTCGTCGTCTTGCCGGTGCTCCGGGGCGTCAGCTCACTCGGCGAAGCAGCGACCTGCCGATTAGTGATACCACATGGCTGATCTGGCTTAGGACCCGTGCCGATAGTTCATTTACCCACGGAGGTTATGAGTTTTGCAATTCATTTGCATTTCATAAATAAAAAAGCATTCCCATCGTGGTGCCTTTTTGCATTGTTTTTGGCGCTCGAACCCATTGTATAAATTAAAGCGTCCCGGAAGCGGTGTGGATTTAACTGATTGTTAGTTGTCCCGACGCTCGCTGTATCAATTAAGCTGATGAGAAATTTAAATATGCAACGAGCAATTTAGCAAAATGGACTGCATTTCCATGGGCGGCGTGCACCTGATGAAGCGGCTGCTGCTGTGGCGTTTAAACACTTAACTCGGATTGCATCAAAGCTTGGGCGACACACAATTTTTCGAAATAATTCATTCCATTTTAATTTGTTTAATAAAAGCAAATCCCCACCCAAAGCCAGTCATCGATTTCCGTTTGATGAGGGTATTTGTTTAATTGCTTTGCGTACTTCATCGCATATCACGTGCACTCGAACCTGTGCAGAGGCATTCGCTGGTGGGTCGCAACTCGCATCACCTCTGTGGCACTGGCACTCACCAGAAAAAAAGTCACTTTTTTGTATCCAAGCGCTTATAATGTGTAACAACATCTAATAGAAATCAAACGTTTGCAGGTGCGCGCACTAGTGTGTGAATTTGCCATCGATTTTTGTGTTCGGATCGTTGGACGCAGCCATGAAGCGGATCGGAATGCTCTATTAATCTGCTCAGCTGCAGGTGAACCGATGATGATTTCAGGCAACAGCGCGATGGGTTTTTCACCTCAATGGAGTGTGGGTCGATCGGGCGTAGAAGTGAAATATAAGCTCATTCAAATGTTGCGCTTACAATTATGTACTTTTCGTTTGCGGATGCGGCTGTATTAAGTGCGAATTACAGGGCCATCCTCCCCGGCGTTCCATGAGTGAGTTGAAATAAAACAGGTTGCTGCTTCTGATTTCCGTCAAATTTTGGGTGCGAATGGCCTTTAGGGCGATCATTGAAATGAGCTCCTGTAAGACTGGGAGGGCTTCGACTTTACTTCGGCCTGGGTATTCAGTGTAAGAAGGCTAGTGCCGATGCTAAGTGAACGCAAAACATGGTTCTCACTAATGCAAAAGGTAAATGCAAATGGTCTGTGCAAGGAAGCAAAAAGATATCCTGGAAGGACTTCGGCGAGAAGTTGGAAAACGACCATTCTTCTTCTTTGATTGGCGCTGCAGTCCAGGGTGGATCTGGGCCTCAACAAACATGCCTCCCCAGCCAGCACGATCTTTCGCCAGCTGCCACGAGTTGCGCACACCAAGTTGGTTGAGGTCCATTTCCACTTGTGTGCGCCATCTAGTGCGAGGACGTCCTCTGTTGCGCTGTCCCCATGGGTCGGTGTCGAAGACTCTTCGGGCCGGAGCTGTGGTGTCCATCCGCTCTACATGACCTAGCCATCTTTAGCGTTGGATCCGAAGACGCTTAAGTAGCTCGTATAGTTCGTGGTTGAACGTTCTCCTCCAAACGCCATCAACGCAAACAGGACCAAAGATCGTACGCAGAACTTGTCTCTCAAAACAGCCAAGAGTTTCTTCATCCGCTTTCAAAAGCGTCCATATCTCTGCACCTTAGAGCAGGACAGAGATGATCAGAGTTTTATACAAAGTCAACTTGGTGTTTCGAGAGATGGCTCTGTTACTCAGTTGCCTCTTGAGACCAAAGAAACAGCGATTGGCAAGAGTAATTCTGCGCTTGATCTCGGTACTGGTGTTGTTGTCTCTATTTACTCCAGCGCCTAGGTAGACGAAGTGCGTCCTTTCGCGGAGACAGCATGTACATTGATTGCCCTGGTTTTCCGCTAGACCCATTACAGCCGCTTACGCTTCAATGCCAGCAAACGCCTCATTGACGGCTCGCTGTGTTCGTCCAATCACGTCAATGTCTACCGCTTAAGCAAGCAGTTGAACGGACTTTTGGAAGATCGTGCCTCGGGTGTTTGAGTTTGACGTTTGAGTTCCGCAAGGTCGTGAAGGTCGTGTGATGTTGAAGAAGTCAGATGACAGCGTGTCGCCTTGCCGAAAACCTTTTCCGACATTGAAAGTCTCGTTGAGTTCGTTACCGACCTTGATGGAGCAGCGAGAGTTCTCCATCGTCATCTTGCACAACCTGACGAGCTTGGCAGGAATGTCAAAACTCGACATGGCACTGTATAGCTCGTCTCTATGCACGCTGTCATATGCAGCCTTGAAATCGGCAAATAGGGTGGGTGTCAATTTGCATCTGTGGAGTCTTTTCCCAGCATCTGCCGAAGTGTGAAGATTTGATCGATGGTGGACTTCCCAGGCCTAAAACCGCACTGATAAGGACCTATCTGGTTGTTGGCGAAGGGTTTCAGGCGCTCACACAAAACTGTAGAGAGAAACTTGTACGCGATGGAGGCTGACCCTTCGATAGTTGGTGCAGTCAAAAGGGTCTCCTTTCTTGTGAATCGAACAATCGTCGCTGAGATTTCACTCATCGGGCATGCTTTCCTCCGACCACATCTTACAGATGAGCTGGTGCATGCGCCCAACCAGATCATCTCCAGCTGCGCTAAAACGTTCCGCAAAAAATCTATTCGTTCCAGCAGCTTTGTTCGACTTCAGTCTAGATATCGCGAGTCCGAGTTTGATGAATTAGTCAAATCGCTGACATTCTACGCTATCAGATTCCATGGGGACCTGTGTCCCATATTACGAATCTTTCACACTAAATGTCAGAAGGAACACCGTCACAGCAAGTTGTTAGTGACTTCTCTAAGACGGACATTATCATATCACAACATATACTATCTTTAATGCAAGAAATACGATGGCATGGGGCGGGCAAAAGAAGTATGAACAACTGTAGTATTTATTACGGTGACTTTTACAAAGGATGTGGTCAGCGCACATTCGGATGCGGGTTTGTCATCAGCAGCAGACTTAGGCAAGAAGTGTTGAGCTTTAGGTGTACTAGCGAATGCTTGGTTAAGATCCAAATTGAGACTGAATTTGCCAACATAAGCCTCATATGTGCGCACGCCGCGATGCAGAAGAAAGATGACGGAACGAAAGACTGCTTCTACGAGCTCCTTGACCAAACCTATGAGCAATACTCTAGCTGTGACGTCAATGTCGACCTCGGTGACTTTAACACCAAGCTGGGCAATGAGGGCATCTTTGATAGCGCAGTCGGAAGACACGACACGATCGCCGACAACGGTTTTAGTCTAATCGACTTTGCAGCAGGGCTCAACTTCAAAGTAGCAAGTACACGGTTCCACACCTTAACATCCACAAAGGAGCATGTCGGTGTCCAGGTCAATCTACCATCGATCAAGTTAATCATATTGCGACTGACTAAAGACTGCTACACATAGATTCGGATCACTATCTATGTGTAGCCAAGCTCCGAATGAAGATTTCCCGGACCACGCGAAATCATCAAAATGCTGCCACGAAATTTAATATCGCACGGAGATCGACAGAGAATGTGCCGATCGAGTCTCTCTTCATCCTTCCCATACCGCCAATATCAAGTGCAGAAGTGGCCGGTGGCAGTACTGCCAAGAAGCCATCAGAAAAGCCGCAGTCCTTGGTTCAATGAAGAATGTCAGCGCATACATGCAGCCAAACAGGAAGTATGTAAAGCGGCGCTGCAAAGAAGGACGAGAACTGCTTGTGAGCTCTACGAGCAGAAAAGATGGGCTTCTCAGACAGAAAAAGAACGAGCATGCGAAGCGCTTTATCGAGGAGATTGAGGGACATTGTGGGTATGTGCGTCGACCCCAACCTCGACGTCGTAGGTTCGATTCCAGCTCTGAGCGACAAAAATAATGTTCACGACCCCACCTCTTTCATCACTGACAATACTCAAAGAGTATTTTCTGTCTAGAAAAAGCTTCTCAAACTTGGCCATTCGGAGTCGGCATTATACTGTAGATCCCTTCCACTCGTGAGAGAACAATAGTACGCACAACACGAGTGGTTGCTGAGAAGCTAGGCCCTGGCTGTCTACGGGCTGTAACGCCACCCATATTATATTATTATTATTATGTTTGGAAACTCTACCAGCAGGTAACAAGAACACGTCAAGTTCGCAAAAACCGAACGGAAGCCTGCACGGACAAGGATGGAAACCTAGTAGGAATTTAGAGTCAGTACTGGGAATTTAGAAAAACCACTTCTGCAGGCTGTATAACGGCGGTGATGACCATATTACCGCTGCTAGGCAGAATAATCCACCCAATGTAGGCGATGAGGGTCAAGAATTCCGCCATCCCGACCTGTGTGAAGAGACGGCAGCAATCGCCTAACCAAGCCACAAGGCTGCTGGTGACGATGGACTACCAGCCGGGCTTTTCAAAGCAACCTGGTCATGATTTGGTAAGATGCATACTCCAACTCATCTTGGTAGCTGCTGTAGTCGGGGTGGTTGTTGAGCCTGATATATGAATAGAAGTTAATAAAGAGTGTCAACTAAGCCGATTAGAAACGATCGTATCAATAGCATTCCTGTGGTGACTCACTAGGCAGTATCCTCTCGCGATCCTAATGTGCCTACTCGTGGTAGCGAAATAAAAAGGCTTAACTTGACGATGTAACACTCCGGCCGGCAAATTTTTTTTTTGATCAAGGAATTTGTATTTATCGACGCAATGTTTGATGTCTTGAGAAATCAACTATCGAATTCTTCGTAGACACTGACAGTGGCGGTAGCACTTCAGCGATTCCAAATGCCATAACGTAACGCAAGACAAGATGAAACGCAAGACAAACGAAACGTGGACAGGAAAGCTATCTCATCAATGACACAATGGACCACACAAATGACGGCTATTTTCCCTGCAATCGGTTAATATTTTTAAATGCTCTTCATAAACAGAGTCCCAAAATCAACATATAACTCTCACTTTGTTCCAGCAGGACAGTGGGAGACCGGCAGGAGGATGGGCCCAGCAAGTGGAGAAAGACATGAAGACAGACCCTAAGGTCCAGGTGAACAGCTGCATCCGCTCCATAGCGCCACACGAATAAGTTCGAAGAGCATCATTCCATCAAGTGCGTTCACTTCCATGATTAATTTACTGCCCGGAGATAGCAGCCCAGTTAGAATCAAAAGAGCAAACCTTGAAGCAAAAACAGAAAACTATCCCAAGCCCAAGCATCGACGCTTCGAATAATCCAATTAAAAGCAACGCCATACACATGCTCTGCCAGATTCAAATAGAGCGCACCTTCATTGAGATCGTGAATGGGAGCGCAACTTCCAGCGAACACATGCTCATCACTTGAACAGCCACTGACAAACAACCGGTGGCCTTAAACTTTTATTCATTGTTTGAATGCGGCCCAACTGACATCAACGCACGGAGGCAAACATAACCGCCATTCGATTTATCTCCTTTTTGCCTCATATTTTTTTTTCCATTTCAACTTTGTACCTGCAGCTCTTTGCGCATACGAAAATATAAACCCGCCGCTCAGACGGCGTGTGTGAGCGGGGTGTGTGTGCCCGAAAAGGGGCAACTTCATAGAGGGTTCATATTCGCGCGCACCGCATTCTGAATGCCAATTAGTGTGAATAAAATGCTGAAAGACTCTTCTAATTGCCACTTCTGTAGGCTTTCATCCGGTTTTTAAGTGCGCTTCTAGTGCGAACGAGAGCGCACTTTATATGAATTGAATTGCTGGTTGAAATCGCGGCCGGAAATCAGAAAAGGGTAGCGATACATTTCGCGGTTCGTTATGGAAGCTGACTGGCGAATGTGGAGCAGTCTTTTGCTGTGCCTTCATCAATTTACTTTGGGGACACATAAATGAGGCCAGCAGTTGCATGAAAATGACTCCCTACTCAAAAGGCCTTCGGCTGTACGGCTGGCTAACTGCGTGCAACCGCTCGAAGGACAATGCGTGGGCATTCGCAGAGACCGTTCATCGATTAATAAGCCGCGCCTGATGTGTGTCTGCAACGAACTGAGGACAATTTGGAGATGAAACGCATTAGAAATGTTCTTTGGAATTTTGTAACTGTTGCTGGATGGTCTGAAAACTGCTCCTAGTATGAACGAAGTTTTCAAGGGCTGTAGAAGTTAAAACAGAATGCGTAAGTGCTTTGCACTTCTTTGGCTACACACGTCTAGTTCTTCGGGACATGTTGATGTGTACAGGCAGGATACACAATACTAGTAACGTTACGCCATGAATCTACATGAGCTACAAAGCTTATTGCTACCAGAACCGAAAACTAACTAAATAGTCGGCGAGAAATTGAATTGAATGTTGCACTGATGGTTTGTCAGCCAAAGTGAGGGTGCAGCGTTAAGCGGCGACGTGGATCCAAGTGCCGGTGGCATGCGGCATTCCAGACGGCGATGCACGCTAACACCCAAGGGTAATGATGGTAAAATAGAGAGCTTATGAAGCTATGATAGACTATCGTCTGAGCGTAGTGTCCAGTGGATTCCTTAGAGAAGTCGGTTTCGGATTTTCCACAATTTTAACTTTTTCACATTTTAATCTACACGTTTCACAGTTCAAATGTAAAATATGCAATGCATATCGAAAGTATGGAAAATAAGCTTTGACGTGGACTCAAGCCACCAATATTAAGTAGCGCCATCTGTGGGACAATCGAACACCATTCGAAGTGGAAGCCATAATCCCTCGCGAAAATCCTACGAACTTCTATAACAGTAATTAAAAACAAAGGTGAACGGTGCCTGCCTGAGACATAGCAGCCCTCAGTCCGGGGCGCACTGAGAGCATCCACGATAGCTTGATCCTTGAACTGCAGCTGCGGTCTGCCTTCTCTTTTCAGACCTGTAGAATGTGATTGGAAACTATTGTCCATTGACTGGATGTGACAACATAGTCGTTGTTTTCTGGCTTCTTTTTTTTAACTACATCCACACTTTCGTACAGCTCGTAGATTCATCGTTGTTGCTTGTCATCCATCACTCTGCTCCATATTATAAAATAGGCCAGTGTTGTGTAGACCATGCAATTAGTCCTGCGAGTCAGGAATTTCGAATTCATTTGTTTCACCAAACCGAAGTATCACCCGTTTCCTTGACTAAGTCTTCGTCGAATTTCCAGTCGCGTGACTTTCGTAGGGTTGATATTTACTCCGAGAGTCCAAGGTATGTAAGCTTCTTAACCGATTTGAGGTTATTGTGTCCAACAGTGACGCCCTTTGCTAGGCGTTATAATTGTTTGTTTGTCGACAACAAATACATGAATTTGCTCTCATTTAGGACCAACTCGATTTGCCTTTTCAACGATGGTCACGAAAGCTTTTATAAGGGCGACAGGCCTATGACATCAATATAGTCTGCGTAACCCAGCAAATTGGGGGGATTTGCTCAAGATTGTGCTTGCTGCAAAATCGTCTTGCGCACTTGCCGAAATGCGATGCATTTTTGGAATAGTTTAAAAACTGCACATTGCAGCACGAAACGGCACAATTGGATCAGTTTCCCGGCATCTAGACAAAATGGGTACTCTTTGTTGGAATCTCGATTTATTTTATGGTATTTGTGATAAATTATAAAACAGCCGATTCGGGCTCTTCTTCGGGCTGCAGCTAACGCCGGGCTGGACCTGGGCCTTCGCCTAGCCCGGCCTTGTACTAGTTGCTTCCAGCAACGCACGTTTAACTTATTGATGTCCCCTTGTAGCTGAGAGCGCAACCAGATGGGTGGTCTTTCTTTACGCCGTTGTCCCTCGGAAGTGGAGTCAACAGCTTTCCGGACCGGAACAGCCTTTCGCTCTACGTGAAGTAACCATCTGAGACGGGATATACGCACTCGAAGAAGTTCTTGGTTGTTTTGAGAGAAAAGTTCTGCGTACAAACGTTGGTCCTGTTTGCGTTGATGGCGTCTGGAGGAGAAGGTTCAACCACGAACTGTACGGGCTGTACAGCGGCATGCATCCAGTTAAGCGTCTTCGGATACAACACTTAAGATGGCTAGGTCATGTAGAGCGGATGAACACCACAGCTCCGGCCCGAAGAGTCTTCGACACCGAGCCATTTTGACAGCGCAACAGAGGACGTCCTCGCACTAGATGGCGCACACAAGTGGAAAAGAACCTCAACCAACTTGGTGTGTGCAGCTGGAGGCAGCTTGCGAAAGATCGTGCTGGCTGGAGAGGCATGTTGGTTGGACATAGTCTAAAAAGCGGCTTTGAGTATACACTTCATCGTCGATTACCGAAACTAATTGGGTGGTTCGGATAACCTTATTTGATCAAAATATGCCTATAATCGAACACATAAGGGAATGGAATAAAAGTAATGCGTGTGGTTGATCCTCCACTTTTCACAAGCTGCCGATTTTCTCAATCATTTCAACCTGTGTTGCGATTGGCAAAACGTTTCGTGTCCTTTTACTTGTTGACGACATTTAGAAAGCTGGCGTAAGTGAACCACAAGTCAGAATTAAATTAGGTAAGAGTAGAACTTGATACCGGAGAGGAACAACTTCGTTAGCTTTTGGTTTCTCTTTTTAAGGGCTTGTTCGGATAACTAACACTGTGTCTGTTTGGAGTTCGGATAACTGACGTCCATTTCCTGCGTTCGGATAACTGACATGTGGGTAAATTGACTTTCGGATAAACGACGGTCTACTGCATATTTAAATAAATTTTATTGATATCCGAAGAAAAGGTTTCTTTGTGAAGTTCTTCCACAAGCGCACACTCCTGGTCACAGCTGGTGCAAGTCCTCAATTGTGATTTCAATTTTTTCGAATCCATTGTCAGCGTTACAGCTTCCATGCCCATTGAAGCCAGTCACAATGCAACGCGATTGAAGAGAAAAAGAAAACATTCATATTAAAAGCATATCACACAGCGAAGAGACATCCCTCTCGGGAATCTTAATCAGGGGTGTGCGCAAAGTGGAAAATAACAAATGAACGCTGAACGAACATCCGTGCACATGGGAGAGCAAAACTGCATTATCCTGAGGAAGTTCCAGTTCTCTGCAACCCACTCAATTACGACCACGCTCGTTATTAGCACAACAGATTCGAGAACGGGAAAATATCCAGCTTCCTGTGAGCTCTCCGTTGCGTAGTGTGATTGTCTCCCGCAGGATTTCTTAATATATTCCACCCACTTGCACCCATTACCATTTTCAGATAATTACCAGTTTGAAAAACTACAACCCATCCCGCGCATAGGGGGACGGAAAATAAGCTGCAATAAAATAATAGTGCTACTTAGCGCTGCTGAAGAATGACAGTATTTTCAAGAAAACTCACTCACTCACCCACCAGTGTATGGTACAGCCCCCCGCAGCATCAGTCAGTCTCTATCTCCTTCATTCACATCCACCCCCGAGTCAGACGAAGCAATTTCCGGTGCAAAACTCGCAAAAGAAACTTTCACAGTGAGTTTTATTTTACCCCTAGGGTAGCATGAATTACTTTAAAACATATCCGGCAGTTGCATGTGCTTCCTTTGCCTCGGCCCGCTCTCCGGCGCTCGTGCACAGCAGCGCGTGTGTGGCTGTTGTAAATGTACACACAAGAATGTGCTCGGCGCGGGGCGGAGAAGTAATACTGTGCGGCGGCATGGGTAACATTGCATAGAGATAGACGGCGAAAGTTGCATACATATCCCCCCGGGCATAGTGGAGCGCAATTTCTTGCCAAATTTACGCTTTAATTTCTTTAAGGAACCACTTTTGGTGGTGGACTCAAAATTGCCGGTATTCCTCGAACAACAGTCGGCTCTGTGTTCGTGGGGCATGCACCAGGCTCCAACGAACGGGATCGCTCTTCAAATGAATGAAATTTTTAATTATGCATGTGTTTTGTGTTATGCGAGGCATTCTTCTCAGAACTTCCTCAGACGCCTTAGCTCGCAAGAAGTCAAATGGCGGGGCTCCTCTCTGCGTGTGTCTGTCTCTTGCTGCATATAGCTTTCAATTTAATATCAATTTTGGTCTGGATCTCCTGTCTTAACTATCTTGTCCATCGATTGGCCCCCCCATTCACCCGTTCACCCGTTCAACGTGCTTAAGCAGCCCGCACATTTTCGGTTGAGTAAAAATAAAATTGCAATTTAATTGCCAATTCCCATTGTTACCACAAAGAAGGCAGCCGCCTGCCACCCGTACGCCCACCGCACTGGCCCGTCACGGTTCGTAAAAATCCTTTCCCACAAGCAGCCATGCCCTTCTGACCACCGCCGGAACGGGTTCGAGCTAAAGCAATATAAATCCATTTCGGAAGGGAATAGAACGTATTAAAGCGGAAAACTATAAAATCCAATAGTTTCTCCCCCGATGTGTTAAAGAGATATAGGAAACAATTTTCTATACTGTTATGGGCTTAGGTGCACCGTGCACAGTGCGAGTGTGTGTGTGTTTCCGGAAAGGTTAGGAGTGTGTGAAATATGTTGCAGAGGTTACACGATGGTGGCTGAGCGAGGAGGCACTGTGCGCTTGAGAATTTAATTCATGGCACGATAATGGGGGGCAATTGAGATGAAAATATGGCAGATAAGGGACATCAACTGCTCGGTGCATAATTGAAGCGATCATAGCTCCGCTGGGCGGGCGAGAGCTAGGCGAGTTTGTTAATAAGTATTGCAAATTGGGCAAAAAGCAATCGTTCACTTTGATCTCACATTAGTGAAGGGCACTTCATTTTTGTAGGTACACATTGTTTTTGACTTCAGTCTGACACATATGAAACATGATCGCTCGTTGTGATTGCTCGCAACATCCTGGGACCGGCCTATTTGGACGTCCCGCAAGAGTCTGAATCAACTAGCTCTTGAGCCGCTGGCTTGTATCTGTGGTCCGAGATTTGCTGGTACTCGTTCTAACCTTCATCCTCATAGATGACTGCAGAAATTATCAGCAATGTAGCAACTGAACCAATCGTGCTGTCAATGCTAAATTTTGTGTGCCCCAAGCTCCAGTGCATGCGGGCTAAACATTTTTCAGCACAACAAGTTACTGTCGACAGTTTGTACTACTCACGTCATAGCTGCCGGAACCTATTGGACTAAAATGACACACCCAAAACCTGGATATTTAGTAAGGCTGGACATTTTCTATGGACAAGAAACAGGGCAGAGTTCTTTTCTTGTTCTTGTATGGAAGTGGAACGATCAGTCCACAAGAGACGTGAATGATTCGTCAGCAAGCGATGATCATCGTTGGAAAACAAGCCCTCTCGAGCCGATTGGAATTATCGTTTCTACCAGCAACCAACAAGAGAAGAGGCGCCAATTCTACAACCAGATATGCTTAAGGATATTGTAACGATAGAAAATGATCTACGACCCCTTACCGCTGGTGGTGATTGTGATTACTCACGGCAACAGGAACCGCCAATAGTGCAGCCTCATGATGTAACTTTTCCCCTCATTCTTCGCTAGGCTCACTTTAGCTGCTGCCATTCCAATTCCAAATGCGTCGTCAAGGTAGTGTCCTGTTGTAGGCTACAGGTCAACCCAATCGCTTGGGGTCACCATCAATAGTGCCCTCAGTTACTGAAATCGTTCTACTGTACAAGAAAAAAAAAATAAAGGGCCAAGAAGATTCTCCTGTGGTACTCCGATGACTTGACGTCTGATTGGGTTTCCATGCGTTCTCCTAATCATTTTAATGTCATTTGTTGACATCGGCC